>CM064579.1:8131145-8250472 GCA_032716605.1 Paralithodes platypus
GTGGGAATAGAAAATGGGAAATTATGAAAAAGATAACTGTGAAGGGTGACTGAGCTTGGGGGAGTGGCACATACTAGAGATTGGGAAGTGGAAGTAAATACTAGTAACTAATGGGTGAGTGGAATACAAACAGGGTAGTGAAAGAACAGTTATACACGTATACATTAAGAGAGAAATAGGAGAGTGGGAGAATTGAAACTATAGTCTATTTTTATTAATCTGGTGACAATTTGGCTTGTTCCCATCTAAATTACTCAGATATTACAACGTTTTCATAGCCAAATATGTTGTTAATTATGAACATCTGTCGATAAAATGATGCAGAAACAGAGCAGTTTCATATTATTCCATTAGTTATCGAGAAATGAGCTGCTAAAGGAGTCAAAGTTCCGCCAAGTTAAAGAACATCGAGTATAGTATAGAATTGAGGAAATTGGAGCTGGGGAAGTTTAGGAAAATCAAGCCTCTCAACATGTATCCCTTACCAATATTTCTTTCACTCGTGTATTTATATTCTCTTGAAACCCTTCCAGTTCTCTATTTCTATATTTGCCTTTCAAAAACTTAAACACCCACAATGTCTTCTCTTACCCTCGTCTATACACCTCTCAAGATATGATGACGCATTTTTTTACGGTTTTCTGGCTATTATCAGACGATCATATTCAGATTTGTTTTTCTATGTGATTGAGGGAGGCAAAAGGCAGAGCTGCCTATAGCGAGTGCCTCCCCCATAGTTGAAAGAGTGACAGGGCCAAAATCAAGGGACGTTCGAGCCAAAATGCCTGGACACACGGAGTTTGAAGCAATTTAAGTCATAGGAAGAGGGAAAGACTGATTCTGGGAGAGAGTTCCAGACTAGGAAGGGTATGTGGATTTCAGAGGGTTAACTGAGGTATTATTTACCTATTTAATTCCCACAGATCCTTCCTAACCTGAGTAAAATGGTTCAATCAGAGACAGAATGAAATAGTAAGAACTCTAATAATTCCGAAAGATCCTTCCCAATCTGTGTAAAACGGTTCAATCATAGGCAGAATAAGCTTTCAAAATGCTGATAAATCCTCAAGGAGATAATATCCGTAAAAGATTGATGATAAATTCCCTTGTGTCTACATTTACATTTTACTCCCATTACCGCCCCCTAATCTCCTCTACATCCCTTGCCAATATTTCCAGAAAATAATAATTTACCTTTTCCTTTATATTTGCCACGTTAGTTCGCAAGCCATACCGGTACGCATAATTCTTACACATATTTCACACCTTTTTATTCATCACTATATAATGTTGTCATATTTATCTAGCCATAATTGACGATACACATAATGGGGAATAATCGAAGAATAAAACTAAGGTGCCTTTAACTCCTTCAGCACGATGGCGTGTCTTTTATGCCTTTGACTTTGGCTATACCTAAACGACATTATGCAGTTTAAGAAGGACCTGTGTTATTCAGAGAGTTTATTAAGATTATATTTACAGCTTTCAGTACTACAGGTAGTTAATAAGGTGAAAATATAGTCTGTTGGTAACCAGAATATGGTGACATTTACGTTATCGTGCTGAAGGGGATATTTCTGCTTATCATTCCTCCTAGATATTTAAAACACTCCGTTTGTTCCATTATTTCCCCATCCGACCTCACTTCTAGATTCACCATACGATCACCTCTATTACACATCATCAGTTTACTTTTATTGACGTTCACCTTCAGCTTCCTCCTCCCACCAACCACACCCAACTCTTTGACTACTCGCTTCAATTTCTCCTCAGAATCAGCCACCACCGCTGTGTGATCAGTAAAGAGCAACTGATTCAACTCCCAATATCAACCATGTTTTCCTACTAAACCCCAATGCTCTACCCATAGTTCTCATGTTCACCTCCCTCACCACACCATACATATAATTATACAGTACATTAAACAGCAACGTTGGCATCACACAACACTGTCGCAGACCTAAATTACCTCAAACCATTCACTTAACTTATAATTTCCTACTCTAACACACGCTATTCTCTCTTCACAAACACTTTTGACTGCTCTTAACAAATGTCCTCTGCAATTTCTTAAATCCTTAGCACCTTATACATTGCTTCAGGATCCACACGATCATACGCTATAATAAAATGTGTAAAATTTACTCCCAACACCAAACACCTCCCAATGAAATTAAACACTCTAGGCAGTACACAATCAAGACAGTTAAAGGTTAAGTACATGACTACGATGTTATATTAATTTATCAAATACTGGATATCAATCTATTCATGTACTCAAACCCAACTGCAGATATTATAGTAAAGGTTATTTCCTAACATATTGTGGACACAGCCGTGGACAATGGTGGCAGAGCGGCCTTTATGGACTATACAGCGGGTCATAATGGCCACAGTTATATAGCTTATAGTTACCCCAACAACATCTTGTATATACGGACCAGTTTGGGCTTATACTGGGAGGTAGACACACGCACACAGGGGCTTGGAGGCATCACATATACAGTATATTACACCGTATGCATCCGATTATATAATTCTAGGACACGATAACCCTCTCTGTACCGTTGACATTTGTATGTTGTATTGTGCCTACTGCTAATCGATTTGAATCAAATTATGAAGGATCTCTAGCAGTTTTAAGGCTTCGAACAATCTAAACCAACCCTTTTAACTACCACAGATCCTTACTGAGCTGCATAAAATACTCTAAATACAGCTACAATATAATGTAAAAGACGTCGCCGGTAGAGAAGGGGTTAATAGTATTCTCATAGGTTAAGGTAATATACTTGCAGTGAATTAATAATGTACATGATTATTAGGAGGTGACTGTTCACCCCTCTATGCTTAGAGGCCACGTTCAGGACACACACAGGAACCTACATATATATATAGTGTATAAAATATATATACTGTATATATACTGTATATATATATATTAAAACTACGCAAATGCTAACGTATATCTATCCATCTATCCACTCAAGCCCAATCCCCACTTTTTCGTATTTTTTTCGGGGGGGGGGGGGTTGCAGACTCAAGGCAGAGCACGAATAGGGACAACACAAAACACATCAGAAAACAATGAACACACAAAAACAAATCACAAATTCACACACATCTAGGTCATCCAAAAGAAGACCCAGAGACCATGGTCACCAAGCACCCTCCAGCTCTCCCCCGGCCCCCGACCACCTGGAGAGGTTTCGATCTCAGCAGGCAGACATGCAGCGAAGCCCTACCACCACAAGCCCGCCCACCACACTTCCAGGCGCACCCTTCATACAAATCATCTCCTCGGGCCAGACGCCTGATGGACTATTATCTAGTCCAACTTGCGCCTGACCCCTTCCCCCAATTGACCACGTGTTCATTTATCTATTCACAAGAATTCTGCATTCATACCTGTTTATTACCACTTCCCTTGCCTGATCTATAGTCATTCCTCTATCATCCAAAGCTTGTATTACACAGTCTCTCCATCTCAATGGGGGTCTTCCTGCCCTTCTATCTCCCCTTGTATCTGACTCACATATTCACTTTGTAAGCCTTTCATCTTCCATTCGTTCAACATAACCATACCAGCTCAGCACCCTTCTGTCCACTCTGGCTGACAAATGTTCCTGCTGCCCCACTCTCCTACGTATCTCTTTGTTCTCAATCTGTCTCTACGAGTAACTCCAAACATACTCCTCAAGCAGCTCATCTCCCTCACATCCAGCTTTCTTCTCTCCTTTTCCTTCAGAGCCCATGTCTCAGCCCAATACATCACTGTTGGCACAACAAGTCTTTGATACATTGCACTGTTTACTTTCATTCCGAGATTTCTCCCCTTCCACATACTTCCCATCGTTCCGAAAACCTTCCTTCCTTCACACACTCTCTGTTTTACCTCCATTTCCATACCTCCACTAATGCTTATTGTGAATCCTAGATATTTGAAACACTCTACTTGTTCCAATATTTCCCCATCGACACATGCTAACGTGATCACTGAAATGCAAAGAAACATGTCAGAATAGGTCTCTCTCTCTCTCTCTCTCTCTCTCTCTCTCTCTCTCTCTCTCTCTCTCTCTCTCTCTCTCTCTCTCTCTCTCTCTCTCTCTCTCTCTCTCTCTCTCACACGCACACACACACACATATCCACCTTCACAGTAGCGATAAATATGTTGAGAAAAATACTTGCTCATCGAAAAAAGCTGGAAAAGGAGCTTGTGTAAAAAATCGCCTTTATTTATTATTTAGTATACAATTAGTATACATTTAGTATACACTTGCAGAACGCCATAAGTGACCGTCCCTCCGTCTCCATGGTGAGTACCCACTTGGTTTGCCTGTTGACGAAATAGAAAGGGAAGAATTATCAGAAGAGTTTATTGGCAAAAATATATAGTAGGTCAACTTTCCTGAAACTCAACAATTCAAACTGTTGATTTTAGTGTAATAGAATAGCGGTTTTATGCAAGGTTATTTGTATTCGAAAACCCATATGTGAGCATAGGGATTCATAAAGATGTTGACGGTGATACGTCCTGGGTATTATGATAATTGTATAGGTATTTGGGATATTTGTAACTATTTTGGTTGGTATTGGTAATGATGATGGTGGTAGAGGAGGAGGCGGTGGTGGAGGAAGAGGAGGATGTAGGAGGAGAGGATATAGGTGAAAAGAGGCATATTAATGAGGAGGAGGATGTAGGAGTAAGAAGACCAAGACAGCATAGTATATATTATTTGTTATGTGTATGAAGGAGACAAAAGGCAAACCTGCTTGTAACAAGTAGCCCCCCCTCCCCACTCCCCAAGTTGAAGACATTATATTCTACGTCACTGTCAAAATATCTGAACACAACTTAAAGCAATTTACGTTATAGTATGAGAGAAAGACATATTGAGGGAGAGAGTTCCGGAGCTTACTTTTAGAGTAGATGAAACTCATCTGAATTCAGGTGTATTTTGTGGACGCCTTCTTCATAACAGGATTGTGTTTGCTCACTAAAACAAAACAAAACAAATACATAACATAACAACACGGCCTAAAGTCGTTGATTATTCTGAAAAAAAAAAAACATTATACGAAACCAAATAAACCAAACAAGTACAAAACAAATACATAACACAAAAAGAAACACATTAATAAACGGCCAAATGTCGTTGATTATTCTCTGATACTTATATAATTATATAAACTCCCCGTGCGATGATGCAATTCTGTATTAACCTAACAATTCCTTGGCGTAATATTAATTCCATTCTGGTTATCATTAGACAAATTTATTCAGATTAAAAATAATTATATTATTTCAAAGATTAAGTAAGGGGAGATGGGTCGCTTTTCTGGTCCCTCTTCTTCCCCATGTTTAGGTCCGTAAGTTTTCAAATGTTTAGACGGTCGGCCAACTAGTTTGGCGATGTTTAGACCTTTCGCCCCATTTCGTTGTCAAAATTAAGACTTTTCGTGTCATTTCGGTGTCGATTTTTTTCCTGGCTAGCGATAGCGACCCTGTAATTTCAGAGAAACCGACCTTCGACCAGGACATGTTTAACCGAACAAAAAAAAACAAAAACAAAATCTTGAAGGAGAAATTGGAGAGTTTTTGTTTGTTTGTTTAAGCTTGATGGAAGTCTAGCGAGGCAACTCACAAACTAATAAACACATACATACATGAGGAAATAAATAAGCCCATCCCCCCTTAATTAAGATAGTTCGTACTTCTGTTTCTTTCTAGAAGTAATTTCTAGCCGAATGAGATGGTTTAGTGTTAGTGAGACCCGGATGACAATAACGCAACATACTGAAGGACCAAATAACCGGATGCTTCAAATTATAACTTCCAAGGAGTTAAAGGGTAGCGACACACCAACCCCGGAACTAAACATATTATGACGCAAATTATAACTTCCAAGGAGTTAAAGGGTAGCGACACATCAACCCCGGAACTAAACATATTATGACGCAAATTATAACTTCCAAGGAGTTAAAGGGTAGCGACACACCAACCCCGGAACTAAACATATTATGACGCAAATTATAACTTCCAAGGAGTTAAAGGGTAGCGACACATCAACCCGGAACAATAAACATATTATGACGCAAATTATAACTTCCAAGGAGTTAAAGGGTAGCGACACACCAACCCCGGAACTAAACATATTATGACGCAAATTATAACTTCCAAGGAGTTAAAGGGTAGCGACACACCAACCCCGGAACTAAACATATTATGACGCAAATTATAACTTCCAAGGAGTTAAAGGGTAGCGACACACCAACCCCGGAACTAAACATATTATGACGCAAATTGTTCTAACAGTTACGGTACATAAAACAAAATAATAAATATATAAATAAATACATAAATATGTAAATATATAATATATGCATATATAAAACGACGTGGAATTACTTCACATTTATGAGCGAGCCTTTTTCTGATGTAAACCATTGAACAAATGTTGGTACAATATGTGTGAATGCGGGCTTGTTGTGGTACTATCCGAAGTCAGTGAGGAAATCTTAATGCTCTGGGTCCCCGAGTTTACTTGAATATATTGCTTGTGGTTTGTGTGCTGCAGGACATCCAGAAATGTACAGAGTGTAGTGGGCGCCTGGGAAATTAATCCTAGTCTGTGGAAGCTACTGGCAATTAACTTAAGTTTAATAGAAGTGGTCCATGCTGATGTAAGTGGCTTTGTGTGTGTTTGTGTATGTGTGTGTGTGTGTGTGTTTGTGTAAAAACAGCGTGTATGCAATGGTGAATTTCTGTAAAACAAATGTATCTTAGTATATGTAATATATCAGGCTTCTGAATACTGTATTTTTGCTTATGAAAGTATACGCCGGTCCAGGTTTTATCATAATATAGCATTGCATACAATATATTAATTATGGATGAATGAGGAGTACCTGAACGCTTTAGTTAAAAACAATAGAAAAGAGAGAGAGAGAGAGAGAGAGAGAGAGAGAGAGAGAGAGAGAGAGAGAGAGAGAGAGAGAGAGAGAGAGAGAGAGAGAGAGAGAGAGAGAGAGAGAGAGAGAGAGAGAGAACAAATGCATAATATTTGAAGGAGAAAGTTAGATATATTCGGATTGCCTCTTTCGACCGGATACATGCTCGAATTAATTATACATGCAGATTTTAAACTGGGCTGGATACACTTTTCAAACTGTTATATCTTTGAACGATTATGACACGTTTTGACAGTTTATTCTGGCTATCATTTTGTATTATGTTCAGTTTTGGAAAACCCTCTATCAAAGGGATAAAAACTACCTCAGTCATCCCTTTGACACTCGCTATGTCTTCCTAAATTGAATATAATATTTTTTTTGATAGCCAGAACAAACTGTCATAACACATCATGATCCTCAAGGGGTTAATATTTAGCCAATCAAGCTAACGTTTTTCCTCTAATCATATGCAAGTTTCCCAAACTTGGATATGATAATGCGTTTTGTCTCCTTCATATATATATATATATATACAGTATATATCTATCTATCTATCTATATATATATATATATATATATGTGTTACAACTTTGCATGAAAATAACATAGATATCCAAATTGAGGAAATCGGTGTCAATACAAATAACTTTATCTATTTACTTATTATTTAATTGTATTTTTCAATTCATATATATTTATCTATTTATATATTCTTGTGTTTTGTATTGGAAGAGCATGCAGCGAAGCAGAAAGAAAAAATAAGTAAAGAGAACGGGAGACCAAGCCTGTAAACACTTGGTCATAACAATACCAGGGAGCACTGTGGTCTTTGGTGGGCCAGCACTCTCAAATACTCCAAAACAGCCATGAAACACACAACACGTTTACTATCACACGCACGCACTCTCTCTCACACACAACAAAACTCACTCTCTCTCTCTCTCTCATATGAACGAATTCAACGTAGAGTTACCAAGATGATACCCTGTCTTCGGAACAAACCATACGAGGAACGTCTTAAAGAACTAAATTTATATCCATTAACCAAGCGCAGATTGAGAGGTGACCTTATTCAAGTTTTCAAAATCATTAAAGGCATCGACAACATGAACTGTAATAAATACTTTACGATTGACCGATCAAACTACACGCGGGGGAAATGGCTGCCAAATCATTGGTAAATCATTCAACTCTAACGAATCCAATAATGTCTTCTTCAATCAAGTCGTCAACTTGTGAAATGGGCTTCCCCGAGATGTCATAGACTGCAATACCGCCTAGACAAGCACCTTGCCCTGAACCCAAGGTTGACTGCATTTGCAATTGAATACATATTTTTTTTTAGTAGTGTGTTCAATAACCTAATAGATCTTAATATAATTTGCCCTGCCATGAACTAAGCCCCAGGGCAGCACTTCCTTCTCGCATCTTTCCCACATTCTCTCCGAAATACTGTTGAAACACTTGGAACAACAGTGTTTTGGAAGGCAAGTAACCTCGACGGGTCGCATGACATGTTGTTGCTTGTTTTCCTTCGTACTCATACCTGTCTGTACTCATTCGGTCTAACAAGAAACAAACAGACACATCCTTTTACCTATAGCATTCAGCAATACTCTGACAATTTAGCCAGCCTTTTCTGTTGATGGGCACGGGAATATACTGTATTAGCTCATGTGTATCACTATCATTTCCAATTCTTTTTTTGGTCTTTCTTTACATTTTGGTTTACTTCTTGGATTGAAGCTTCCGTCTGCTATACTGGACAATGTATTATTCAATCATTCATCCATATCTTTCAAATACGAAATAAGTGGCTTTATAATAGACAAAACCATTTCATATTAGGGAAAATTAACGTTTCACATGAGAGCACACATTATTTAAGTAATGTTGAGTATTACAGACTATCACTATCGCTCGCCAGGAAAAAATCGAAACCAAAATGGCACGAAAGGTCTTAAAATTGACAGACAAAAGGTGGCGAAAGTTCTTAAGATCGACAAACAAATGGGACGAACGTCTTAAAATAAAAAAACAAAAAAACAATGAGGTTAATCATGAGGGAGAAAGGGGTTGAGAACAAAATCCTCAAGTGGAAATCTTCCAGTAAGTTAAGCAAAAACTATTATAATCTAAATCAATAGCTATGCTCAAGATACAACTAGGTAAAGTGTTACTGGTAAACATAGTAAAGATAAAACTAACTTAATCTCTCACACTCTCACTCTCTCTCTCGATATGTCTATCTATTTTTATCCATTCAACCATCCACTTTTCTCCCTTCCCCTGACACATACACCATGCACGTACAACGCATACTTACATACAGGTATATATATATATATATATATATATATATACATATATATATATATATATATATATATGTATATATATATATCGGGTATATATATATATATATATATATATATATATATTGTGACGTTAACCACTCCGTTAGAACCGCATGGCTTGTCCTACAGTGACTCGCTAGGATCGCCAGGGCAGTGGATGTGGCTACAGTTGATGTATTATTGTGTGCTTTATTTCATATGAAAGCTCGTGTCATGGGCAGTCCAGAAAGGCTCTTTGTTTTCGCCCATGTCAAGGCTTTATATATTTAATTGCAAAGTATATGTTTTATCATTAAGTAGTAATGATAGGATTTGAGAGAGAGAGATAGAGAGTAGAACAGAGTGAGAGGAGGCGCGCAGTGTTTTTTGCCATGTTCGATGACGTCACAGCTGGCTGGCCTCTTGGGGATTGGTTGGGGGAGTTTTTTACCATGCTTGGTGACGTCATGTTTGACTGGCTTCTTTGCCATTGGCCGAAGAAATTGTTACCGCTTTGTCTACGCGGTGCGAGCTAGTGCTAGTATATATACAGCTCTCTCGCCACTCTCTCCCTCAGATCTGGTTTCTAGAACGCATCCCTCTTATCCCTTTGATACCTGTGCCCCTCTTTGCACCTGAGAACCTTTTCCTCTGCCTATCTCTCTCATTTTCCATATCTTTCACCACCTTTTATTAATATTATACCCCCTCTGGTTAACTCTGCATACTCAGCTTCATGCTGGCCAGTTGTATTGTGCGTTAAGGTCTTATATAACCCATGTATGTTAGTTGTTAAGATAAGTTGATCACAAAGCATTGGTTGGCATTCATATTGTTCAGTACCGCTTCCTATAATTATTAGTGTTCTGCTGGATTAGATAATGCTAGACTAGGAGTTTGATACTATAAGGTATTGTTTCCGATGGGTGCTGGCTTTAGCTAAAAGCTGCACGACATACCTGAGAACTGGAGTTGATTGGGTAAATTCTAGTCTGTGTGCCATTGAGAGTAGAGCATGCACGAATGAGGGATTTTTGCCTATACCATTCTAAGCTCGTTGTTTGTCTTTGAGGTACGCCAGGAGAATGCTTATTACTTCGGTATTAAGGTTTCTCAAGAGAGCTACCCTTCATTATAACGTAATATTTGATGCACAGACTTGAGATTTGCACTAGGCTAGGCGGCATGCCATGAGCACCAGTATCTCGTATCATTGACTCTAGCTAGACTTTATTAGTCACAGTAGACATTAAGTACATTAAATCAATTACCCTTTTTTATGCATACCCGTTTATGATTACACAAGCATTTCGCAGCCTAGTTTGATGTATTGAGACACAAACGACTTAGGCTCTTTTTGTTGATAGGAATACTGCATTGTTGTGGCGATTATTATTATTGTTGTGGCGTTTAGGATATTCTTGGCTCCGACTGCATTATATCTCCTGCCTTTTGTGTGCATAGCCTGCACGAGCATTGTTCCGCTGCCTGCCTTTTTGGGTTCCATTTCCGATTCGAGCATCTTGATAGCATCTAACATTTAAAGAAGATTCCTTGTTGGTGTTGAAGGACTTTAGTGCACTTTCTTTCATACAGGAGTGTCTGACATTTATTGATTAAAGTAACGTAAGCTGTAACTTCTCTTACCACCTTACTTTGCATACCATAACCAAGCACCTTCGGTTATAGGTAGTAATAGGCTGTTTTCACATAACATTAAGCCTAGAGTAGACGCACATTAATGGAGAGTTTGATAACCTATTATTGCATATAGAACTCTGGAGAGTACTCTGGCGACCTTACCTAGGATTTGGTGAACCTACATTTATTAGCAGGGAACATTTGTTGTTTTGGGGAATATTTTGCGGGGATCAGCAAGAATAATTTTTTTTTGCAACATAGTATAGCCCTTGAGTATTTCCGAGAATTTTTGTGTGTATATTGAGGTATAAGAGTTTGGGGTGCTTCTTTTCTGAATATTGAGGTGTGAAATTTTTGTGAGCATCATGTCTTATACCGGATCAGAGGAGAATGGAGACACAGTACGTAATGTCGAAACTGAGGAACAGCAGTATGATGAAATGGTTAATCAGGTGAACTGTGAGGAGGATGCTAGGATATTTTTGCAATGGCCTGTTACTGCCGAGCGGTTGGAGGGTATGGATCGGTATGGTCTTCAATGCCTGGCCACAGCTATCGGTCATGCGGGTACTAGCAGCATGACCAGGGATAACTTGATAACGTGTGTACTGGGCAGGGTGACTGGTGAGCGAGATGGGTTGAGTGCTCAGAGCCCTTCGGCCATGCTTCCCCTACACTCGACTCCCTGCCATCCCAGTAGTTTGCCGACCCCGAGTACGCGTCCACAGTTGGGTGGTGACTGGCAGGGTGGGTTGCCCCTGGGGGGACCACCGGTAATTTCAAACACCTTCACCTCCTCAAGGGTTAACTCCAGAATTATTGCTTCAGCTCGAATTAGCTAAGATCCAGCAGCAAATAGAATCAGCTAAGATTGAAGAGAGAAAGGCTATCAGGGTATCTGAGCAGGAAATATAATTAGCCAAGATAGTAGAGAGAAAAACTATCAGTCAGCAGTCTCAGCACATAGAGCTAGCAAAAATCCAAGCTGATTTAGAGTCGACTAGGTACTGAGCCGACATGGACGTAGAGAAGTCGCGAGTAGAGACAACGGGACAGCGACTTGGGGCTGGTAACCGTGTTCATGATCAATCTCTCTCGTACTTATTGAAACTGGTTCCGGTGTTTGATGAGAGTGGGGTACCAGAATTTTTCGCACGCTTTGAGAAGAAGTGCCAGGAACACCAGTGGCCAGAGAATAAATGGGCAGCACTTGTATCCTCTAGATTAATAGGCAAGGGTCTTAAAGCCTACGATGCGTTACCTTTGGAGTCATGTATTGTGTATGAGGATCTCAAGGAGGCTGTCCTGAGGGCTTATAAACTGCAACCATAAACGTACCGTTTGAAGTTCCGGGGTGTAACCAAGGGAAGAGATAGCACCTTTTTGGAACATGCCCGGGACTTGTCCGACGCTATGGGGAACTGGCTCCGATCTGAGAAGGTAACAACATTTGATGGAATTAAGCAGTTAATGATGTTGGAGCAGTTCTTTAAGAGCACGGGCAGTGATCTACCTTTGAACTTAAAGGAGAAAAACCCAAAAACTCTAGTCGAAGCAGCAGAAATGGCTGATCGGTGGCTGTCGTTGATTCGGGGTTGCGGGTCCTCACAGAAGTACGATGCAAGTGCTAGGGACCATTATCCTCCCCCTCCCCATAGCAATGACACATTTAAACAAAAGAGCATTGACACAAAAACTGAATCCAAACCTAACACCACGCCGTATGAGAAAAGTCATTTTTTGTTTACATCACAGTATAAGCCGAAACCGAAATTTATGTGTTTTAAGTGCCACCAGGAGGGTCATAAGGCAAATGAGTGCCCTAGTCGACCTCCTCCGGCAGCCGTGTCTTTTGCTCACGGCATTGGAGTGTTCAAGAGGACATCGGAGTTTGTTAGAGGCAATTCTTCCGAGGTAAATACACTGCCAGCGCAGAAGGATCCGGAAGGCTTATTCCCTGTCCGTGATGCCTTAGTGACCACAGGGGACTCGGTTGTGTGGAGTGGGGGGATAGAAGACATGAGGTGAGAATTTTGCGTGACACTGGGGCATCGCAAACACTGTTGAGGAATTTCACTGTTAAACCTGTAAATACGGCGCGGGTGGTTGTGGTTCAGGGAGTTAATGCAACAAGGGCATACCCGCTTGTAAGAATGAAGATGGAAGTTGGTGGTGTGACTCGTGACCTGGACGTAGGAATTGTAGAGAAGTTACCTGTTGGGGGCGTCGACCTCCTTCTCGGCAACGACTTTGCGGGGCCTACTTCTGAGGCTCCACCCTTGGTCGTTGCCGAGAAGCCGGCTGACGTGAGTAGGGAGGAGCAGGAGTGGGTTGAGTAGTGTCAGGTGCAACCTATGGTGTATGTTGTCTCCAGGTCTCTTGCATCCAGGGAGTCACATTCTGGTCAACAGTCTTTAGACAAGCGGAGGAAAGGTACCGAGAAGGGGTTGAAAGTTGATGCGGTTGAGAGTTTAGTATCAACGAACATTCTCGGGGACTCATTATTAGGACCGATTTTCGAGTCTGGAGAAGACCCATTAACTGTTACTGAGAAGGCAGAGGTTGGGCTTAAAAAGACGAAGAGACAGCAACGATACACAGAGAGAGAGCAATGGGAGGATAAATTCAATGTAGGAGGGGGGCATGAGTTGTTCGCAAACACTTAGATAAGCTTGCTCCTTCGGACATTCGTAAATTGCAATTAGAAAACCCGGAGGTTCTTTAATGTGGTACCGGTGCTGTTGAGTTGGAGGAGGACAGTGATGCACAGTCGGGAGATGTAGCAAAAATGTATCCTGACGCGTACCCTATGAGAAATGGGTCAGCGAAGACGGTGGTCCGAAACTTGCTAGTGTATTTTTCCCGGTATGGTTACCCGCAGGGGATTCAGTCAGACCAAGGATCCAACTTCACTTCTAGCCTCTTTGTTCAAGCAGTGCCGCGGCATGGGATTGTTACGGTTGTGTCATCTGCGTATCATCCGGAGAGCCAGGGTATGTTAGAGCGATGGCACTCAGCCTTGGAATCTGTGCTTCGTTATTGTTGCTTTAAGAGTGGGAAAGGTTGGGATCTTGGCCTGCCATATGTTTTGTTTGCTGCATGGGAGGTACCTGGGGAAAGTTTGGGATTCAGCCCTAATGAGCTCGTCTTTGGACACCGTGTCAGAGGGCCTCTCCATATGGTTAAAGAAATATGGGAGGGCGCAGAAAATCCTTGTTCTATGCTCAAGTATGTCCTCGACAGTCGAGAACGGATGTTGCGCAGTCTGGAGTTGGCTGGCCGTAATTTGACTAGCTCTCAGGCCCTCATGATGGACAGCTACGACCTCAAGGTTAAACTCAGGGAGTTTCACGTGGGTCAGGAGGTGTTGATTCTACTGCCCCATGTAGGTCATCCCTTATCCGCGAAGTACACTGGTCCTTATAGGGTGGTTGAGAGGCTATCGGACCTGGATTGCTTGGTGGCCGCTCCAGACAGACGTATGCGCAATAAGTTATGTCACGTTAATCTCATGAAGGAGTATGTGAGGCACCCCCCTGAGCCTCTCACTGTGCCTGTGATGACGTTTAGCAGTCAAGGTGGAGAAGGAGAACGGGACAGTCAAGCTCAGGTGGAGGATAACTGGAAGGATAAGAAAGTCAAATGGGCGCCTGAGTGCGAGAAGACGTTTAGAGAAGTAAAACACCTGTTGTGCACTCACCCGATCCTCAGTGCCCCTGACTTTAGCCTACCTTTCCAACTAGCAACGGATGCTAGTGGTGTGGGGGCTGGTGCCGTCCTTATGAAAAAGGATGATGATGGGCTGGAGCATCCTGTTAATTTCTGATCGGAGAAGTTCAATTCAGCCCAGGGGAGCTGCTCTGTTGTCGAGAAGGAGCTGCTGGCAGTTGTGCTTGCACCGGGGCATTTCGAGGTCTACGTTCCAGCCTATGGTCCGGTCGTTATAGTTTACACAGATCATCACCCTCTCAAGTTCTTGGACCAGTTTCACAATCGGAATATGAGGCTGACCAGGTGGTCACTAAGGTTATTGGTATATAACCTGGACATACGCCATAATTCCGGTTGTGACAACGTGGTTGCAGATTGTCTTTCAAGGGTATATGATCCGGGGTAGATTGACACACGGGTAGCTTCCTGCTTTAGTTTGAATAGTATTTTGCGCTTGGTGCTTGTTGGCTCGCATTTGTAGCCCAGCGTATTGGGTCGTAAAGCAGGAGTTGAGAGTTTGGTATAGAAGAAAAAAAACTAGGCTTGCCCCTATAGTGCAGCCGAAATAAACAAATTAAAAACATAAAAGTCAAATGAAAACGCTTTCTTTGATAGTTGAATTTTTTCAGTATGTTATAGCAGTAATTCTGAGTTGCACTCCTCTCTGAATGCTGGGCTAGAGAAGCTCGCTCTTGAGAAGCATAACTACATATGATTTAACCAATTGTGTTGGGGAGGGTTATCATTTTGTAAAATATTTTGTTGAAGAACTGTGCCAGATATTTTACTGCCGCTGGGTGATGGGAAGTAGAGATATAGCATGGGTTCTAACCATCAGATTTTTTTTGAGCATTGGGCCTCTGAGAAAAATCTTGGGGGGGGGGGTGTGACGTTAACCACTCCGTTAGAACCGCATGGCTTGTCCTACAGTGACTCGCTAGGATCGCCAGGGCAGTGGATGTGGCTACAGTTGATGTATTATTGTGTGCTTTATTTCATATGAAAGCTCGTGTCATGGGCAGTCCAGAACGGCTCTTTGTTTTCGCCCATGTCAAGGCTTTATATATTTAATTGCAAAGTATATGTTTTATCATTAAGTAGTAATGATAGGATTTGAGAGAGAGAGAGAGAGTAGAACAGAGTGAGAGGAGGCACGCAGTGTTTTTTGCCATGTTCGATGACGTCACAGCTGGCTGGCCTCTTGGGGATTGGTTGGAGGAGTTTTTTACCATGCTTGGTGACGTCATGTTTGGCTGGCTTCTTTGCCATTGGCCGAAGGAATTGTTACCGCTTTGTCTACGCGGTGCGAGCTAGTGCTAGTATATATACAGATCTCTCGCCACTCTCTCCATCAGATCTGGTTTCTAGAACTCATCCCTCTTATCCCTTTGATACCTGTGCCCCTCTTTGCACCTGAGAACCTTTTCCTCTGCCTATCTCTCTCATTTTCCATATCTTTCACCACATTTTATTAATATTATACCCCCTCTGGTTAACTCTGCATAATCAGCTTCATGCTGGCCAGTTGTATTGTGCGTTAAGGTCTTATATAACCCATGTATGTTAGTTGTTAAGATAAGTTGATCACGAAGCATTGGTTGGCATTCATATTGTTCAGTACTGCTTCCTGTAATTATTAGTGTTCTGCTGGATTAGATAATGCTAGACTAGGAGTTTGATACTATAAGGTATTGTTTCCGATGGGTGCTGGCTTTAGTTAAAAGCTGCCCGACATACCTGAGAACTGGAGTTGATTGGGTAAATTCTAGTCTGTGTGCCATTGAGAGTAGAGCATGCACGAATGAGTGCTTTTTGCCTATACCATTCTGTACTGTTCTAAGCTCGTTGTTTGTCTTTGAGGTACGCCAGGAGAACGCTTAATACTTCGGTATTAAGGTTTCTCAAGAGAGCTACCCTTCATTATAACGTAATATTTGACGCACAGACTTGAGATATGCACTAGGCTAGGCGGCATGCCATGCGCACCAGTATCTCATATCATTGACTCTAGCTAGACTTTATCAGTCACAGTAGACATTAAGTACATTAAACCAATTACTCTTTTTTATGCATACCCGTTTATGATTACACAAGCATTTCGCAGCCTAATTTGATGTATTGAGACACAAACGACTTAGGCTCTTTTTGTTGATAGGAATACTGCATTGTTGTGGCGATTATTATTATTGTTGTGGCGTTTAGGATATTCTTGGCTCCGACTGCATTATATCTCCTGCCTTTTTGTGTGCATAGCCTGCACGAGCATTGTTCCGCTGCCTGCCTTTTTGGGTTCCATTTCCGATTCGAGCATCTTGATAGCATCTAACATTTAAAGAAGATTCCTTGTTGGTGTTGAAGGACTTTAGTGGACTTTCTTTCATGAAGGAGTGCCTGACATGTATTGATTAAAGTAACGTAAGCTGTAACTTCTCTTACCACCTTACTTTGCATACCATAACCAAGCACCTTCGGTTATAGGTAGTAATAGGCTGTTGTCACATAACATTAAGCCTAGAGTAGACGCACATTTATTGAGAGTTTGATAACCTATTATTGCATATAGAACTCTGGAGAGTATTTGTGTTCTTTGTTCACAGGGAATATACATCAGAGGTTGGATCTAGCACTTTCCGTTGTAGCATTTATGCCATTACTAGTCCAATGAATAAGAACCCTGATATATTTAAACCTCAGTCGTAACAATATATATATATATATATATATATATATATATACTTGTATATACAACTACTCAATAAAATATACTATATATCAAACTCTCGACTTTACCCACCTGATCAAAACAGACAAGTAAAATATAAGCTTAACTATTTGAAAGGTTTTTCCAGGCCACCTTAAAAACTTAATGCAAAATTAAAATTGTCATTCCCTTGGTTCAGGCACCCAAACCGAATATAAATGTACAGTACCTCTCCATACTGTATTAATTAGTGGTTCCCCTTCTCCCTCATATTTAGCCCCATTAGTTTTGATATGTTTATATATTTGTCCCATTTGTTTGTTAATTTTAATTCCTTTCCTGCCATTAAATTAGATGTCGATATATTTCCTGGCGAGTGATAGCGAGCGTGCAATATAATAAGAATCGGCCTTTGGCCGGTGAATTTTTCTACCAAAAATAGATACATTTATCTCGTACGGGAGTTTTGATGGTATATATTTATTCATTTAATATTAATATTGTTTTATGATTATTATTTACTAGCAGGGGTACCCGGCGTTACCCGGGTAATCACCATAATCACCATCACTACTACCACCACTACTACTACCATAATCACCATCATCAATCACTACTACCACAATCATCACAATACTACTACTACCATAATCACCGGCCTCAACCTCCCTGTGCCTCATTAAACGGCGACCTCGATTTCGGCCGCTAAATGACCTCCAATTTTGGATCTGACCTCATCCGTACCCCAATTTTGGGAGGCTGCGAACAACTTTCGTTCCACACACCTTTTCGATCGGAGGCCTCCTTCTGCCCCAATTTCAATTTCGGCCTCGAAATGACCTCCGATCGTGGCCTCGCCCCCTCTATGACTTGACCCAGGTCAATTGACACCCACATGCAAAGTTTCAGCTCCCCAGGTCCAAAACTGTGCCGCCTATTAAGAACACACACACACACACACACACACACAGACAATCGAAAATATTATATAGATTATTTTTTATGGAGGTCACGGGAGGAAAGTAAGAATATAGTTATAAAAAAAAATGTTTATGGAGGTCACGGAAGGAAAGTAAGAATATAGTTTAAAAAAAATCAATCAATAAATAGATACATATAAACATTTCCCCTTAATTCTCTCGCTCTCTCTCAAACCCACACCACTCTTGTTCTCTTCCCCTGTAACACAAGCAAGACTCTCAGGGTCTTTGATAAATTACTACTCTCTCTCTCTTTGAGTGGGTAGGGTGGGGAGAAAGCCTTCTTATTTTCTATCCTTTCCTTCAACCTTCCTTTTGTATTGGGTGTGCCATCTCTACTAGAATTAAGTCTTGACCACCTCGTTTGGATCGCAAGGTCTGTGTGGCCAGTGTAATCTTAGTGTAAGTCTATGTAAATCTCTCTCTCTCTCTCTCTCTGTTGTAACACTGAGAACCTTTGATGCATTACTACCACCACCTGGTTCTGCTGCCTCGGCTGAATTCATATCATTTTAATGTTTGTGCTGCTCGTTTTTGAGGTGTTTGTGTGGGTGTGTAGGTCCTCCAATTCTACCTTATATTATTACTATTATTACTATTTTTATTAATACTATTATTTTATTTTTTACTACTATTTTGTATTATTTTATATATTAGAATATATTATATATTTTTTGTTACTTTTCTCCTTAGACCTCCATCAAGCTTAACAAATAACACATACAAATACTCCTAAGACCCGCCTTAGAAATAAATCTGTACATTTTCCTCCTAAATTGCAGACTCGCTATCCCTCACCATGACAAATCGACCCCTAAATAGCACGAAAGGTCTTAAAATTAGGTGTGAGATCTTAAGACGGTCGTGCAATTAGTTTGGCGATTTCAAGACATTTAGCCAACCTTCTTAGTGAATATGAAGACCTTTCTTGCCATTTACTGTAGGTGTCGATTTAATTCCCAGGCGAGTGAGCTTGTATAGTAATTTACTAGGAACGTCTCGGGAGTGATTTTATATGTCTGGTAGAGGTCTACGGAGCAAACTAAAACAAATATACAATAATACAAACAAAAAATAATACACCAAAAATATAAATCCCCATTCCCTCTTAACTCAGAAAAATATGATGCAATTAATGTAATGCGCATATTCTTATTGCCACATATTCCTTATATATTATACTGTAGTATGAGGTCAAAGGTCAACATTTTGTTGCACTTTATATTAATTCGATAAAAGAGTTAAAATTCAATGTCGCAGGCTAGGGTAAGCACAATTATATATTTATGGGGGAAGGGTATATTTTTTGGTCAATTTATTAATTTACTAAATATTTTTAGTTTTAGTTTCCTCTCTAGACTTCTATCAAATTAAAAAGATTGCCCTTCGAGATAAATTTGTAAATTTGTCGGTAGAAAAATGTCTTGGCTGAAGGCCGGTTCCCTCAAAATTACAGGTTCGCGGTCACTCGCCAAGAAAAATATCGACACATAAATGCCAGGAAAGGTCTCGAGATTAATGAAATGGAACAAAAGGTCTAAGAATCGAGAAACTAATGGGTCGAACGTTTTAATATATGAAAACTAATGGGGTTTTACATGAGGGAGATTAATGCACTTCTGCTTTCCTACAGCGTACACACTGCATTTATTGAAGTAATACCTAAAGTAGGAAAGCGTCCGACCAATCAGGGTGCTCCTTCGTGTCGAACTTTTTGGGCCACAAACGTACAAATTCCGGGCATGACCCCCTGTGACCCTCCTACATCTACCTCATTTGCTCCTTGTACCGGATCTTCTACTTGCCTTTTGTCAGACAACTTAGTGCCAGCATCTGATTCCCGTAAGCCACTAAATGACAAAGGCAATCAACTTCCTGGCACTTACTTTGGAGAAGGAGAGCGAGAGGGGACTGAGTCTAAACTGCAAGTCACGCTTGCTAAAACACAATTGGCAGCGCGAAGCAGGGCAGCCAATCAGCGCGCCGGGCTCCCCCTACAAAGGGAAGGGGACGAGAGCCGCTCAAACGTAAAACTGGGTACCTGGAGTGTAAAAACAGCCTTGGCAAGGTCGTATCCTGGGGTAAATTTGATTACTTGTCTCATATTTCCTATAATCCCTCTTCCGCTCGGGGCCAGACGGGCACCATCCTCGAGGAAGCAACACCTCTCCTCCCAGCCTCCCCCTCTCCTGCGGGCACACCAGGAACCAAGGCGATCACCACAGTAGCCCTCCAGCCCACACAACAGTTCCAGTAGCAGAGCACTCGAGTCCTGCATCACTCTCACCAACCCGGAGGATACACCATCAGTATCCCTGGGCCTGTCGCCATATTGCATGCCTGCACACCCGCAGCCAGCACCTTCATCCAGGACGACAGGAGATGGCTAAGAGTGACAACCTCCCAGACCACTACTGGCCAGCTTTGAGGTGGTAGTGCAGCCAGAACGCCCACCACGAGCAACAGACTTTTAATCAGGACCCTTATTGGGCCCGCAGAGGAACCAAGAAAAAGAGAGAGGGGAATTTGACTAATTCGGGGGATCTTCGATAAAAATATGTGTTCTTATAGAACAAACGAAAAGAGAAATTGACTTGACTATGAAATAGAATAAACGGATGATGTGTTATGTGTAACTAGTGTTTATTGATAGAAAGGGCTCCAAGCCATTAGCTACCAAGTATTTAGGATCTTATAGGAAGTTCTTTAATTAACGTAAGAGGGACAGAGATTAAATAACAACTATTGGGTTCAGGGGAAAATAGTGAATAGTTGTTTTAGAGATGAGCTTCAGCTAGGGTTATAGGAATTATATTGTAAGGACACACGTCCGGATTATATTGTAAGGACACACGTCCGGATTATATTGTAAGGACACACGTCCGGATTATATTGTAAGGACACACGTCCGGATTATATTGTAAGGACACACGTCCGGATTATATTGTAAGGACACACGTCCGGATTATATTGTAAGGACACACGTCCGGATTATATTGTAAGGACATACGTTCGGATTATATTGTAAGGACACACGTCCGGATTATATTGTAAGGACACACGTCCGAAATTATATTGCAAGGACACACGTCCGAATTATATTGAAGGGACACTAGTCCGAATATGTTTAACGTAACTTATCATCGATAAAGGAACTTCATGATTAGTCTTGCTACCTCCTAGCTCGGTTGAGTGACCGTTAACGTAAGGGCGTATCCGGCTCTTGAAGCTACCAGAAATATTGTCTGGGGAGCAATGTTGTATTCCGGTGTAATATTGTATTAACAAAGAGTTTATGTTAATGTGTAACGGACTACGCGTTCGATGTTGTAAGAGAACTAAGAGTTAAAGATTATATACTTTATAGAGAGTTAAACGGCCTACGAGCGAGTGTTGTATTCCGGTGTAATATTGTATTAACAAAGAGTGTATGTGCATGTGTAACGAACTACGCGTTCGGTGTTGTAAGGGAACTAAGAGTTAAAATTATATCTCTGATAGAGAGTTAAACGGCCTACGGGCTAGTGTTGTATTCAGGAGTACTATTGTATTGACAAAGCTTTTATGTTCATGTGTAACGGACTACGCGTTCGGTGTTGTAAGGGAAATGTGAGTTAAAAATTATATCCTTTATAAAGAGTTAAACGGCCCACGGGCCAGTGCTGTATTCAGAGGGGCTATTGTATGAGCCGAGAGTGGTCTTCGTAACGCCCGGGAAAAGGTTAGCCATTTGGGGGTTTAGGAAGCGGATATAGAAATATATATTATTTGTCCACTTGCATTTAGGATTAAGAAATTAGTAGTAGTTTGAGTCAGAGCAGCCCAGGACCCAGATTCACTAACGGTCGTAGCGTACGATGTCGTACAGCAACCTACGATCGTTCCTAAGGGAGTGCGGAAGGTGTATTCACGAACGCATCGTTGAGCTCCCTTACGGCTCCCTTTCGGTTATTTTCACCAAGGCTTCTCTTGACCAATCAGGCGCTTGGCCTTTGTAAATAAACAATATGTCACCCATATGACCGAAGCGCCAAGAAGAACCTAATATACTTTAATTTATGAGCTTGTCATTGTTTAGCATGGCTAATTCGATCCACCACAGCCAGCAGGAAGAAGAATAGAGTATCTTGTGAATTGATGATAAGAAATTAGCCTAGCTAGGCTACAGGGAAGTCTGTTAGTGGCCCAAGTTAAAGGATTTTCGACGGATTGATCATTGATAATCATATGTTAGGCTAGTTGGGAGTGTATTATTTATACCTTAACCACAGTATATTGTTCTACTTTACCATGTCTACACCTAGACAGGGCGAGCCAAACCAAAATGCCTGACTTTACTATGTCTATGCCTACACAGGCAGTTCTAGCCAAGCCAAAATGCCAGACTTGGCCTGGGGTATTTTTTTTGTATTCACAACACCTCAAGGCCTATCTACCTTTTCAAATAGGCCTCCTCAATCTATTATCCAACAGTTGGCCATGTGAAATAATGATAGGTTGAGGGGGGCTTTGTCCCCCTCACCTCCCATGACTTATTGCCATCATCAAATATATTACCAGCATGGGACTAATAACAGCTAGTTAACAATGAGGACGGTACGCCTGCAACCACCATCTTAACCTGCTAGGCTTCTACTTTACCATGCTTAGGCTACACCAAGCTAGGCATTGCTAGCCTAACCAAAATACCATACGTAGGCCTAACTTTTCTAGCCTAAATAGCCCTAACTTTTTCAAAATAAACGTAGGTTATATCCTAGGCTAGGCTAAACAAAAATATTCACACCACCATATAGGCTAGTCTATTATTTGTTGTTTAGACTATGCCTAGGGTAATTCTTTTCATAATGTTTTTCCTGTGATAATTTCAAATTTGTTGAGGAAATAGGCTACCCTAATCAAACCGAGCTAGGCATTGCTAGCCTAACCAAAATACCATACATAGGCCTAACTTGTCTAGCCTAAATAGCCCTAACTTTTCAAAATAAACCTAGGTTATAGCCTAGGCTAGGCTAAACAAAATTATTCACACAGCGTTTATTATTTATTCATTTTTTAGGCTAGGCCTAGGGTAATTCTTTTCATCATTTTGTTCCTGTGATACTTTCAAATTTGTTGAGGAATAGGCTACCCTAATCTAACTCAGAGGTGGTGGGGAGTTGGAATAAAACTTCCGCAATAAATGAGGATTAAAATCTACTAATGGTAGGCTACGTGTTGTCGCAGCACATGCATTTGTGCATCAATTAACCTTGACTAGGTCTAGGCTGGCTATTCATAGCTTAATTCGGCCTGTCATAACACATTAAGGATACAAATGTATTCATACTTTGTATTAAATGCATTAATGGTGTTGTAAACACAAGTTAACAATTATATTGCGCTATTATTGCCTCAATAATGACTTAGTGTGTCATAAAGAGCTATACTGCAGACGAATTTGTTATGGTCGCGGGTTGTGTTATCGATATTTGTGTACCTATATCCGGGTCAAATTCATGTAAGGGTGGTCTGGACCACCCTTTGCGAAAGGGGATTTTAGGGCCTTCCTACGATCAAAGATGGCCGCTACGACGCTTCGTGAATACCAGCGTTGAGACGTAAGGGAACGGTAAGGGAGTTTTCGGATCGTACGACCGTTAGTGAATCTGGGTCCAGGTCTCTTAAAAGACATCGAAGGGCACGGCGATCTTTATAAATTCAGTCTGGTAACCTACGATGTATCTAAGTCGAAGCGAGGCATTACCTGAATAGCGGGCATCCGAATAGTATGTACCATCTATCACGGGACAACGTCTTATTCAATTCGCGTACCGGTACTGAACTCATTTCGACCAGAACAGGAAGTAGGCTATTGGACTAGTAGTTAGATTTAGAGTTCGTTCTATTAAATAAACTATACAAACTCTAGCAACTGTCGAATTATTCCCCCACCTCAGTAGTGTGCTTGAACTTAGAAATTTAAGTACAACAATACCAATTTCGAATTTATCTCCACCAAGGTTTCATATAATATTAAGAAAAAAACGAAAAAAAACGGACTATAGTATGCAACTTTACTATAGGATACACTTTATTATTCTGAATGTCAAAGTGTCCTATTTTTACATTCTCTACAAAGATACCGGTAGTATAGAAGCACGGATAATTTGTTTTTTGCTTGCCAGCCCTGAAGGAGAGAAAGGTAAACAATGAAGACAGAGCAAGACACATGGAGGCTGCAGTGAGAAATTCAGAACACACCAAAATATAATATAACGAAAAGAAAATCAAAAACAGAATTACTTAACCTCTTCTGTACCTGCAACGTCTTTTTAACTAAATTTTGGCTACTATTTGACAATTATTGTCTTCATTGTAAAAAAGGGCCTCCAGTAATTAACAGGCTTCGAACTTAACCCTTTTTACTACCAAATATCCTTCTTAAGCTGCATAAAATCGTCAAAATAAAGCTAGAATAACATATAACAGACGTCGCTGGTACTGAATGGGCTAACTGTATTATTCTGAATTTCCAAAAGGGTCCTATTTTTACATTCTCGACACAGATAGTATAAATGTAAGTCCTCCACTTCTACCTATTATTATGTCTTCGTGGTCCGATGCATAAGGTGTTGATTTTCGGTGTGAGCGTCCTGGGTTCGAATCCACGGACTGCCACATGTGTTTGTAAATTTCATTAATCGATTTTAGGAGTATAGTTGGTTATTGGAAGGAACATAATAATTATTATGTATTATTATTATTATTATTATTATTATTATTATTATTTTAACCCCTTGAATATTATTACTATTTTTGACAGTTTATTACGGTCATCATTAGACTACTTCATACAGCTGATGAAGGATCTGTTGGAACTAAAAGCGAAAAGATGGTCTCCATAAACCTTCTGACTTTCATTTACCATTCCTAATCTATATATAATAATATAATATATACCAGAATAAACTGCCAAAACGAGAGATAATGAAGGGCTTTATATCACTATATTTATTTAGTCAATTGTGTTCTTTTATTGATAAATTATTATTTTACTTAAGCGTTGTTTCCACATAGCGATTTTGATTAGTTGTGTTGTCTTTTTACTGTGTTCGTATACGTTTTGGTTTGTTTATTTTGCAAGTTGTACATTATAATAATAAATAAATACGGTTTCTGAGTTATAATAATAGTCGAGTTGAGTAATATTCTCCAAATATATTAATTATTTACTAATCCTTCTTCAGGACTGGAAAAATTATCAGCATCCATGACACTTGACGTATCCCTCGGAAACACAACTCTGGACACACCTTTAATTAACCTGACTAAAGCTTACTTTCTCCGTACGTCTTCAATATTGTAACCCATTCAACACCTAATGAACTTTACTAGGCTTAAGGTTTCGCAAATATTATATTTGTATTTATTCTCCCTCTCTCTCTCATATATATATATATATATATATATATATATATACGGTACTGTATATATATAGTATAAATATATATATTTTTTTCTTCTATATTCCAACTACTCCCTCTCGGGCATAGGCTGATAGCCTACACGCTGAACACGGTGAGGCTCGTGAGGTCTTGTTCCAGCCTAGGGAGTGAGACATGCGAAGCACCTATTTCACAGCTCGAACCCAACTCCATCTCTGAAACTGCCTCGCCTCTGCGCTTCACAGTCTCACTCCCCAGGCTCGGACCCTCACTCTCAGAATGCCACCTATTGAGCAAGTAACTCACTAGGCATTGCCCCCCTTAAGCATATTTTGAATATGGGAATATTCATACAGTGCTATTTAATCAGGGAACAATGAGGGTATTTTGTTTTGGCATTTCGGTGTGCTGTGGCAATGCACAAAAAAAAGGTACAGCACAAATTCCATCCCAATAATATCTTCCCATTGACATATTGGGATTCGAACCCGGGTCCATTGGATTACCAGTCCAGTGGCTAGACCACTCTGCCACACCTCCCCTATATATATAAACTATAAACTTTCCCCCTTTGACCTCTATCAAGCTTGAAAATAATACCTCAAAATCCGCCCTAAAATATATTTGTACATTTTCATTCTAAATCACAGACTCGCTATCCCTTGCCAGGAACAAATCGACACGTAAATATCACAAATGGCTGAAGTAACTAAACTAAATGTTTGTAAACACTGTTGATGATCACAAAGGCTCTTAAGGTGAGATGGGTCGTATACTGTATCTGGTCCCCCTTCTACCTCATGTTTAGCTACTTTAGTTTTCAGATCTTAATACGTTTGGCCCATTAGTTTGGCGATTTTAAGACTTTTTGTCCATTTGTTAGTCAATATTAAGACTTTTCATGTCATTTAGGTGTCGATATTTTTCGTGGCGAGCGGTAGCGAGCCTGTAATTTAAGAAGAACCGGCCTTGGGCCGGGAAATTTTGATATAAAAAATGTACAAATTTATGTTAAAGGAGGGTCTTGTTTGTATTTGTTGTAAGCTTGATAGAGATTTAGGGGAGGTAACTAATACAAAAGCAAAAAAGTACATATATAACAAATAAATACGGCCATCCTCTCTTAAGTATCCCAGAAAGGGCACAAAACGCGTCCTGCTGCGCGAAAGGCTAATAAACAGCGCATTTTATTATGTAACGTAAGGGGAGATGGGTAATTTTCCTGGGCCTCCTTCTGTCTTATGTTTAGCCCCATTAGTTATCAGATTTTATGACGTTCGACATAGAACTTTGGCGATTGTAACTCCGTTCACCCCATTTCTTTGTCAATATTTAGACTTTTCGTGTAACTTAGGTGTCGATTTTTATCCTGGCGAGCGATAGCGAGCCTGTAATTTAAGAGGAACCGGCCTCTGACCATTTATCTTGAAGGAGAATCTTTGCGGGGTGGGGGGGGGGGGGGGGGAAGGTAAAATGGATGGAAGTCTAGGGAAAACATAAAATAATTATACAAAACTATAGACATGAGGAAATAGATACGCCCCCCCCCCCCAAACTGTACGATAGAGTTTAATACTATGAATTTCGAAGTGTCCAATTTTTACATTCTCGACAGCGGTAGTATAAAAGCAAGGATAATTTGTTTGTGTTTGGCAGCCCTGAAGGACAGCAAGGTAAACAACGAAGACAGAACAAGACCCATAGATGCTGTAGTGAGAAGTTCAGAACACACGGCCATATAATACAACCCTACTGTACCAGCGACGGCTTTATAATTCTATTCTGGCTGCTATTAGACGGTTTTACGCAGCTTATAGAGGGCTCCAGCAATTAAAAAGTCTCGAATTAACTCACTTAAGGAGACATGGGCCGCTTTTCTGGACCACTTTCACCCTCATGTTTATCCCCATTAGTTTTTTATGTTAAGATGTTTGCCCCATTAGTTAGTCGATGTTAAGACCTTTCACCCCATTTCTACGTCAATATTTAGACCTTTCGTGCTATTTAGGTGTCGATTTTTTTCCTGACGAACGATAGTGAGCCTGTAATGTGGGAAGAACCGGCCTTCGGCTGGAACATTTTTCTACCAAAAAATTTACAAATTAATCTAGAAGGGGGACCTAATGGATGTATTTTTTTTAATTTGATGGAAGTCTAGGGAGGAAACTAGAACAATAATGAATGCATGGAAAAATCGCCCAAAAGGTGAACCATCCCCCCTTAACCCTTCTTAAGCTGCATAAAAGGTGAACCATCCCCCCTTAACCCTTCATAAGCTGCATAAAAGGTGAACCATCCCCCCTTAACCCTTCTTAAGCTGCATAAAAGGTGAACCATCCCCCCTTAACCCTTCATAAGCTGGCATAAAGGTGAACCATCCCCCCCTTAACCCTTCTTAAGCTGCATAAAAGGTGAACCATCCCCCCTTAACCCTTCATAAGCTGCATAAAAGGTGAACCATCCCCCCTTAACCCTTCATAAGCTGCATAAAAGGTGAACCATCCCCCCTTAACCCTTCTTAAGCTGCATAAAATCGTCAAAATAAAGCTAGAATAAAATATAACTAACGTCGCTGGACAGCACGGTAAACAACGAACACAGAACCAGACATAGGGAGGCTGCAGTGTGAAGTGGAGAACACAACAACATAAAATATAATGATAAAAAAAGAGTATGATGACAACATTATTTAACCTCTACTGTACTGGCAACGTCTTTTTAACTTAATTTTGTCTACTATTTGACGATTTTGGCAATGTAAAAAAGGGCCTCCAACAATTAACAGGCTTCGAACTTCTCCCTTAACCCTTTTTACTACCACTTACTACCACTTTACTACTACTTACTTTTTTTTAATGGGCTAACTGTCTGAATTTCCAAAAGTTTCCTATTTTTTAATTCTCGACAAAGATAGTATAAATGCAAGGATAAATTAGTTTGGGTTTGGGGGCTGCAATGAACAGTTCAGAACACACCAAAATATAATACAATGACAACAGAGTACGAAGACAATATTAGTTAAAGGGTCAGGGGTCATTTTTATGGTCTCCCTTGTTCCTCATGATTAGCCCCATTAGCTTTTGAGATTTTAAGACGTTCGCCTCATTAGTTTGGTGATATTAAGAACATTCGCCCCATTTCTGTCAATTTTAAGATAGTTCGTGCCATTTAGGTGTCGAGTTTTTCCCGGCGAGCGTAAGCGAGCCTGATATATAAGAGGAACCAGCCTTCGGCCGGGACATTTTTCAATCGAAAAATTTACAATTTTATCTTGAAAAGGAGTCTAGCGGGTGTAATTTTAAGCTTGATGGAAGTATAGGGAACAAACTAAAAACCTCCCCTTAATAAACGACTGGAGTAATGGAGCTAATATTTCTACCATTTACAACAAGTTAGCCAGGGAATGGGTGTGGAGATGTATGGCTTATTTGCTCTAGCCATTGTTTTAGTTACAGAGGTTATGGGTCACTATTTCTGGCTTACCTACTATAAATGGACTATAGTATAATTTGTAACAATGTCAAGATAATTGGTAGAGAGAGAGAGAGAGAGAGAGAGAGAGAGAGAGAGAGAGAGACTCATAAAACTCCCAGATCGAGTGCCGGGCCAGTATTAAAAGTCCTATACAAGTTAAGGGGATATGTTTTGTTTGTTTTCTAGACCCCCATCAAACTATAAAAATACCCCAAAGAACCTCCTTCAAGATTAATTTTTACATTTTTCGATAGGCCGGTTCCTTTTATATTACAGGCTCGCTTTCGCTCGCCAGATAAAAATCGACACCTACTGTAAATTACATGCAAGGTTCCTAACATACCAACAAAATGGGGCTAAATGTGTTAACATTGCCAAACTAATGGGCCGAAGGTCTTACAATCTCAAATATAATGGGGCTAAACATGAGGGAAAAGGGGATTCAAGAAACCAACCACCTTCCCCTTAAGAGATAAAAACAGTGCAGAGTAATTGTGTAGAGGGACAGAGACCCAACCCAACCATTGATCCTACAACAGAGTTAAGGGGAGATGGGCCGGTTTTCTGGACCACTTTCTCCCTCATGTTTAGCTCCATTAGTTTTCAGATGGGGAAGACTCCAGGAATATTTTTATCTCAGCTTCTATAAGAGACTCATTGCTGGCCTTTTGCCATATATATGGTAATGATGTTACACTGACTCGATGAAAAATTCAGCTCTCTATGTACGTGCGCGCGCGCATGAGCGCAGAATTTCATTGCAACATTTGTAAAATCGATAAGTCACAGAAATGTTTTCAAATTTCCCGCAATTTTTGCATGGCGTATCCTACAAGCATCCCCTACAAAGCAGCGTCATCGTTTTCCCATATTGAATAATAGAAGGTGCTGAAAGAAATTTATTATACAATTATCTTTGGGATACAGCTGGATTTTGACTTCAAATGACCAAATCTCCTAAATTTTCGGGAAATTGGCCATAAACCAACAAGCAAATGTTCCTTTATAGGCCTATTTGTAGTGGTTAGAAGGGGAATGCATTTGGGCAACACAAAAAACTGTTAATAGACTCGTTAGTGCCAATATATGATTTCTGACAAATTAATTTTTAGAAAGGCCGTGGTGGTCAAGTGGTGAGCACGCTCGCGTGTGAATCTGAAAGACCCGGGATCGAATCCCTGCCACGGCGAACATTTAGTGGGTGCGGTAGTACGTCCTAGCATGTTTCACATGCTTGCACCCAGTCAGGGGACATCCTGACGACGTATACAGACAAAACACACTTAACAAAGCCACTCCAACACCTTCCTCTCTCTCCAACACCCCTTCTCCCCTCTCAACACTCTTCTCTGAGCTATTGCCGATAAAAATGGCATGTTCAGTCCTGTACAGAATCGTAAGATTCAGAGTCGTAAAGATTCCAGGACGAGCTCATCAGCGGCGGATCCCCAGATCGACCGTGGTAATTGTCACCTAAACATCTACAAAAAACAAAGTCAAACCTTAGAATACGTTTTGGGGGGATATAATGGTTAGCCATCCTAAATCAACATTTTCTATCGTGAGGGCTACGAATAAAAAAATGTACTTTTATGGCTAACTAATTTAAAAATTAAATATGACCCAGAGGTAAGGACTTATTTTCATTTCAATATTGACCAAATTCCTTGATATTGGGAACCCCAAAGGGGTCCCTTAGGGATGTAATAAGGGTGTTTATGCCCTCATATGATCATTTCTATTCCTTACAGAAGCCCCTTTAGACTACAGACACACATTTTTTTTTTAGGTGGCTGAAATTTTTTTTTTTTAGTTTTTCGGGGGTCGTGGGTGAACCCCCGCCCCGGGGGGTTATGGATGCGATATGTTCTTTTTGTTCCTTCCTATGCTGTTCTCCTATGTTGAAAGAAGCAGTTTACAAAGAGAACGCAAAAACTTGAAATTTTGACCAAAGACAAAAAAAAAGGTATTGTCTCCCCTTAAGATGTTTGCCCCATTAGTTAGTCAATTTTAAGACCTTTCTCCCAATTTCGTCATCAATATCTAGACCTTTCGTGCTATTTAGGTTTCGATATTTTCCCTGGCGAACGATAGTGCGCCTCTAATGTTGAAAGAACCGGCCGGGACATTTTCTACCGAAAAATTTACAAATTAATGTACAAGGGGGATCTAGTGGATGTTTTTTTTTAATTTGATGGAGATCTAGGGAGGAAACTAGAACAATAATGAATACATGCAAAAATGGCCCCAAAAGTGAACATGGGCGTATTACTTTAATCATTTATGTATCTGTTTATCATTTGTTTAGTTTTCTTCCTAGACTTCCAACAAGCTTAACAAAATACCCCCCTAAACCCTTTTTCAAGATAAATTTGTACAGCTAACAGTTGATAAATAGTCATCAGCTTAGGATATATCTCTGTGCACTATCGAGTAAATCTCAACCAAGTTAACCATCGACTCACACACATCCTTCCTAATGTGAATAAAGTTTAACAATAAAAGCCAGGAGAACATTAGACATGGCATTATCCTATGCTGAAAATGTGAGGAGATGGAAGAAAACATTGGAGAGAGTACAAGTACAAGAGAGAGGAAATAGGAGAACACTGTCAGGAAGGGAGTGGAGTAAAAGACAAGTGGATTTACAGGGATATCCTGCTTAAGGGGGAGTTAGCTGCTTTTTCTCCCTCATGTTAGATCGCTTTAGCTTTTAGATTTTAAGACGTGCTTTCCAATGTTTTAGCGAATTTAATAGTTTCTCCCCAATTCCTTGTCAATATAAAGCGTTTTGTATAATTTAGGTAACAATTTTTTCCTGGCTAGAGAAAGCAAGCCTGTAATTATTGGAGGAACCGGCCTTCGACCGACCGGGACATTCTCCTACAAAACAATTTACACATTTATCTTGAAGAGGGGTCTAGGGGTTGTTTTAGTAAGCTTGATGGAGATCTAGCGCGGTTACTATAATACAAATATATACTGTATATATATATATAATAGACAAACAAATAGCCACTACCGTACCCCCTTAAATTCCTGTCTTCCTAACGTCGCCTACTTTCTCCCGGTTCAGTCCTCTCTACATAGACTGAAATGACGGGGTTGAGCAGCCTTCCTTAGACCAGCACCAAACATCCCCTACAGTACCAAATTATTACAGACCACAAATACAACACATCACAAACACCCCACACATCATCCTGGGTGGTGATTTCAATCAAAGACGTCGGCCTGGTTTGTCGGCAACCCCGACACAGACAGAGGGCTGGTCCTACAACACCAAACAGACAACCTATATATCCTCAATAACATTCATCAGCATACCCATACTTCCCACCAAGCCCTCTACACCCCATCATCTCCTGATATCACCTTTTGCTCCCCCGAACTCGCCCCCACAACATCCTGGAGGGTGGTCAGAACCTTAGGCTCCGACCACCTCCCGATCATTATCACCACCAAAACAAGACTCACCCCAGCTAGCCACTTACACTAACTATAAAAGAGGTAACTGGGAAGCTTTCACAAATGAGACAGAACAACACTTTGAAACCTTAAACAGTACAACCATCACTAACGTCAACAATGCTGTACACACATTCAACACGACTATCCAAAACGCCGACAAGAAACACATTCCAAGAGGTAACATAAAAAAACATAACCCCAACTTCTCACCAGAAATTAAAAACCTCATCATACAATGCGACACACTGAAACACTCCCCAGCACCCCACACACAAGACATCAATGAACAAATTCAAGCACTTAACATCCAGATTAACAACAAAATACAAGAACAACAAACACTAAATTGGAATAACTTCCTACAAACACTTAATCACAAAACAAACCCCAAAAAACTCTACAAAACACTAAATAGCATCACACTTTCCAACAGCAACACAACACAATCACATACTGCAATCACAACAACAGACTCTACTCCTTCCTTTAAACAACAAACAAACACTCTCATCAATCAGTTCTCTCATGTCAGTCACCTAAAACCCCACAAAGACGACCGACGTGTCATCCGACGCAAAAGACAATTCCACACAGACCCTGACTATACACCCTTCACCAACAACCAGACAAAGCATATCATCAACAATTTCAAGCTCTCAGTCTCACCCGCCTGTGGCCTAGACAACATAAGCAACATTCACCTCAGACACCTGGGACCACAAGGCATACAAGCACTCACTAACATGTCAAACTACAGCTACTCACACAACACAATACCAGACATCTGGAAGCATGGTATCATCATCACATTCCCCAAACCTAACAAAGACCCCACGCTACCCTCCTCACACCGCCCTATCACACTCCTTTGCACCCCCTCCAAAGTCATAGAGCGCCTTGTACTACAATTAATGAGACCTGACTTACCCCTTTCTCCAACACAACATGGCTTCAGGCCATTGCACTCCATAAACACTCTTCTTACAGACCTTACACAAAGAGCTTTTGACGGCATCAACTCAGCTAGACCACCACACAGATCAGTACTTGCCACACTTGACATTAGTAAAGCCTTCGATGCCATCCCCCGCCACAACCTAACAAACAAAATCTACAACACAAACATGCACAACAACACAAAAAGATGGCTGGCCAACTTCTTACCAGGCAGATGTGCACACGTATCTTTTGCCGGTCAGTCATCTAGCATTAGAAATTTCCCAAACGGACCCCCGCAAGGATCCGTCCTGTCGCCCGCACTCTTCAATCTGTACATTGTTACGACTGGGGTTTAAATATATCAGGGCTCTTATTCATTGGACTAGTAATGGCATAAATGTTACAACGGAAAGCGCTAGCTCCAACCTCTGATGTATATTTCCAGTGAACAAGGAACACAAATACTCTACAGAGTTCTATATGCAATAATAGGCTATCTAACTCACAATAAATGTGCGTCTACTCTAGGCTTAATGTTATGTGAAAACAGCCTATTACTACCTATAACCGAAGGTGCTTGGTTATGGTATACAAAGTAAGGTGGTAAGAGAAGTTACAGCTTACGTTACTTTAATCAATAAATGTCAGGCACTCCTGCATGAAAGAAAGTGCACTAAAGTCCTTCAACACTAACAAGGAATCTTCTTTAAATGTTAGATGCTATAAAGATGCTCGTATCGGAAATGGAACCCAAAAAGGCAGGCAGCGGAACAATGCTCGTGCAGGCTATGCACACAACAAGGCAGAATATATAATGCTGTCGGAGCCAAGAATATTCTAAACACTACAACAATAATAATAATCGCCACGACAATGTAGTATTCCTATCAACAAAAAGAGCCTAAGTCGTTTGTGTCTCAATACATCAAACTAGGCTGCGAAATGCTTGTGTAATCATAAACGGGTATACATAAAAAGAGTAATTGGTTTAATATACTTAATGTCTACTGTGACTGATAAAGTCTAGCTAGAGTCAATGATACGAGATACTGGTGCGCATGGCATGCCACATAGCCTAGTGCAAATCTCAAGTCTGTGCGTCAAATATTACGTTATAATGAAGGGTAGCTCTCTTGAGAAACCTTAATACCGAAGTATTAAGCGTTCTCCTGGCGTACCTCAAAGACAAACAACGAGCTTAGAACAGTGCAGAATGGTATAGGCAAAAAGCCCTCATTCGTGCATGCTCTACTCTCAATGGCACACAGACTAGAATTTACTCAATCAACTCCAGTCCTCAGGTATGTCGTGCAGCTTTTACCTAAAGCCAGCACTCATAGGAAACAATACCTTATAATATCAGACTCCTAGTCTAGCATTATCTAATCCAGCAGAACACTAATAATTATAGGAAGCGGCAATATGAAAGCCAACCAATGCTTCGTGATCCACTTATCTTAACAACTAACATACATGGGTTATATCAGACCTTAACGCACAATACAACTGGCCAGCATGAAGCTGATTTTGCAGAGTTAACCAGAGGGGGTATAATATTAATAAAAAGGTGGTGAAAGATATGAAAAAGAGAGAGGTAGGCAGAGAAAAAGATTCTCAGGTGCGGAGCGGGGAACAGGTAGCAAGGGAAAAAGATGGATGCGTTCTAGAAACCAGATCTGAGGGAGAGAGTGGCGAGGAACTGTATATATACTCGCACTAGCTCGAGCCGTGTGGGAAAAAAGCGGTTACAAGTCCTCTAGCCATTAGCAAGGGAGCTAGCAGCATGGTAAGGACCTCTCAACCAACCCCCACGAGGCAGCCAGCCGTGACGTCATCGAGCGGGACAAAAACACTGCGCGCTCCCTCTCACTCTGTTCTACTCTCTCTGTCTCTCCCAGATCCCATCATTACTAGTTAATGATGAAACATATACTTTACAATTAAATATAGAAAGCCTTGACATGGGTGAAAACAAAGAGCCGTTCTGGACTGCCCATGACACGAGCTTTCATATGAAATAAAGCACACTCTAATACATAAACTGTAGCCCCATCCACTGCCCTGGCGATCCTAGCGAGTCACTGAAGGACAAGCCATGCGGTTCTAACGGAGTGGTTAACGTCACCCCCCCCCAAGATTTTTCTCAGAGGCCCCAAGGTTCACAAAAATCTGATGGTTAGAACCCATGCTATATCTCCACTTCCCATCACCCAGCGGCAGTAAAAGATCTGGCACAGTTCTTCAACAAAACATTTTTCAAAATTATAACCCTCCCCAACATAGGTTAAATTATATGTAGTTATGCTCCTCAAGAGCGAGCTTCTCTAGCCCAGCATTCTGAGAGGAGTGCAACTCAGAATTACTGCTATAACATTCTAAAAAAAATCAACTATCAAAGAAAGAGTTTTTATTTGATTTTTATGTTTATAATTTGTTTATTTCGGCTGCACTATAGGGGCAAGCCTAGTTTTTTCTTCTATACCAAACCCTCAACTCCTGCTTTACGACCCAATACGCTGGGCTACAACCGTGAGCCAACAAGCACCTAGCGCAAAATACTATTCAAACTAAAGCAGGAGGCTACCCGTGTGTCAATCTACCCAGGATCATATACCCTTGAACGACTATCTGCAACCACGTTGTCACAACCGGCAATATGGCGTATGTCCAGGTTATATACCAATAACCTTAGTGACCACCTGGTCAGCTTCATATTCCGATTGTGAAACTGGTCCAAGAACTTGAGAGGGTGATGATCTGGGTAAACTACAACGACCGGACCATAGGCTGGAACATAGACCTCGAAATGCCCCAGCGCAAGCACAACCACCAGCAGCTCCTCCTCGACAACAGAGCAGCTCCCCTGGGCCGAATTGTACTTCTCCGAGCAGAAACTAACAGGATGCTCCAGCCCATCATCGTCCTTTTCCACAAGGACGGCACCAGCCCCCACACCACTAGCCTCCGTTGCTAGTTGGAAAGGTAGGCTAAAGTCAGGGGCCCTGAGGATCGGGTGAGTGCACAACAGGTGGTTTACTTCTCTAAACACCTTCTCACACTCAGGCGCCCTTTTGAACTTCTTATCCTTCCAGTTATCCTCCACCTGAGCTTGACTGTCCCGTTCTCCTTCTCCACCTTGACTGCTGAACGTCATCACAGGCACAGTGAGAGGCTCAGGGGGGTGCCTCCCATACTCCTTCATGGGATTAACATGACATAACTGATTGTGCTTCCGTCTGTCTGGAGTGGCTACCAAGTAATCCAGGTCTGATAGCTCCTCCACCACCCTATAAGGACCAGCGTACTTCGCGGATAAGGGGTGACCTACAAGGGGCAGTAGAATCAACACCTGACCCACGTGAAACTTCCTGAGTTCAACCTTGAGGTCGTACCTGTCCTTCCTGAGGGCCTGAGAGCTAGTCAAATTACGGCCAGCCAATTCCAGACTGCGCAACATCCGTTCTCGACTGTTGAGGACACACTTGAGCATAGAACAAGGTTTTTCTGTGCCCTCCCATACTTCTTCAACCATATGGAGAGGCCCTCTAACACGGTGTCCAAAGACGAGCTCATTAGGGCTGAATCCCAAACTCTCCCCAGGTACCTCCCACACAGCAAACAAAACACATGGCAGGCCAAGATCCCAATCCCTCCCACTCTCAAAGCAACAACAACAAAGCACAGATTTCAAGGCTGAGTGCCATCGCTCTAACACACCCTGGCTCTCCGGATAATACGCAGATGACACAACCCCAACAATCTCATGCTGCGGCATTGCTTGAACCAAGAGGCTAGCAGTGAAGTTGGGTCCCTGGACTGACTGAATCCCCTGCGGGTAACCATACCGGGAAAATACACTAGCAAGCTTCGGACCACCGTCTTCGCCGACCCATTTCTCATAGGGTACGCGTCAGGGTACCTTGTTGCTACATCTCCCGACTGTGCATCACTGTCCTCCTTCAATTCTTTCGTCTTTTTAAGCCCATCCTCTGCCTCTTCAGGAACAGTTACTGGGTCTTCTCCAGACTCGAAATGTGGTCCTAATAATGAGTCCCCGAGAAGGTCCGTTGATACTAAACTCTCAACCGCATCAGCTTTCAACCCCTTCTCGGTACCCTTCCTCCGCTGATCTAAAGATTGCTGACCAGAATGTGACTCCCTGGATGCAGGAACTCCGGTGATAACACACGCCATAGGCTGCACCGGACACTTCTCAACCCACTCCTGCTCCTCCCTACTCACGTCGGCCGGCTTCTCGGCAACGACCCAGGGTGGAGCCTCAGAAGTAGGCCCCGCAAAGTCGTTGCCGAGAAGGAGGTCGCCGCCCCCAACAGGTAACTTCTCCACAATTCCTACATCCAGGTCCCGAGTCACACCATCAACTTCCACCTTCAATCTTACAAGCGGGTATGACCTTGTCGCATTAACTCCCTCAACCTCAACCACCCGCGCCGTATTGACAGGTTTACCAGTGAAATTTCTCAACAGTGTTTGCGATGCCCCAGTGTCACGCAAAATTATCACCTCATGTCTTCTACCCCCCCACTCCACACAACCGAGTCCCCTGTGGTCACTAAAGGCATCACGGACAGGGAATAAGCCTTCCGGATCCTTCTGCACTGGCAGTTTATTTACCTCGGAAGAAATGCCTCTAACAAACTCCGATGTCCTCTTGAACACTCCAATGCCGTGAGCAAAAGACACGGCTGCCGGAGGAGGTCGACTAGGGCACTCATTTGCCTTATGACCCTCCTGGTGGCAACTAAAACACATAAATTTTGGTTTCGGCTTATACTGTGATGTAAAAGGCCCCTGACTTTTCACATACGGTGTGGTGTAAGGTTTGGATTCAGTTTTAGTTTCATGGCTCTTCTGTTTAAATGTGTCATTGTTCCGGGGAGGGGGAGGATAACGGTCCTTAGCACTTACATCGTACTTCTGTGAGGACCCGCAACCCCGAATCAACGACAGCCGTCGATCAGCCATTTCTGCTGCTTCGACTAGAGTTCTTGGGTTTTTCTCCTTCAAGTTCAAAGTTAGATCACCGCCCGTACTCTTAAAGAACTGCTCCAACATCATTAACTGCTTATTTTCATCAAATGTTGTGACCTTCTCAGATCGGAGCCAGTTCCCCATAGCATCGGACAAGTCCCGGGCGTGTTCCAAAAAGGTGCTATCTCTTCCCTTAGTTACACCCCGGAACTTCAAACGGTACGTTTCTGGTTGCAGTTCGTAAGCCCTCAGGACAGCCTCCTTGAGATCCTCATACACAATACATGACTCCAAAGGTAACGCATCGTAGGCTTTAAGACCCTTGCCTATTAATCTAGAGGATACAAGTGCTGCCCATTTATTCTCTGGCCACTGATGTTCCTGGCACTTCTTCTTAAAGCGTGCGAAAAATTCTGTTACACCACTCTCATCAAACACCGGAACCAGTTTCAATAAGTGCGAGAGAGATTGATCATGAGCACGGTTACCAGCCCCAAGTCGCTGTCCCGTTGTCTCTACTCGCGACTTCTCTACGTCCCTGTCGGCACAGTACTTTGTCGACTCAGCTTGGATTTTTGCTAGCTCTATTTGCTGGTGACTTTTTCTCTCATCTATCTTGGCTAATTCTATTTGCTGCTGATGCTGAAGCTTAGCTAATTCGAGCTTAAACAATAATTCTGGAGATAACCCTTGAGGAGGTGAAGGTGCTACAATGTTTGAAATAACCGGTGGTCCCCCCAGGGGCAACCCACCCTGCCAGTCACCACCCACCTGTGGAAGCGTACCCGGGGTTGGCAAACTACTGGGATGGCTGGGAGTCGAGTGTAGGGGAAGCATGGCCGAAGGGCTCTGAGCACTCAACCCATCTCGCTCACAAGTCACCCAGCCCAGTACACACGTTATCAAGTTATCCTTGGTAATGCTGCTAGTAACCGAATGACCGATAGCTGTGGCCAGGCATTGAAGACCGTACCGATCCATACCCTCCAACCGCTCGGCAGTAACAGGCCATTGCAAAAATATCCTAGCATCCTCCTCACAGTTCACCTGATTAACCATATCATCATACTGCTGTTCCTCAGTTTCGACATTACGTACTGTGTCTCCATTCTCCTCTGATCCGGTATAAGACATGATGCTCACAAAAATTTCCCACCTCAATATTCAGAAAAGAAGTACCCCAAACTCTTATACCTCAATATACACACAAAAATTCTCGGAAATACTCAAGGGCTATACTATGTTGTAAAAAAAAAAATATTCTTGCTGATCCCCGCAAAATATTCCCCAAAACAACAAAATTAATGTTCCCTGCTAATAATTATAGGTTCACCAAATCCTAGGTAAGGTCGCCATTTGTTACGACTGGGGTTTAAATATATCAGGGCTCTTATTCATTGGACTAGTAATGGCATAAATGTTACAACGGAAAGCGCTAGCTCCAACCTCTGATGTATATTCCCAGTGAACAAAGAACACAAATACTCTACAGAGTTCTATATGCAATAATAGGCTATCAAACTCTCAATAAATGTGCGTCTACTCTAGGCTTAATGTTATGTGAAAACAGCCTATTACTACCTATAACCGAAGGTGCTTGGTTATGGTATGCAAAGTAAGGTGGTAAGAGAAGTTACAGCTTACGTTACTTTAATCAATAAATGTCAGGCACTCCTGCATGAAAGAAAGTGCACTAAAGTCCTTCAACACTAACAAGGAATCTTCTTTAAATGTTAGATGCTATAAAGATGCTCGTATCGGAAATGGAACCCAAAAAGGCAGGCAGCGGAACAATGCTCGTGCAGGCTATGCACACAAAAAGGCAGAATATATAATGCCGTCGGAGCCAAGAATATTCTAAACACTACAACAATAATATTAATCGCCACGACAATGCAGTATTCCTATTACCAAAAAGAGCCTAAGTTGTTTGTGTCTCAATACATCAAACTAGGCTGCGAAATGCTTGTGTAATCATAAACGGGTATACATAAAAAGAGTAATTGGTTTAATATACTTAATGTCTACTGTGACTGATAAAGTCTAGCTAGAGTCAATGATACGAGATACTGGTGCGCATGGCATGCTGCATAGCCTAGTGCAAATCTCAAGTCTGTGCGTCAAATATTACGTTATAATGAAGGGTAGCTCTCTTGAGAAACCTTAATACCGAAGTATTAAGCGTTCTCCTGGCGTACCTCAAAGACAAACAACGAGCTTAGAACAGTGCAGAATGGTATCGGCAAAAAGCCCTCATTCGTGCATGCTCTACTCTCAATGGCACACAGGCTAGAATTTACTCAATCAACTCCAGTTCTCAGGTATGTCGTGCAGCTTTTTCCTAAAGCCAGCACTCATAGGAAACAATACCTTATAATATCAGACTCCTAGTTTAGCATTATCTAATCCAGCAGAACACTAATAATTATAGGAAGCGGCAATATGAAAGCCAACCAATGCTTCGTGATCCACTTATCTTAACAACTAACATACATGGGTTATATCAGACCTTAACGCACAATACAACTGGCCAGCATGAAGCTGATTTTGCAGAGTTAACCAGAGGGGGTATAATATTAATAAAAGGTGGTGAAAGATATGAAAAAGAGAGAGGTAGGCAGAGGAAAAGATTCTCAGGTGCGGAGCGGGTAACAGGTAGCAAGGGAAAAAGATGGATGCGTTCTAGAAACCAGATCTGAGGGAGAGAGTGGCGAGGAACTGTATATATACTCGCACTAGCTCGAGTCGCGTGGGAAAAAAGCGGTTACAAGTCCTCTAGCCACTAGCAAGGGAGCTAGCAGCATGGTAAGGACCTCTCTCAACCAACCCCCACGAGGCAGCCAGCCGTGACGTCATCGAGCGGGACAAAAACACTGCGCGCTCCCTCTCACTCTGTTCTACTCTCTCTCTCTCTCTCCCAGATCCCATCATTACTAGTTAATGATGAAACATATACTTTACAATTAAATATAGAAAGCCTTGACATGGGTGAAAACAAAGAGCCTTTCTGGATTGCCCATGACACGAGCTTTCATATGAAATAAAGCACACTCTAATACATAAACTGTAGCCCCATCCACTGCCCTGGCGATCCTAGCGAGTCACTGTAGGACAAGCCATGCGGTTCTAACGGAGTGGTTAACGTCACAACATGCATGATATAAATACACCAAATTCACTCCAAATAACCATGGCCTCCTACGCAGACGACATAACACTCACAAGCACGCACCAAAACCCAGACACAGCAACAAGACTCCTTCAAGACTATCTTGACACATTACATGAATGGTGCACTACAAACAGACTCAATTTAGCCCCAGCTAAATCCACTGCAACCCTCCTCACAAGCTGGACAGTAGAGCACGATTACGTCCCGGGACTCAACATAAACAACACACCCCTAACACACACATACACACCCAAAATCCTAGGAGTAACATACGACACCCAAATGCCATTCAACCAGCACACCACAAACACGAAAAAGAAACTGACACCTAGACTTAACGCCCTCAGATCAATTGCCCACACAAAATTTGGACACAACAAAGAAACCACCACCACAGTCTACAAACAATACATAAGATCAGTTATGGAATACGCAAGCCCGGCCTGGGCTTCTAACCTAGCTGAAACACATCATAAGACCTTACAGACTATTCAAAATAAAGCCCTTAAAATCATCACAGGCTGCACAGCTACTACACCCACAGATCACCTACATCAAGAAACCAAAGTCCTAAAGTCAAAGATCATCTAGACATGAGAGGCACTCAATTCCTGGCAGCAGCCTCCACGAATCAACACCACCCACTACACTACATGGCAACACACCCACAGACACCAAGAAATATCAAAACAACACCCAGCACACGCTATCACACACAAATACTGTCTTCTCTCCCTCCCTGCCCACCCCAAACCAACTTCCGGAAGCACATCCATACTCATATCACTCGCCTTCCATCCACTCACTCATAGACAACACTCAGCTGCAAGCACGACCTCCCGAAATCCATCCTTCTGAATCCTCCCTTCCTCGCGAGGACAGAGTCCACCTGGCCAGGCTGAGATGCGGACACCATCCAGCTCTTCTGAGCTATCAGAAGAGACTGGATGACTCCGTCGTTGACACCTGCCCGGGTTGTAACACAGCACCCCATACCATAAAACACATCATAGAAGACTGCATTTCACACAACCACTTACACCAACAACACAATTTACACTATTTGAGAGCTCTGTGGGAAAGCCCGACCGTGGCAATGGCCTTCCTTAAGGACTCGGGGCTGTTCGGCCAGGCAGCTTAGGGAACAACAACAACAACAACAACAGAAGAAGGCAGCAACAGGAACAATCGAGGGAGGACAACGGAACCGACCAGCTTCTCAGGCTTTAATTCCGGAAGTAGATAAGTCTACCCCTTTCCCCGGATCCACCCATGCTCTAATTCCGGAGGAATGAATGAGTCCCCCATTTAAAGGAGTTCGAGCCCGGACGAATCCTGAGAGCTCCAGCTCCTCCAATGACAGCGGCCGACACGACCTATCACGATGCTCCAACCGGACTTAAATTATAATGAAGATATGTTTATGGTAATTAAACATCAAGAGCCTCACCAATATCGATATAAGTGGGAACCTCAGCCACCTCTCGATAATACCTACCCACAGGAATGGGAATAAGTGAGATCCAGTGTTCCATATCAGAACAATAGCATACACAAGAATAAAAACTATAATTCCATATGAACAGGAAATCCTCCATTACATCACCATTATGACCCCTAGAAATAAGTAATATATATCACGAGATTAAGAATCTCCACATGCACCCTTTTATATCTGATCTGTACTGTTAGGCTATGTATTACCTTCGCTATAACCATTACAGCGATATACACATGCCCCTATGTAATTGAAATCCAGTAAGTTGAACATTAAAAATAAGTTGAACATAGTCATACTTTTCCTGAAGAAAAGTAAGCAAAACACGACTGCTCCCTTCTACTGGTATACCACCAGAAGGAAGTTCATGCATGACTGTGAAGCTTTCCAGACATCCAGCCCCGACTCGCCTTTCCCTGCCCCTGGGAAGATGGCCGTGCCCCTGATGTCCAACCCTTCATACTCCGAGTCCACGTCGACCAGACTTTCACTAAAGGGCTATCTACTCTACTAACCGTAAGTGTTTCTGAGTGTCTTACGTTGTGGTTATTTATGTGAAGGTAAGGTAAAATATGTAAGTATTCCAGTGCTAATTATTCACTAGATCTGTGCCTAAGATCTATCTTGAAACTGTGTTAATCCTTCAGAAACCATCATATGCATACGTTACATACTAGTGTGAACTTGTATATATTAGCACGAATACTCTCAGATTTTCCTCTTATGTGTCCATTATTCTTTGAATAAGCAAAGTCGAAGTCGAAGTGTATAACGTGAATCAATTCCTTGCTTAAAACTTTTATTTACCTAGAACATACGCCCAATTTGCATAATTCCTTATTTCCCCTGTTTATTCCTTTGTTATAAATTAGGAGAATCTTTCTCTTGATATTTGAATTAAATATAACGCCATCTATCGCTAAATTAATATTTAATTACTGAGTTATCTAATCTGTTCAGTTGTGAATAATCTATTTAGATCTATTGTCCGAGTCATATGAATTCTCTTCATCTCCTCTAGGAATTCTAGATATATTAAACAATCTATTATACTCTTTTGTGATTTAGAATACAACGCTATTTCGTTCTGTGTTCCTACAGGACTCTGTTAATTTATTCAGAACTCCTTTATACCATATCCGGTACTTCCGTAAGTGCAACTTTCGTCGTGTACGCCATTTTATCTAATAGTATATTTTAAACTATTAGTTCACGCTTATTTTATTACTGCGTTTCTTAGCCTATTTGGTTTAAGCATTATCTAATTTATATTAGATTGTAATTTCTATCACGTCATCATTCAGTATATATATATTAGTAAATCTGAATTCCTCGACCCGTGAGAATATTATTTCATTCATAAGTTAAAGTAATTTTGTACTTGAGCAATATATTCAATCACAACAAACTGCCTAGATACTTTATTACAAAAGTAAATTATCTTCCTACCTCCCTAAACCTAAATTCCTTTTCCCCAGCCCCAAGAATAACATTGCATTAATTGTATACATTATTCTTGCCCCCCATAGTCTAACTGATAGACTAACTAAAACCTACCTGTGTTCTGCCTATCTGAACGCAGCATTCTTTATTGTCACCCGCGCATCTTACCTCGCGCAGCTGAACGATAGACGAGACCCTAAAGCACCCGTCACACCTAGCCGATTTTAGGCCAAGACTGTCCGCGACCTAAGGGTCATGGACAGTCTTTGTCTACGTCGCCGCGCATCATGGGCCGTCGCCAACATAACAAACAGGTCGGGATGGGTCTTCACATACCCCCTCAAAAGTTCTACATGCACAACATTTAAAATCAAGTCGGCGTGGAGTGAGGTCAAAACAATGGGACGGGAAGGGGAAGGGAGGCTGATGGCGTGTGACGGAGCTTGACGGCGCTTGACGGCGCTTGAAGGGAAATGGTAGGCGTCAGTGCGGCGGCACACGGCACCATAAATGAGGTCTGCGTCAGGCGGCGACACCATAACAACCTGCGGGGATCAGCGGCGGCTTGCGGCGACCCAACGATGCCCTAACGGTCCTGGATTATGTACTCCCGAGGGGGTGGTCGCCGTCAAATGGCGTCATAGGCGGCGATTGTTGGTGGCCATCGCCTCCAAGCGGCGTAAAAACATACCGGGGTCCCCGTTATGCGTCGCCATGCGGGGACCCCCTCCTGTAGTGCGGCGATGTGGCAACGTCGCACGTGGCACCAGCGCAGACTGTGTGACGTGGCCGCCAACCCCTATAAAAACAACGCCCCACCATGCACCGCCCTATGTTTCCCACTCGCCACCAACAGCACTGCGCGCCAACACAGTCTCCTTATTTTCGTCACGCCCACCAGCCACCACCAACTCGTTCCTCGCCACCACGCCACGTCAGAGAACCAAGAAGACGATGAACAAGCCCATGCACCAGTCGAGCACATCCAGCAGCGAGGATGAGAGCAACCATGGAAACAGGAATGAGGAAGACACAGCGGTTGAACTTGGTGTACGTGGTGAACACGAGGAGCCTCAAGCGGCCGCCCCTGCCCTGCCTGCCACCTACTCACCGCCCAATGATGCCCCTGACGATGAAATTGAGGTGGAACAGGAGTCCTCGAAGCCAGGCCGCCGTCGACACATCATTAAAGTGGTGTATAGTGACGAGCAGGAGCTTGACTTGGCCGACTGGTACGAATGTCACCCTGTTTTATACGCCAAGGGACGTAAGGATTTTAAGGACACCGCCCTCAAAGCTGCCCTCTTCGAGACCAAGGCCAAGTCCATGGAACCCCCTGTTACAGGTGAGTGTAGTGCCCATAATGTGTTTATTAATAATGGTTGAGGAGAGCGATGATGATTCGAGTATTACAAGCAAATAAATGAAATGCACGTGAGTGCATGACAGTTGGAGAACATGTGCACATAAATGTAACCCCAAGGATGCTAAAAGTGAAAGTGAACGAACCATCATTTATCTCGTATACCATATACCTATGAATGTCACGTTGATATGTGTGTTAATTTGAAATATGCTAATTTTTATTATGATATTATTATATTATATCATTATTATAGTATTTGAACAATAATCATAATAAGAATAATATTATAATATGGTTGTTATTTGGTACAATTGTTCGTGGTGCAATGAATAGTGTGTTCACCGAGACATAAAATATCACTACATAATGTGAATATGTGATGCACGGTACCCTATCATGGTACATATATGTCTGTATATATTATTACTGTATATATCTCTCAATCCTCACAGGGATGCAAGTGAAGGGCTTCGTAGAGGGAATGCGGACTCGTTATGGCCGCATTACAGAGACCAAGAGTGGACAGGCCCCACCCCGACACACGGAACGGGATAAGTGGATTATCGCCACGTTTGGCTTTCTCAAGGACCACATCGTGCGGCAGCGTGGTCGTTAGAATAGCCAGGTAAATTTGGTTTTAATTACTGTTTTGCATGTCTCGATTATTTAAAAGTGTTTGACACTGACCAGCCACGTGTGGACAAATTATGTTTGTGGAGACTCGTTGTGCATACCACAGGTTTCTGACCTGACCTGGTTATGGTATCTGCCGTTTGTTATTCCTTTCGTGATTTCATTATTGTATTGATTTACTTATTAATTTAATATCTTTATATATATATTTTGTAATTAATTTATTCATGTACTTAGATTAATATTGCTATATTGATTTATATAAGGTATTTAGTCATTATTTAGACTTTATTTATTATATATGTATGTATTTTTTGATTGATGACTTTCTTTATTTCATTATTGTATTACTTTATTAAGTTATTGAATATGTTATATATGTATATATAACGTAAATCATTTTTTATGCATACATTATTCATGCAGTGGATGAATGAAACAAGCCATATAATATATATATATATATATATATATATATATATATATATATATATATATATATATATATATATATATATATATATGTTTATAATAGTACATATCAATACTAATAATTGACAATTTCAGTGTGGTATCGCCCCTCGTCCTCCCAGCGGTGGCAGCGTTGAGGAGGAACAGGAGGAGGAAGAGGATGATGAGGTGGCAGTGGTCGACAGCACTGCCAAAGTTCCCACGAGGCCAGGTGCCGTCGGCAAACGAAAACGTCGCACGAGCCCTCAAGACGACGATGTTGACACACTACTGCGAAAGGTAACGAATCATGCATATTATTTATTATTATTATTATTATTATATAGTCATGCCCAATCCAAATGTTTGTAGTGTGTGGTTTATAATCTTTTAAATGTCATTTGTTGTCATTATGTGTTGTTAATAACATGTTTATTATGTAATGTTGTTAGTTATTTTCTACATATTTAAGATTGTAGAAAACCATTCAATATTATTACATAACTGTCTTCGTGGTGCAGCATCGTGGGTATATAAATCATACAATACATTACCGAGTGCCTGTCAGACCACATATATAATAAACAACATGATTGTCATGTAACATACTAATTATTGGTAACCACTTTTCAGCTTCAGGACAATGAGGCAATGGCAATGAGGAAATGCAGGCCATGATCAAGACCCGGCTGCGTCATCAGACAAAGCGTGAGGTCGAGGTCCAATCATTGTTTGATTACCTGACCAATCTTGGATCTGATGTGCACCCCTCCCTCCATGAAGAGATGGATGGCGCCCTCATCAAGGTCATACGGCACTTCAAAGGTGAGACCCGCAAGATCCAGCGCCAGGAGGAGCAGGCTTTGTTGTGGCGTCCTCCCCCACCAACACAGCAAATGGTACCCCGCCCGGCCAGGGAGTGCACCCCCCAGAAAGGCCACTCCAGCCAGCATGACCAGGGGTATCAGGGTAGGACAAACTACGGCCACCATCAAGAGTCCATGTGGAGCACACCTGGCCCCAGCTTGGGCTGCAACCCCCCCATCCCAGACACACCCGGTCATGCTCCACCAGCTGGCCACTTCCTGAACCTCCCCAGCCCCTCAGCACCGCTACCCTTCTCAGGCAGCTCACCTGGCACCAGCCAATTCCTGGAGAGCATCCTCAACCAAACTAACATGTAAATAGTGAATAATAAAATCAGTATTTTAGAACTGTGTATATATCTTACCTTCTATACCATGTCGTTTTGCCATGATACCATACCAGCTGGGGAAGTATAGTACCCCCTGAGGAAGTCCCTCTGTTCCTTGGCGAGCCTTGTGATTTGGTTTCCAGCGAGAGACTGGATATCTGCCATCTGCTGACCCTCCCTCCACGAACCAGCTGTGACCAGGTGTGTCACTGGGTCCTCAGTATCAATGAGGGTGGAGGGAATGGTGTACGTTGGCGAAGAAGGTTGTGCAGACAACAGCAGGCCAACACAACACTCTCCACCCTCTTGGGTTGTATGGCCATGGTGGTCAATAGACACCTGAATCTGTCAATATATAAATAAACGACATAATTAAATAATTAAATAATAAATATATTATCAATAACCATCAAAATATAAGAATAGGTATATTAGTTACAGAAAAAAGAACAAATAACCCCATTAAATACATAATTAAATTAATAATAATAATACAATTAAAAAAATAACTGAAATAAAGAGATACAAAATATATAAAGAATTACACAAATTAATAATAAATATATTATCAATACATATCAAAATATAATATGAGTTATATTAATAAAACCAACAAATACCCAATACAAAAACCAAATACATAAATAAAATAATTAATGAAATAAATGAATACAAAATAACATACATAAATAACAAATTAATCAAACGATATATTAATACACAAGTATTATTTGTTTAACAAATAAATCTTAAGTCATTTAAATAAATAAATAAATAAATATATACATAAAAAGGAACCACTCTTACCTGCTTGCTAGGATCCCAAAGGCGTTCTCCACAATCCGACGAGCCCTTGATAGACGGTAGTTGAAGAGGCGGTTGTCCCGGGAGAGGTTCCTTTGTGGATAGCGCTTCATCATCCAGCTCCGAAGGGGGAATGCATCGTCCCCGACGATGAAGTAGGGCAGTGGCACGCCAGTGCCGGGGAGAGGTTAAGGGTCTGGTAGGCCAAGAGTTTTCTGTTCAAGGGCAACACGAAGCGGTGTCCTGCCAAATATCCCTGCATCTGAGCCACCCCCTGATGCCCCAACATCAACGTACAAGAAGCGGTAGTCAGCGTCGACGAGTGCCAGCAACACAACGGAGTGAAACCCCTTATAGTTGTACCACATGGAACCACCTTTGGCGGGACACCGCATTGCAATGTGCTTGCCATCAAGTGCACCAATGGTGTGGTGGAAGTTCCATCGTTGGGAGAACGTGTTTGCCACTGCTTTCCATTCCTCCGGTGTGTTGGGGCAGGGCATCATCTCGTCCATATACTCAGCTATGAGTGCCTCACATGTCTCATACACAACATTTGATATGGTGTTGTGTGCCACTCTGAAGCTGTGCATGAGGCTCATATAGCTGTCACCGGTTGCCAGGAACCGCAGTGTTATGGCTAGTCGTAGGCCAGGTACGAGTGCCTTCCGGTAAAAAGTATCGTTCTTTTCAATGCGGTGCGCCACACGTCCTAGTACCTCCCGGAAGACTGTAACATCCATCCGCAGGTAGTTTCTGTAGGCTGGCCCATCCTCCTCGGCGAGTTCCTTCAGTAGCTGCTCATAAATACCAAAGGTTTTCCTAGGGAGAAGCCAGTTCCGGACCCACATGCGAGGGGTTCTATTCTCCCTCCTTCTTTTCCTCAACAGCAGCTTGCAGATGGCTATATTTGTCAGTAGGTAGTCATTTTCCAGATTTAACTGAACCTGGAGTAAGCGTAGATGTCGTATCGGGTTCCTAGGGACTGTGGTGAACATGGTTGCATGCAACCGTTACGGTGGCTGAAGGTATACTGATGAGGCCCACCCTTTGGTGTAGCTTTTATATACCCCACCTTGAGTTCGGTCGCCGTCGTTCGGGGTCATGCGGGCCGGGGTCGCCGTCCATACTGAAGGAGTCGCCGCTCATCGGCACAGTAATGCATATTGACGCCGCCCTACCTCCTGTCGACGCCGTTCGTCGGGTCGTTGTCGATGCACTACGCCGCAGATCGGCACTCCAGCGGCGACCTAAAACTCACATTCAGTCCGGCATGGGCGCCGCTCTACCCCGTCAGGTCGCCGTCAGGCGGCGTGGCCATCCATACTGAGTCCCGTCCAAAAATCACACCCCCCAATCCTTAATCTCCGCCGAAGGTCGGCACTCCTGACCACGGCTCAAGGTCGTGGTCAGTCTTGGCTCAAGTCGGCATGGTGTGACGCCTGCTTTAGTCTTTGTGCCTGAGCCAAAATACTTCACGCGCGTTGAACAAAACTTTACCACGCCTCTCGTGCATTTGCAAGAATCCTTCGCGTTAGACACTCGACTCTCATGAATATTATCGTCAATGGTCTTCCTCTATATATGTATTCATACACCGTTGTAATAATCTCATGTCATTGTATCTATAACCTGTGTTGATATAAAGTAAGTAGAGAGCCATAACTCTCTTCGCTGATGACAATACCTACGCACTATTTATAATAATAGTTGGGTACAGTATTAAGTTAATTATTCCTATGCCACTGTACAATACACTCAGTACAATAATTATCCCGTGTGTTCATTGTGTGCATTGTTGCCTGATTGAGTATATAGTTATTAAATACACTACGTTAGATGTGACCCTGTTGAGCAATATTCCAAATCTAAATATCCAAAACCTGGATTTGCATTAGATAATACTGAAGCACATTGGATTACAACCCGGCGTAACATGGACCTCTTTTTCTCTCCTAATTGTCTTTGTTAATGTCTTTCCTCTCTTACTGTTCTTGGCGAATATTGATCCTTCTCATTTACTACCATTCCATCCATTTTTTTTTTCGTGTTCTCCTTGTACTCAAATTATGTTATTCAACATTACAAGCAATTTCATCCTTACGGAGAGTGGGTGGCACCCATCTTTCAACACATTCTCACCCCTAATCTGTCCAACTCTCCAACCCAAGAGTGAACCGATTGTCCAAGTCTTTCTTCAACAAGTAAACTCTGGAACTCTCTCCCTCAATCTATATTTCCCTCATTCAATGAATTAAGCTGATTCAAACTCCGTATGTCCGGACATTTTGACTCTAACATACCTTGAATTAGGCTCCCTATCATTCTCTCTCTCTCTCTCTCTCTCTCTCTCTCTCTCTCTCTCTCTCTCTCTCTCTCTCTCTCTCTCTCTCTGTCTCTCTCTCTCTCCAATGCTCTCTCTCTCTCTCCCTCAAGAGTACATACATTTGCAGCTCCTTGTCACATTGGACAAGATACACTACAAATTTATTCTGCTCCACTTATTCTATCTCACGGCTCTGAAAGGTTTAAACAGATGTGATAATTTATATTGTTATGTGGGAACTACACAGCATAATACGGCCTCTGGACCCTTTCATAACCTTGTCTCCTTTAAAGTGTTATTACCAAATCATTGAATTAAACTTTAGCTACTGTATTTTACATTATACATATACTGGGAAAATACAAGTGGAGTGAAGTGAAAAATTGCTTGTTGTAGCAATAAAGTCTGAGGTGTAAATACAAGATCATCAATGTCTACCATCTACAGCCGAGTTGGCGGGGGGAGGGGGGGGGGGGGGTGGGGGGAATGTGGAAAATTGTCATGGTGGAAGTCTAAAAAACTCGCCACATGTAAGCAGGCATAGTCCTCCACAAGACTATAACCTGGTTCTTCAAATAAGAACTAATGTTGCTTTCCTTTTATTCGCTCATGCCCGAGTGGTTACGGTGTCCATCTCTCCCAAATATACCTGAAGTGAGTGGGTTTAATTCCTGGTCAGGATACCTGTCTCCAAACCTGTCCGACATTATAATTAGATATGCATACGGGTTTCTATAATCAGGGTATTGTCTATGTAGCCTACACGCTAGAGCATACGCCAACGCTAGACCAAAAGTCATGGCAATTTTATAAATCCTCAAACGACTGAAATGAACCCACGTATATCATTTGATTGCGTTCGGGATAGCTCCTCACACTTAAAACCAAGGTTTGTCATAAACTAGATCATTGTGAACATTATAATGGTTTGGAAGAATCTCTCATAAGATGTCCTAGTTTCCCCTCCAACCCCTCTACTGGTGACCCCCCCCCCCCTCTACCCTCAGCTCAACTGCCCCAATAATAAATTCAATAACAATAACGATAAACAAACCAATACCATTAAACGCAGATCGGGTCGTTCCCCAAGTTAGCTCATTGCATGATAAACCATAGCAATACTTCATTATTGGTCCACTTAACTAGTTACCAATATCTAAATGATCTCGATGTATTTTGGGTAAATTTGCTATTGGCCTATGCGACCTATTATACGAATAGGAAGAGGTTCTGTGTTACATAAACCAAACACTCCCAGACACCAATTACAGTTGCAGTGCAATACACACACCTAAGGCGCGCTCTCTCTCTCTCTCTCTCTCTCTCTCTCTCTCTCTCTCTCTCTCTCTCTCTCTCTCTCTCTCTCTCACACACACATACACACTTCCCCCATCTCCAACGCCTCAGGTCCAAGCTACACCGCCTCTCTCTCTATTCAATTACACCGCTACAATCGAGTTATAATTGGTAGCGAATAATTTTGCGGTAATTGTAGAACACCCAAACACCAACGTTATTACTAATTCACCGCTCCAGTTAAGTGGAAACACAAGTATATGATCGTGTACCCGGTTATGTATAGATGGCATAATGACAGAGTGTAAAGTTTACCACAATACATTTAGACAGTTAAATATTTTCAGCCTTTATTTTTCAATTCAACGGGATACTCATTATGACATGGAAAGTCCGAATGCAGAGATATCCTGCTTAATGGGGATCGAGGTAGCTGATTTTTCTCCCTCCTGTTTAGTCCCTTTAATTTTTAGATTTTAAGATGTTTGTTCCAATAGTTTAGCGAATTTAAGACTTTCCCCCCCATTTCCTTGTCAATATAAAGCGTGTTCGTGTCATTTAGCTAACGAGTTTTTCCTGGCGAGAGATAGCGAATCTACAAGTTTACAATAGTTAAGAATAATTTACGATTGTAAAGTTATCTACCCATGTATTAGCAATTATCCAAAATTCACGAAATATATTATTTTATAAGATTTACATGGATCTAGTGAGCTACAATACTTAAATTAATTATAATTATGAACATAAAGTTGTCTACAGATACAGTATGTGTTTCCTTGTCAGTAATAGTTACCAACAATATTTATACACATATGGATATGATCGTTATACATTATTATTATGTATGAACACACCTATTATTACAATGTATGGTGCTTAGCGACAAACAGACGAGAGAGAGAGAGAGAGAGAGAGAGAGAGAGAGAGAGAGAGAGAGAGAGAGAGAGTACAACAGGGAGTACAAGGAAGTCAAGTAACAACTGGTCTTGCGACCCCTCGATGTTGCTTGCCTTCTAAGTCACTGCTGTTCAAAGTGTCCAACAGTGGTTCAGAGTGGGTAAGGGACAATTGGAAAGAGAAGCACTGCCTTAAGATCAATATCCCTGGCAGGGTTAGGAGATGTTAGTAGGGAACAAATGGGGTTAATAACATAACATGATGTATCTGAGAAAAAGGTAATTAATTTACAAATGCAATCAGTCGCGGGTTTAAAGAGAGGTGCTCGCCTAGGCGATGTTTAAAGGAATCAACGGTGCTGCAGTCTATAACATCTCGAGGAGGCCCATTCCACAAGTTCACAACAATAAGAGAGAAATATATATATACATATATACACTGACCACACAGACTTTACGATCCCAGCGAGGTGGTCAGAACTTAATTCAAGTAGAGATAGCTAACCCGGGAGTAAGGGACAGTGGAAGGAAAATGTAGCAAAGAAGAAGGCTCTCTTCCCACCCTCTGTTCCCATTTGACCGTTTATAACAAATGTATGGCCTCGGAAATGTATACAGTCAGTCAGTAGCAAACCCTTACTCCCACAAGAGGTAGGGAGGATCAACCAGAGACACGGAAAAGGAAACAGAGGTAACAAGAGAAGATCACAAAACCATTCGCCCACAAAAACAAGCACACACAGCATTCAGAAGCACCAATCTCTCATCAGCCCCAGAAGTCAATGGCTTCACCTCAGATATTATGTTTCCGGACAAAGTCTCTTCAAATGAAACATATACAGGTTTCTATAATCAGGACCAGGACAGTCGCGGTTAACACCTTCTCTACCGGTGATGTACTTTTCATTATATTCAGGCAACTATTAGACGATTTTGTTCAGCTTAGGAATGACGTCTACCCATCAAAAGGCTACAGACTATATCAATAAATCCTTATAGCTAGTATATACAGCATATCCTTCCTATCTTTCATAAAATCGTCTAAATGCAGCTACAATAAAACTTAAAAGACGTCGCCGGCACAGAAGGGGTAAATAATGCTGATGCATATATTTTCGAGGCGGTTCCGGGTTTAATTGAAGTTTAGTACACTTTTGCCTGGCATTTGAATCTCGAAAATTAGGAATCCTTCTTCCCTTGTAAAATTTACATACTATATGAGGCAGAGTAAGGTGCTAGGGATCGTGAAAGTGGACCCGGACCCTTAAAATTGGAACTTTAAATGTTGGTTCTGTTCGGGCTCGGTCTCGAGTCGGCCACCCCTAGTAGCTATGGGGTATGTGCCTGAGTATATACATACATACAACTTCAAAATACACCCCCAATATAGTAATAACTTCAAAAACAATAACGATAAACTTAAACCAGTACCAATAAACTGAGATCGGGTCGTTCCCCTAGTTAGCTCATTGGATTATATACCATAGTAACACTATTATTGGTCCGCTTAACTAGTTACCAATATCTAAATGATTACGATATATTTTGGCTATATTTATTGTTAGCCTATGGAAACTATAATATAAGAGGTTCTATGTTACATAAACCAAATACTCCCAGACACCAATTACAGTTATAGTGCACTACCCTCACCTACCCCCCCCCCCCCCCCTCCCCCCCACACTCCTCTCTCTCTCTCTCTCTCTCTCTCTCTCTCTCTCCAACGCCTCAGGTCCAATCTACAGCGCCTCTCTCTCTACTCAATTACACTGCTACAATCGAGTTATAATTGGTAGAGATTACGTCTGCGGTGATTGTAAAACACACCAACACCAACGTTATTACTAACTCACCTATCCTGTTAAGTTGAAACACAAGTATATGAACGTGTATCTGATTATGTATAAATTGAATGATAACACAATGTAGAGTTTAGCACTATAAATCTTCGACAGTTATACCTGTTCAAACATTTGTTTTTTCCAATCTACTGGTTACTTAATATAAGAAGCGTCCGAATGCAAAACATCAAGCGGTTCTTATTATGTTTAAAATCTGCCAGCTACAACAGTTAAGAATCATTTAAGATTGTTTATCTACCGATATATTAGCAGTTATCCACCATTCATAGATTATAGTAATTTAAAATATATAAATAAGGATCTCGTTAACTACAATGGTTAAATGAAGTATAAATACAACATAATAGTTATGTACAGCTATTCTTTTTCTTGTCAGTGATATTTACCAAAAATAATCATACACTCATATATATTTCATTATTAGTATATAATTATAATTATGAGAACAACAGTACTATTATACATATTTATGATGATGCTTAGTGATAAGTCATAAATGTCATTATTATCTATCTATCTATATGCTCAGGCCCAATCCCCATTTTGGGGGTAGCCGACTCAAGACAGAGCAAGAACAGGGAAAACACAAACACAACATAAAACAAAAAATAAACACAGATAAAAAACACAAACTCTCACACATCCAGGTCACCCAGGAGAAGACCCAGAGACCAGGGTTACCAAGGTCGCTCCAGCACTCCCCCGGCCCCTGACCACCCGGAGAGGTTCCGATCTCGGCAGGCAGACATGCAGCGGAGCCAAAGCCACAAGCCCTCCCACCACACTTCCAGGCACACCCTTCATATTAATCGTCTCCCCGGGCCAGGCGCCTGATGGACTATTATCTAGTCCAACTTGCGCCCGACCCCTTACTCCAAATGACCACGTGTTCACTCAACTATTCACAAGCATTCTCCATTCACTCCTGTCCACCACCACTTCCCCTGCCTGATCTATAGTCATTCCTCTATCATCCAAAGCCTTTCTTACACAGTCTCTCCATCTCATGGGGGTCTTCCTGCCCTTCTATCTCCCCTTGTACCTGACTCACATATTCTCTTTGTAAGCCTTTCATCTCCCATTCGTTCAACATGACCATACCAGCTCAGCACCCTTCTGTCCACTCTGGCTGACAAATGTTCCTGCTGCCCCACTCTCCTACGTATCTCTTCATTCCTCAATCTGTCTCTACGAGTAACTCCACACATACTCCTCAAGCAGCTCATCTCCATCACATCCAGCCCTCTTTTCTCCTTTATCTTTAGAGCCCATGTCTCAGCCCCATACATCACTGTTGGCACAACAATTCCTTGATACAGTGCACTTTTTACTTTCACTCCAAGATTTCTCGTCTTCCACATACTTCCCATTGCTCCGAAAACCTTCCTTCCTTCACACACTCTCTGTTTTACCTCCACTTCCATACCTCCACTCCTGCTTATTGTTCCTCCTAGATATTTAAAACACTCTACTTGTTCCAATATTTCCCCATCCAGCCTCACATCTAGATTCACCCTATGCTCTCCCCTATTACACACCATTACTTTACTTTTATTGACGTTCACCTTCAGTTTCCTCCTTCCACAAACCACACCAAACTCTTTGACTACCCGCTGCAGTTTCTCATCAGAATCCGCCACCAATGCTGTGTCATCAGCGAACAGCAACTGATTCAACTCCCAATCTCTACCATTCTTTCCTACTAAACCCAATCCTCTTCCCATAGTTCTCCTTTTCACCTCCCTCACCACACCATCCATAAACATATTAAACAGCCATGGTGACATTACACAACCCTGTCGCAAACCTACCTTTACCTCAAACCATTCACTCAACTCACCATTTCCTACTCTCACACATGCTCTGCTCCCTTCATAAAAACTCTTAACTGCTTCTAACAAATTTCCTATTTCATAAATCCTTAACACCTTCCACTGCTTCCCTTCCCTGCCTCACACATCAGGGGTATCAGGAAAACCCTCTTTATATAACATACACATCCAACTTCACGACATTGCCCTACATTGCTATCCTCTATCCATAAAACACTACTCTTCCCACTACATATCATACATGTAACACCATACACCTTACCCAATAAACATGGCAGTACAATTGTTAAGAGCAAACCTGGTGGTCCCTCGGATATCCACCCCCGGCAGGGTTGGGTCATTGACACAGGGCCCTCCCGGTCGTCATCATGCGACTGTGTCAAGAGCATTGCAACGTCCCAAAGCTGCTCGTCGGTGCAGCTTTTTCTTTAGCAATATAAGGGGACTTCACTCTAACATCAATTCTGTACACCAATTTCTTCAAGCAGAATCCCCTACTCTCCTTTTTTTGACAGAGACTCAAGTAACATCCACATCTGACACGTCTAGATTTAATTTTCCAGGTTATCAACTGCTCCAAAATTTCAGACCTAAAGGAGGTGTATGTTGCTTCGCAAAATCTGAAATTGCCCTGGAGGAGGTTACTAGTTTCAATTGTCCCTATTTTGATTATTCTATATACAAATTAATTTCTGCTGGTAAATTTAAATACATATGTTGCATCTACCGTTCCCCAAATACTCCTCCAGAGCAAAGTCTTTTTGATTCTCTGTCCTCACAACTCAGTGTCCTCAACTTAAATGCTTCTTCTGAAATCACTGTGTTGGGTGATTTTAATGTCCATAATGTTGAATGGCTCACTCATTCAGCCAGGACTGATGATGCTGGTCTTGAATGTGAGCTATTTGCAGACTCATTTAATCTCACTCAACTAGTCAACCAACCAACCCGTGTACCAGATAATCCTAATCATAATTCCCACCTACTGGACTTATTTTTAACAACCAATTCAGAAAATTATGATGTTACAGTGAGGTCCCCGCTTGGATCTTCTGATCACTGTCTGATACAGGCCACCTGTCTATCACCTACCACACCTTCCCACTCTGAACCTGTTTTGGTGACTAAATGGCATTACGATAGGGCAAACTGGGAGGGTCTTCAAGGTTTCTTTATTTATATTCCCTGGACCTCTTTCTTTTCTAATGATGCACACTCCACCTTGAGCCACATACAAGATTTTGTAAAAATTGGAATGGAAACTTTTATTCCTCATCAAAAGTACAGTAAAAGATCTAATTCACCTACATGGTTTGACCATAATTGTGCTAGAGTAACTGAACAAAAAGCAATAGCCTACAATGCATACACAAGATCAAAAACACATGAAGCCTTTAATTACTTTAGAAACATCAGAAATCATGCCAAAACTGTATTAAACCTAACTAAATCAAACTTTCTCCACAAGCAGGCAAATAAACTTCTAAATAATCCAAATGATAACAAAATATTTTGGTCTACTCTTAACTCATTTAAATCCAACTTCACTACTGCTTCATCCATTCCACCATTAAAATCTCCGACTGGCAATCTTGTAAGTGACCCACGAGGTAAAGCTAACCTTCTTGCGGATATTTTCTCCACCAACTCAACCTTAGATGAAATAAATCAAGATGTCCCTGTACTTAATTTTAATTCGCCTGAAATTCCCTCACTTAAGATCCACACCAGACATGTCAAAACTATTTTGCAGAATCTCTCGGTAGATAAGGCTCCTGGTCCAGATGAAATTCCTCCAATAGTACTTAAGAATTGCTCCTTGGTGCTCGCTCCTGTATTGGCAAAAAATTTCCGTCTGTGTACTCATACCTCATGCTTCCCAGTACCCTGGAAAGAAGCAAACATCCATCCAGTTCCTAAAAAAGGTGCCTCTTCAGATCCATCAAACTACAGACCAATAGCTATAACTTCCACTCTTGGTAAAGTCTTTGAAATTATATTAAATAATCACATAATTAAGCATGTTGAGAATAATAAATTAATCAGTGATAGGCAATATGGTTTTAGACGATGTCGATCAACTGCAGACATGCTTTGCCTTCTTACGCATCAAATCAACCAAGCTACAGACCAACATGGTGAAACACATACAATAGCACTGGATATATCAAAGGCATTTGATAGAGTCTGGCATCAATCCTTATTGTCGAAGATGTCACACTACGGCCTTGCATCATTAGTTCCACTAATTTCTTCTTATCTTCATAACAGAAAAATACGTGTAATGGTAGATGGCCTTTATTCTCAATTTCACTCAATAAATGCTGGTGTTCCCCAGGGATCAGTTTTGGCCCCAATTCTGTTCCTCATTCATATCAATGATCTCATATCTACCACTCATAATACAATACCTTCCTACGCAGATGACTGAACACTCCACAGTTCCTTCACATTTACCAATTCTTTCACCCAACCCGATCTTATAAATTCAAAAATAAACACTGCAATTTCTCTGAACCAGGACCTTTCTAGAATTAATGGATGGGGACAAAAGAATCTAGTTTCCTTTAATGCACAGAAAACCAAGTACATTCAATTTTCTAACCGACAGAATCTCACTGACTCCCATATATTTTTTAATGATGTAAATATTCCCACTTCCCCTAGTATTGACATTCTCGGTGTAAACATTAACTACTAACTTGAGCTGGACACATTATGTTAGAAGCATTGCTAAGAATGCCTCTAAAAAACTGGGACTCCTGTACAGAGTTCGAGAATTCTTCACTGACGAGCAGTTGGCCGTGATATATAAAAGTCATGTGCGTTCTCAGATGGATTACTGTTCACCTCTGTGGGGTGGAAGTGGAGTGGTTGCATTGAGGCAGTTGGACAAAATTCAAAATAAAGCTATTAGATTAATCAATAACCCTGCAATCACACAGGACCTTCCTACATTATCCATACGAAGAAACGTTGCATCCCTTGCATTATTCTACTGATATTTTCACAGCAATTGTTCCGAGGAACTTGCTTCAATTGTGCCGCCTCTCCACATCTTTCCCCGTAGAACTAGGGCAGCTGAGAGCGCCCATGAATTTACACTTTCTCCTCCACAATGCAGAACTTCTGCCTATCAGAATTCATTTATCCCCAGAGCTACTACTCTTTGGAATTCACTTCCCTCGAATTGCTTTCCACAAACTTACAATCTACAAATGTTTAAATCCAGTTGTTACAAACATTTTATGAATGGAGGATGCCTTTAGGCACATGGACCTTTTTGTTTTATCTGTGTTTTTCCTTCCTCCGTTCATTGTCTCTTAAAAAAAAAAAACATTGCTTCACGGTCCACACAATCATACGCTTTTTCCAAGTCCATAAAAGCCCAAAATATCTCCTTATGCTTCTCTAAATACTTCTCGCATAACTGTCTTACTGCAAACATCTGATCCAGCACCCTCTTCCCCACCTAAAACCGCACTGTTCTTCTCCTATTGCAACTTCCGTACACTTTATTATCCTCTCTATCAACACCCTGCCATACAGCTTTCCAACCACTGACAATAAACTAATACCTCTATAACTTGAACACTCCTGCCGATCTCCCTTCCCCTTGTACAACGGCACAATACATGCACTCTTCCAGTCTATTGGTACCATTGACACAGCAAAGCACACATTGAAAAGTCTCACCAACCAATCTATTATCACATCTCCACCCTTCTTTATACACTCCACAGCAATACCATCCAAACCTTCTGCTTTTCCCGCTCTCATTTGTTTCACTGCTTCTTTCACCTCATTTTCCTCAATCCTTTCATTCATTCCCTGCCACCTGGGTGGCCTGGGTAACCTATCTCCATCAACCTCTGCTTCAATCACTGCTTCTCTTCAATCTCTTGTATTTAACAAAGATTCAAAATACTTGGCATATCTGTTCCTCACTTCAACTGGTTCCACTAGTAATTCTCCATTTTCATCTTTCACTGACTCTTCCCTCTTTTGTCCTCCTTTCCTTACTTTATTTACCTCCTTCCAGAACATCTTCTTTTGTTCTTCAAAATTCTCACTCAGCCTTTGGCCCCACCTTTCGTTTGCATCTTTTTTCGCTTCTCTAATTTTCCGTTTTGTCTCTCTCCTTTTCTCCTTGTACCTCTCCCATACCTCAACACTACCATCCTGTAAAACCCTCTCAAACACTGTCTCTTCTCCTCAACTGCCTTTCTCACCGTATCATTCCACCACTCGCTTCCCTTCCTGATACCTCTGCCTCCTACTTACCTTTTGCCGCATACTACCCCTGCACTTGCTTTCACTCCTTCCTTAAACTGTTGCCATTCAACCTCTACTTCTCTCTCTTCCATCTCTCTCACTTCCATCCACTTTTCATTTAGTCTTTCCTTGTACTCCCTCTCTTTTCACTCTTCTCTAACTCACTAACTTTTATTACCTCTCTTACTTCACGCTTGTCTCTTATTCTCCTGTAACTCTTAACTCTTAGCTTTCCCTCCACCAGGTAATGATCTGACATAACCTCCGCCTCACCTCTCATCACATTCACATCCAGCAGTCTACACAATCTTTTCCTTGTCACCAGCACATAATCCATCAATGCCCTCTCTACAATATCTCCCCTCACAAGTCTATGACAGGTATACTTGTGTATACGCCTTTTTTTGAAGAACGTATTACCTACACTCAATCTACACTCTTCACATACATTTTTCAGTCTTTCTCCACTCTCGTTTACACCCACACACCAAAACTACCGATGACTCCCTCAACAGGCTCATTTCCTACCCTAGCATTTAGGTCCCCTAAAACTATAACATTTTCATTTTCATCAAACCCTTGTAGACAATCTCTCAAATCCTCCCAGAAACCCTCTACCTCGTCTAACTCTCTTTCACTTCCTGGTCCATACGCACTTACAAAAACCCACCTTTCACCCTTAAACCGCATTCTCACCCACATTTGCCTTGATGACACCTCTTTCCACTCTTTTATAAAACTCTCTCAACTCCTCCTTCACAATAATAGCCCTCCTTCTTTCCCTCTGACTCCCTCGTCTACTCCAGACTTTCTACCTATCACGTTTCCAAAATCCACTTCTCCCTCTCCTTTCATCTTTGTTTCATTCAGTGCAAGGACAGCATACATCCTTCTTTCAAATAACCTTCCAATATCCTCTCGCTTCTCATTCGTACTACATCCACGCACATTCAAAGCTCCTACTCTTAGGGTCCGGGACCACGAACGCGTTCCCTCGCCCCCATCTCTGTCTCGTTTGGTAGATTTATTTAAGGGGAGAAGGATACCAGGCCCCCCGCCCCCGATCCCCTTTAGCCGACTTCTACGTCTCACCGGAGAAAAGCGGTGGTGGAAATTTCTCACCCCTCCACCACAGAGGAGGCTACCTGCACCAGAAAGTGGCGGGCGTTGGGGTCGCCGCATCCCTACGCCATTTGAAAAAAAATAGAGATGCAGAAGGATGCATTTAAGATTATTTTGTTTACTAAGTCTGCGTAGGTGAAGGTATGTGCTCTACCCAGTGCCCTCCAGTTTCCAAGCTTTGACCTCACCCTACATTAAAAGTCAACTACGGACGTTGGTGCCGGCCGCCCGTGAACTGCGAGTCATTAATTATGTAAACTATATGAGAACCAGTTTTATTTTCCCTTAATTAATGTTTGGCTTCTACAGCAGACGGCTCAAAGGAAGCCACTTGGGCTGCTGCATAAAAGGGGGTTTATTATATACAAAGTATTATTATTCTACTTTGGAAGCCACATTTATACGAAGATTTAGACCTAATTTTTGTCTGTAATACTTCACCCCTGGATGAGAGAGCAATCAGATGTATACTAATAATAATAATAATAATATGTTAATTTCCTCTGAAAAGTGGTTATTCTGCTTATAATTTAAAATAACAAAGTGTACATTAAGTATTAACTTCGGTATAAACTTAGATTGTACATATATATTCAGGTGCATATCTACAGTACATGCAATACACACATATATATATATATATAAACAGTATATACGGTATATATACGGTATATATATAATATATATATATACTGCCGTGGTGTAGTTAATTAAAGCGTCGGCTATCGTCCTGACGGTCGGCGGTTCGAACCCCAGAGAGATTAGAAACAAATATACTGTGTATATATGTATGTATATATATATATATATATATACAATATGTATATATATATACACACATAAGAGAGAGAGAGAGAGAGAGAGAGAGAGAGAGAGAGAGAGAGACAGACCGACAGACTATGCAACACAGTATTGGAATACCGAGTAGTGTGTGTGTGTGTGTGTGAGAGAGATTCCGACCCAGAGAGGTATTTGTTGGAAGTGAAGGGGAAGGTAGGTAGGTAGGTAGGTTAGCAGGTATGTAGGTAGGCAGTATAAAATAATACAAACTGTATATGAGTATGAATTGCCCACATACATTTTGTTCCACTCAGTGATCTTATACATGGAAATATAATATGCCCGATTGAGTTATGAGTGTAGTTTCCTATGCAGTGGTTAACTCATCTGATTCGTCAACACATAATTGAAAGAAACCACACTCAAAATTAATTCATAATAATTTTACTTTGGTACTTATTACCGAAACTACCACAAATTATTTCTCAATTTTTGAAGGCTAGTATGGAATAAGGATCTTTGAAAGAACAAATCAATATATGTTTCAACCTCCGGAAATAAATTTTAATAAGTCGTGGGGGGGGGGGGGAAAGGGGGGCAAAGCCCCCCTCAACCCATTCTGTATCCCACTCAAGGCAAAACAAATTGTATATTTTCTCTGAAAATTACTTACACCTGAGATCGTTGGATAATGAGAGAAATAACATTTTCCAGGGATTGAAACTAATTTTAAATACTGTATAATGATGAAAACTACCTAAAACCAAAAAGAAAAACCATGGGAAAATGAGTGGTAGTTTCGGTAATATGTTCCTTTACTTTCATACATTGCATCACAACAAGGGACAGAACTTAGGTGAGCAACTGTATGTGTTTATGTTTTGTGTAAGTAGTCACCCACAACTAATGCAGGTAACTATTGTTCTGCAGATGTGTTAACCCTTCCAGTACAGGTGACGTCCTTGTAATTTCATTCTGGCTACTATACACCATTCCATTCAGCTTATGAAGTATCTCTATCAATTATAAGGTTACAGACGATCTCAACCCTTTTAGCTACCACAAATTCTTCCCGAGATGAATGAAATCGTTTAAATGTAACCAGGTTCAAATAAAAAACACGTCGTCAGTCCTGATGTGGTTAAATCCCGGTGACTGCGAAATGGTCTCTTGTTCGATCTCACAGGCACACACCAACACATAGGGGAGGTGTGGCAGAGTGGTCTTGCCACTGGACTGGTAATCCAATGGACCCGGGTTCCAATCCCAATATGTCAATGGGAAGATATTATTGGGATGGAATTTGTGCTGTACCTAGTTTCAGTGCATTACCACAGCACCCCGAAATGCCCCCCAAAAATACCCTCATTGTTCCCGGATTAAAGAGCATTGTATGAATATTCCCATATTCAAAATATGCTACAGGGGGGCAATGCCTAGTGAGTTAATTGCTCAATAGGTGGCGTTCTGAGAGTGAGAGTCCGAGTCTAGGGAGTGAGACTGTGAAGCGCAGTGGCGGAGTAGCTTCAGAGATGGGATTGCTTCGAACCAGGGTGCTTCGCATGTCTCACTCCCTAGACTGGAAGAAGACCTCACAGGCCTCACCGTGTTCAGCGGTTGAGTGTAAAGACTCTCAGCCTATGTCCGAGAGGGAGTAGTTGGAATACAAAAAAAAAAAAAAAAATCATGCACACACTGACAGTCTTGGCTGAGTTGGTGATTTGAACCAGCAAACGAAACTGAACTTGGGGATTCGTTTGCCTATCCCGTTACTTGTTTATTTATAAATATTTAGTATTATTTTATTAGTAATGATTTTTGAAAGGGGAGCTTGATATACTTTGGTTTCTTAACCCATTAAGTACCGGCGGCGTCTTTGTAATTGTATTTTAGCTACATTTAGACAATGCTTAACCCTCCTGGCCCGGGCCGGCTCTCCAAAGGACGGAGCTCGTATCCGGGCGATCTGGCCGAATATCAACAAAAGTAAACTAAGGTTAATCTCGCTTAATATATTACCTACATTAATCAAACATATATAGAAATGGGCGCCTTACCTTGCTGCGTAGAATGGCGTTGAGTAGAGTTCTCTAGCTCAACTGGTTCCGGAGTGATGGTGATGGAAGTGGAGGTAACTTTTTCCGCGTATTTACCTCGGCGCGTCCGAACACTCAACCGCGGCCCCGGCTACGACGCCCAGTTGCACTCGTCGCTCCACCCGCAATTATGCCGGGAACCGATTTGATAGAGTTTTATTGGTTATTCTGTCATTTATTATAGTGATTATGTTATTTTCATTCAATAAAGTTATTTACATGAACTTATTTGTGTCTCTGTCACTTATTACTTCGTTTTATTATTATTATTATGATCACTTTCACTGGACTTTGATAATTGATAGTGTAATTTCCCCTTTTATGTATTGTTAGGTAAGCTAATAAAATGTATAGTGTCACTGTCACTTGTTCATATTGTTATGAAGGCACTAATTATTACTTGTGTGCGTCTCTTTCACTTATACTTAGTTTTATTATTATTATACTGTCACTTTGACTGGCCTAGGCTTATTGAGTGTCATTTTCACTTATTTATTATTAGAAATATATATTTTAGTGTCACTTTCACTTGTTCATATTGTTATTGAAGGCACTTATTATTACTTATATGTGTCTTTTTCACTTATACTTAGTTATATTATTATTCTTAGCCTACATTTGAGTGTCACTTTCACTGTTGTCACTTTCACTTCAAAAGTTTATTAGTCATTGAAGCAGGTGCCAGCACACAGTCCAACTTGACACTCGAGGCATTCCCAAGTGGTTTTTGTGCTTTTGCGGGGTCTTCTTGTTGTGTGGCTGCACACATGGCACCTCTTCTGGATTCTGCTCTTACTACCTGGTGCATTGAAAGGAAGGGCGTTGAGCTGGTGCTTCCTGAAAAATTCAGCACACCCCGTTCTGTCCAGCTGGCCTGGTCCTTGTAGTGGCCTCCCTGGTGTACCCGCATGTTTAGCCAGGAGCTCAAGTATCACCTGCTTGTGGAACTTCCGCAGGGACTTGTACTTCTTGGCTCCTGCAGTCCTCAGACGGTAGATGTTGTACGCATTGAGGACCGACATATCTACCGTATGCAGGATAAACTTCTTGTACCACCTGCAAGATGTTTCGCAGGCAGTCGATGAAGCCCATCTGCATGTCGGACTTGTCAACGAGGCGCATGTTGAGGTTGTAATCCAGGACAGCAGCTGGTTTCTGGACGGGGTTCTTGGTTCTTTGGTCCACCTTCCCTGTGGCGACCATCTGGGCCTTGTGGCATGTGGTGAGGAGGTTGACCTTCCGCTGGTCATGCCAGTGGATGGAGAGGATGGGGCCACTCTTCTTGTGGAAGATGTCCACCTTCTTCGTCTTGGTTGGGTAGCCTGGCATGCCCTTCCTCTTGCCCTTGACTGTGCCAACAGTTCCGGTCTTGCGGTCATGGAGGTACTTGGTCAGGAGAGATGTGTAGTAATTATCTGTGTAGAGGATGTGGTTTTTATTGAAGTGCCTCTCCATCATCTTCTTCACTACAGCGCCACCAAAACCAATGAGGGGGTCAGTCACAATTTCTCCACCCTTGTCGCTGTAGACTATAAAGTCCAGCACATACCCCGTCAAACAGTCGCAGAGGACAAAGAGCTTGATGCCGAAGCAGTGTCTCTTGGAGGGGATATACTGTCGGAAGTGCAGCCTACCACGGAACAGGACCAGAGACTCGTCGAGGCACATCTTCTGGAAAGGAATCAGGTAGGTGGTGAACCGATGACGTATCATGTCATACAGCTTCCTGATCTTCCATAATGAGTCGGGAAGGTGGACTGCCATGTTGTTTGTCAGGTGGAGATACGAGAGGATGTCGAAGTACCTGTCCCTGGACATGTACTTGCCAAATGCTGGAGTCGTTATGATGTCGCCAGTGATCCAGTAGTCTGCCAGAGCGTGCTTCCTGATATGTGTCATCAGCATTGTGAGTGCCAAGAACACATATAATTCTGCCACAGTGACAGCTCTCCATGCCACCATCTTGGCACTGGTCTTCCTCCCAAGAAAGTTAGCACAGATCTCATGATGGTTGTTGGTCTCCTCGACGAGGTATTCCATGACTTCATTGTCATAGAAGCCACAGAAAATTTCACTGGGGGTAGCAGCTGGGTCACAGGGAAATGTTGGTGACACCCCGGAACCCATCTGTACCTCGTCAAAGGCAGGACAATCTGGCTCAAAATCAGCCCCATCTGTCCACACAAACAGGTTGGATGCTGATGCTCGAGGATGTGTAGGTGCAGCAGGCACATGCCCTGGACGCCCTGGCACACGCCCTTGGCCACGTGGATGCCCTGCACGCCCACGCCCTCGCCCAGGGGCAGCGGCATCGGCAGACTGACCACGTCCTCGACCGCGCCCTCTCGCTCGTCTTGTCGGGACTTCCTCTTCCTCTTCCTCTTCCTGTTCCCGTTCCTCTTCCTCTTCCTCCTCAGGCGACGTCAGGTCATCTGGGGCAATGTTGGGGTCGTCAGCATCGTCTTCAGGAGACAATTCGGGTGAAGAAGTAACTGGGCGTCAGCGGTGTGGGGCGCGGGAGGCTGCGGGAGCTTCACCAATGGGAGCCTCGGCCTCGGGAGTTGGGCTCCTTTTGCGGCGAGCCGAGGGCTTCTCCGCAGCAAATAATGCTCTGCGGTGTGTTGAGGGATGTGTCACACTAGTAATACCACTTGAAGAGGCCCTTTGGTCATCCTGAAGGAGAGATGAAGCCGAGGGCTGTGAGTGACCCACGCGGCGTCCCGGGTCAAGGCGTCGGGACAATGGAATGCGGGTGGTTGCTAGACCAGAGTTGGCGTCATTATCACTGTCTTCAGCTTCCCTATCCTTTTCTGCGGCTGCCCTGCTTGCTTTTTTAGCTGCACTTTTCACCAACGATTGTTTATAGTAATATTTGCCCACTTTCAAGGGCGTACGGGCAGGCAAAGGGGAAGGTCCTGGGCTACTAGGGCTAGGCCTAGGCTGACATAGCAAAGATGGCGAGGGGGTTGGCCTAGGTTCTAGCACACTTGGAAGTTCAATGGCACCTTCCTGAAACACTTCCACATCAGGATCATCACTACTGTCTCCCCCCTCAAATAAATCAACATTATCGTCGTCTCCAAAGCCAACGAAATCGTCATCTTCGCTTGCACTTATCAATTGTTCTTTGTCCACCAAGCTTTCACCACTGCTCTCTTCACTATCAAAAAGTTCTCGCTGTATAGCGCTATCACTCAACAAACGCTTAACTTTCTTTCGTTGAGCTTTCTTCTCGGTTGCAACAGGCGTTGAAGTTGCGAGCGGGGTAGCAGTGGGGCCCGCAGGAGGTTGCAGCGATTCAGACACGTCGGAAATCATTTTTTCAGTATAACTCGCTATGGCGGCCACGTACGAACTGATAACACTAGTAGTTGAGGCTTGGTGGCGCTGCGGTCGCTCCTGGAATGCAAAATTTGGCTGCGCGAATTTTGAAGCACGCTTTCAAGCACAGGGATTTTAAAATGACACCCGGGCACCTGCCCTTCTTTCGTGGTGTCATTTTAAAATGACACCCGGGCTGGAAGGGTTAAAGCTTAGGAAGGATATATGGTCGCTAAAAGGATTAATATTGAGGTAGTCTGTAGTCGTTTAATGGGTAGACGTCTTTCCTAAGCTGACTACAATTGTCTAATAGTTGCCAGCTTATAATGAAAAGGACATTACCGGAACTTGTATGGGTTGAAGCTTTCAATTTGTTTATACTTATTTAATTCGTCAATGCGTAGATCTGCACTGTGGAAAGGTTTCAGAATATAAACAAATTGCGTACTATAAATTGTCTTATATAAATCATCACTCAATGTTTTAGTTAAGGATCTGTATGGGATGAGCAACTCTATTGCTCATAAGACTTTCAAGGTCACAAGTCGTCCCCTACATCCATAATTTCAACTGTAATTATCCCTTTAGTCTTTAGTAAATATACACTCAGGGACATAAATTATGGCCTTAGAGAGAGAGAGAGAGATAAAGACAGAGACAGAGAGAGCGAGAGCTAGAGAGAATAGAATCTTCTCATTACTTCTTTACCTAATATTTACATTTCGCAGTCCGTTTATGTTATTCGAGGGTTAACATTGGGCCAGGATTTGTGTCTTTGACTGTACTTTATCATAAACTCGCAGACGTGACCTGATAATATCTTGGTGTTGCCACCATAGAATAATTATATGGTATTATATTGTAGTGTATTGTATATACTCAGGCACATAAGCCTATAGCTGGGGGTGGCCGAATATAAAACAGAGCCCAAACAGAAACAACATTGAAAGTTCCAGTTCTTAGGGTCCAGGACCACTTTCGCGTTCCCTCGCCCCTTACTCTGTCTCATCTATTAGGTTCATTTTACAAGGGGCGGAGTATTCCTAGCCCCCTGCCCCTTGAACACAAAGTTGGACAATAAAAGAGACAGACAAAAACTGCTTAGGTTGGGTAGAGGATGCCAAACCTCACTCTGGATAGGACCAGCCCTCGCCCACCATAGACTACTGTGAGAGAATACCAACAACTCAATAAATACAGTCGGCATCAATATTAGTCTTCACTTGTAGTGTTAAGTATGAATAAAACATTATTGTGTCGAATGTGGCCTCTTTAGGAAGATTGGTGATGACGGCAAAACTTCCAGAGCCACCTGTTTCAAACTGTTCAGATTGTGTAATCCAACGAGTTTCGAATACACAGACTGGAGGAAACCTGTATCTCCAGGGTGTTACGACCGGGGCTACGAATAAAACAAGGGCACTTAATGATTGGACTAGTAATAGGGCACTATGCAACAACGGTACGCTAGATCCAAACCCTTGAACTTATATGCCGGCTAACAAAAACACCTATACCCTCCAAAGTTAATCTGCAATAACGGGGTATCCTTAACTGGGCATAAATGTACTCTACTTCAGGCTAACCCACACTGGTATAGCCTGATAACAAACAAGATGCAAGTTACGTTAAAATGCACAACAGGGAAGCTATGGAAAGATCAATTAAATCACTGCAAGATTTAATACAATAAAAAAAGATGCTTCCATACAGTTACTCTAAACAACAATAAACTCTTCACTCCTATCTGAAAGAAAGTGAAGTCTAGTCCTACAGCATAGACCTGGAAACTTCTGAAGAAAGTCTGGTGCTCATAAGATGCTCGTATCTTAAATTATATAAAGGCAGGAGGCAGGACACCATACGTGTAGACTGAATACACTAAAAGATAGGACATATAATGTTAACTGACACGGAAATACTATAAATGCGCAACGCAACGGCAGTAATGCTCAATACTAAAAGAAATGCTTCCTCATCAACGAAACAGTCTGCTATGGTTGTGCAACTCAACAACAACCTAGACTAATAAATGCCGTGAATAATAATGCATACATATCATAAAGAGCTCATGTCCTAACTAGTATCTGCTCGGCGAATAAAGTCTAGCTGGGATATCAAGGTTAGGAAACTGTGACTGAGCAAGCCTGGCTCATAGCCTAGCGTTGTCCTTAAGGCGGTATGATTAAAGTTACGTTAATGACGGGGATGCTCTCTTGGTAGATCCAGATCTCAAGTATCTGGTTCTACCCTGGCGATCCCTCAAAAGTCAAGCAAAGAGGCAGCACTGTGTTCTAAGGTAGTAGGCAAATGCCCTCTTACACCACGATGCTGCACTCGCAAAAGGCACAACCAAAAGGACATCCTAGGCTACCACAGAACCCGTCAAAGTCGTGTAGGTATAAGCAAACCATACACACATTGCTGACAACGACAACAGAAGCCTTATCCCAGTCTAGCATTAAATAACCCAGCAGAGCACTAAATCAATAATGGAGACACACACCGAGTTCTTAACCTCTACTAACTAAGAACCCTCAAACCTATTCTAAGTACATGTAAATATCTCAGAGGACGGCGCATGCAATACAATGGGCCGGCTATGGAAACCGTATGCAGAACCCAAGGGGATAAGTAATTGAATAAAGGTGAGGAGCAATGGAAAGGAAGAAGATCAGAGAAAGAGACAGTGGTAAAGAGGGTGATCGGGAGACAGTATGCAAAGGGATGTTAGAAGCATGCACGCCAAGCCTGTCCTGAGGAGGGTAGCTCCTCGGGACCCACAGGATCTCACAAAGGCATGGTGGTCGGCCAATCACAGGCCGATATGTCACAAGGCAGCAGGCCTCTATGACGCGCCAAGAACCACCTGCCAATCAGAGGCGAGAGAAAGCCCGCGCGTGCGGGAAAAACTCCTCCGGGAGGGAGGAGGGAGGAGGGAAGCAACACTCACTACCCCCATGCTGCTCGCTCGCTCTCTCTCTCTCAACTTCACTACAATGCATCTTATGTTCTACTCATGATATAAAATACTTCCCTTTGTCACAGACGAAAATAAAGGAGTACAAAGGAGTACAAAGGAGTACAAAGGAAATCAAGCAACAACAGATCTAGTGACCCTTCTAGGTTGCTTGTCCTCCAAAACACTGAGGATCAAGTGTCCAAACAGTGGTTTAGAGTGGGTAAGGGAACATTGGAAGGGGAACCACTGCCCTGGAACTAATGTCCGTGGCAGGACTAGGAAGTTAGTAGGGGACATATGGGTTAGTAACTGAGGGGAGGATAAAATAAAGTTATTCATTTACAAACACAGTCAGTCGCGGGTTTGATGCGAGATATTTGTCTAAGCGGAGTTTAAATGAATCAACGGTGATGCAGTCTATAACGTTTCGGGGAAGCCCATTCCACAAGTTGACAACTCGATTGAAGAAGAAATTCTTAGATTCGTGTGAGTTAACAGATTTACCAATAATTTTGCAACCGTTTCGCCGCGTGTAATTAGATTGGTCGATAGTGAAGTACTTACTACAGTTCATATTGTCGATGCCTTTGATGATTTTGAACACTTGAATTAAGTCACCTCTTAATCTGCGCTGGGTTAAAGGAAATAGATTTAATTCTCTAAGACGCTCTTAGTATGGTTTGTTCTTTAGGCTAGGTATCATTTTGGTAACTCTATGTTGAACTCGTTCTAGCTTGTTTATGTCTTTTTGGTAATAAGGGCACCAGCATTGAACGCAGTATTCCAGAAGAGGGCGGACTAAGGAATTGTAAAGGGTTAGGATAACTTCTTTGGATTTATGCTCAAATGACCTGCCTATAAAGCCAATTATTTTGTTTGACTTCTGAACATTGTTGACTCGGTTTTAGGTTACTCGATATTGTTACTCCCAGATCGGTTTCTCTGTTTACATTCTTAAGCTGAGTGCCATTCATCGAATAGTTTGCTTTCTCATTTAGGTATCCGATATGTAGTACTTTACATTTATCCGCATTGAAACTCATTTGCCAAATTTGGGCCCAATGTGACAATTTATCTAGATTGTGTTGCATATTGTCAACTTGTTCTTTTGAGAGTACGCTATTTGCAATTTTTGTATCGTCAGCAAATTTTTAGATTGTACAGGTGAGCCCCTCATCTATGTCGTTGATGTAAATTAGAAAGAGAATTGGACCTAGTACCGATCCCTGGGGTACCCCGCTACTTACATTGGTCCATTTAGATGCCTTACCGTTTATGACTACTCTTTGCTTTCTGTCGCTGAGCCAATTTTCTATCCATTTCAACACACCGTCTTGTATTCCATGCGATTTAGTTTTAGTAGTAAACGTTTGTGGGGAACTTTGTCAAAGGCCTTTTGAAAATCAAGGTATATAATATCTACAGCTTTACTCTCATCGTAGAGGATGAGGATATCGTGGAAGAAGTCTAAGAGGTTTGTTAAACAGAACGTTTTTACGAAAGCCGTGTTGAGTATCTTTAAGTATGTTATTTTCCTCTAAGTGATTTACGAGTCTGTATCTTATGACCGTTTCTAGCATTTTACATACAACTGAGGATAAGCTAATTGGACGATAGTTACTGGGTAGGGATTTGCTGCCATTTTTTGAATATCGGTGTTACGTTGGCTATCTTCCACTGATCAGGCATAGTTCCAGACTGCAAGGATTTATTGAATAGTAATGTCAGTGGTTTGGAGAGCTCATCCTTAGCTTCCTTTAGAACTCTAGGCGAGATTGTATCAGGTCCAGGCGTTTTATTTACCTTGAGTTTATCTAAACAATTCAATACTTCTCTCTCTGTAACGGTGATATTGCTTAGAACATCTGAATTATCAATCTGAATCGGCGATGGTGTAGGGATATCACTGAGGTCTTCTGTTGTAAAAACTGATGCAAAGAAGGTACTGAGGGCATTACTCATTTGTACTTCGTCTTTGGTGTATTCTCCATTTTCATCGACTAACGGTCCAACAGTTGAAGTAACTACTTTTTTCTTTCTGATATAACTATAGAATTCTTTCGGGTTTGTTTTACTTTGATTCGCAATATGTAACTCTAAGGTCTTTTTACTTTGCTTAATTAACTTTTTGGCTTTGCGTCGTAGCTCTACAAATTTCACCCGTTCTTCGTCATTTTGTGAGGATTTTAATCTATTATTAGCAAAATTTTAGCAAGCAGGCAGTTTGAAATATCTTTATTCCACCATTTGGGCTTATTATTATGGCCTGGACGCCGTATTTTCGATGGTATGCAGTCTTGCACTGCTTTTAGGTAAGTGGTTTCGAATAACTTCCAAGATGTATTTACGTCGTTATTGTTAATTAAAAAGCTCCAGTCAGTTTCTTTAAACATAGCTCTAAGTTTATGAAAGTTTGCTTTCTTGAAATTAGGGACTTTTTCGATGCTACTATTTGGTTCGTTACTAGTAAAGTTTAAAGTGAAAGTTATCGTACGATGGTCGCTGTTACTGAATTCATCACCAACATTCAAATTCTCTATTAATTATTCTTTTGTTGCAAGTACAATGTCAAGAACGTTATTACCACGAGTCGGTGTTCGAACAAATTGATAAAGCGAACTCTCTTGCAAGTTCGTATACAAGTCATGTCCGGAGTGTGAAGTAAGAGTATCGCCCAACTTGGTCACAGGTAAATTAAAGTCGCCAAAAATTACGGTATCTTGTGAGTTACTTACATCTGCAATTTGTTCATAAATTTCTCGGTCAGTTTGCACTGATTGAGCTGGAGGTCTGTATATTAATGCAAGTATTATTTTTGTACCTTTATTATTCTTTATTAGCACAAAAGATGTGTCGACGTTCACAATTTGAGGTTTTGACAAGAGGGTCGGGTTAAGACTTTCTTTGATATAAAATAAAACGCCACCTCCATTTTTATTTATTCGGCTTTTCTCAAACATTACATAACCGGGAAGTGAATACTCTTCTAAAAAGTCTCTATCTTCTGGGGGATGAGACTGTGAAGTGCAGAGGCGGAGCAGCTTCAGAGATGGAGTTGCTTCGAGCCGTGAAGCTTCGCATGTCTCACTCCCTAGACTGGAACAAGACTTCACGGGCCTCACCGTGTTCAGCGATAGAGTGTAAAGGCTATCAGCCTATGCCCGAGAGGGACTGGTCAGAATATAGAAAAAAATAAAAATAAAAATAAAATATATATACTGTATATATACCATATATATAATTATATATATATATATATATATATATATATATATATATATATATATATATTGTCACAATGACCAGGGTCTTTTAGGGTCCTTTATGAGTAGCTAGACTCGAGTGGCGCCAGATTTATGAAAACAGCTGTGCCAAGTCTACTAGAAAGACCTGGTATTGTGAATTTCACTCCGATACCCTTCCATTTGCACATGACTAGTTTTGCCGTACCTCTAAGAATTTTTGTCTCAATAAACATTTGTGTAGAATGAGCCAATAGAGTGTTATTAGTTTCGTATATGAAGTTGTTTTTTAGTGGCAACGTTGTAATTTGTAAGCTAGAGGTAAATGGGGGAGGGAGGAACATTGTTCTCATCTCGGGAAGGGGAAGGGGGCGGCGAGTTTGCCAGCCCTACGTGATTCATTTAATTATGTGACCATTGCAAATTTAGTTGTGTTGCAATATCAAGATGTACTTTATTTTATCTGCCACGCTATTTTAGTCAATATGTTATCACAGGAATCCGTTAGTATAAGTTATTCTTGTGAAGTGTCTTAGTGTTATCATATCGTGTGTTGATATATTGCAACCCCCTTAGTTTGAGCCTGGCTCCCACCAGCTTCGCCAGGGCCAGGCCTCATCATTCTCTCGTAGGCGGCCAGACTAGATAGTTGGTGTCCCCTCTCTCTTGTGACCCATCAGTCTGCCCCTTTTGTTTGTCCTTGCTTGCATAATAGTAACGTAACGTAATTAACAGAGAATCCTAGACATTCATTTCTTCTTTTAATTATCCTTTTCCTCTGATCAGCATTTTATTATATTTCCCTTTGTTTTATATATTCTGTACCTCCGGTGGCTGACTTCGGAATCCGTGATAGGGGAGAGCTGGGAGGCTTGCCGGGGTCCTTACTAATAAGCACTGTTAATTCCATAGACAGTCCACACACACACACATCCATACCCCTACATATTTTTCCCCGTGTTTGTGCTTAGGACCCGGTAACGACCTTGATGGTTCTGCCTCAGCAATTGTTTGTTCCCTATCTCGGGTTTCGAACTGAGGCAACGGAGTGTTTAATATTAATTAGGAATCCAGCTTCAGTCAGGACTCCCCCCCCCCCCATAGTTAAGTGAGTGTGGGAGGTGGACTCTAAGAGTTCATTGTTTCGGGCGGTATCTCACTGGGGGGCCCAGGTTGAAACAGAATATATTGGTGTGATATTAGAGGTGGTCAGGGCAACCTGCTTCTACTAATATCACCCCGAGGTTAGTAGTCATATTAGGACACTGCCTTGTATTGTTAGTTCATTATATGTATGCAATATTATTATGTGCAACTCTCTTGGGTTGAGAGTGGATTACCGTTGGCTGGTTTGTGCACGGTTTAGTACTGTCGAGGGCGCGCATAGCCTGTTATGCTCGAAGTACACCTGCACTCTTGTTTTTTTTATGTCTGCTGGTAGCCTATGTATTTAACTATTTTGATTATCCAACCCAGCATTGCTAATCCCGGTGTTGGTTTCGAGTTCTCGTAGCTAGTAAGTTACATGATTATTTCTGTCTACTTATTATTCAGAATAGGAGCAGCGCAGTGTGCACCTTAAGCCCTGAGCGTTCATAGTGCTCTTACCTGTTGCGTTGTGGTGTTGTTTGGTAGATAGACAAGGTGCATTTCTATTAGTAATAATTTTCGTATAATTATCGTCTCTAAGCAACTGAGGTCCAGATTCGTAACAGTGGCGACCTTGCCTAGGATAATCAGAATAGTACCAGCAGTATTAATAAGATTTATTTTGATCAGAGGATTTTTTTTTAGAATAGGTGTCTAGCAGTTATATTTTACTATGTCTGAACAACAAGCAAGAGAGGAGGGGTAGAGTGTCGTGCCATTGCATATCACCAGTGAGGAGGATGCGAGAGTGTTCCTTCGGAGTTCTCCAGAATGGGCACAGATGCAGTTGAGAAGGGTGGAGGAATTGAGGTTGATAGCATCAGTGTTGGGAGTAGAGGGGTCTCTTCTTACCACGGGGGAAGCATGTCAGCAGTATATATGGCAGTATTATTATGATATTCGAGAGGAGGCTGAGCCAACAACTGTGCCAGCAGCGGGCTATATCACACCTGCACGCTCTCCGCCGCGCACACCCAGTCCTTTTAATGATAGCATAACGTCTTCCCAGTTGACATGTCCTACTGTTATTCCCCCGTTGTTGCCTGACGTGCCCCTTGGTGTGCCCCAACTTACTCAACCCAATTTTTATCCTTCACACTCTACTCCTGCCGCTGGCTGGGCGGCACAAAACAAGGTTACACCTCCCCCCCCCCCCATTTATCCCAGCCGGACTTTATACGATTCAGCCACGTTACTGTCCCGCTTATGTTCCTACACCACCCCCTACTTTTTCCCCGGTAGGGCTATCGAGTGATGCTCTAGTAAAACTAGAGTTGAAGAAATTGGAAATGCAGGAGAAAAGAGAAAAGAGAGAGAGGTAGGAGAAAAGAGAAGAGAGAGAGATGCAGGAGAGGTTAGAAACACAGAGAATGACAATAGAGTTACAAAGAACCAAAGTTGAAGTAGACGGGGGTAGGTACACAAGGGGACAAGTGGGCACGGTACACAGAGAGGAATCTAGTGAGTTAAAGTTGTCTCGTAGCCTGAAGCTCGTTCCCGCTTTTGACGAGGAAAAAGTCACTGAATGGTTCCAGCGATTTGAAAAGAAAGCACGGGAGTTTGAGTGGCCACGGGAACGCTGGGCGGCATTGGTGGCAAATGTTCTCAAGGGAAAAGCGCTCGAGGCATATGATAGGATGTCAGTGGAGGACTTAGCAGAGTATGATAATTTAAAGCAGGCTATCCTTAAGGCTTATGAACTCAGACCAGAAGCCTATCACCTTAAATTTCGCAATGCAAGGAAGAAGCCTAATCATACTCATGTTGAGTTTGCTAAGTACCTCCGTGACTGTTTGTCTCGTTGGCTTTTGAGTGAAAATGTAACCAATTTAAATGAGGCAGTTGAGCTTTTCCTGCTAGAACACTTTATCAACAATGTCGACAAAGAGCTTTGCCAAAAGATCCGTGAGAAGCGCCCCGGCAAGCTGTCTGATGCTGCCGTGTGGGCTGACGATCGAGTGTTGGTAACCAAGGGTTTTACTGATCGTGCCAGATATGCCCGCCCCCACGACTGTACGTGACGAGAAGTACCGAGCAGGTGGAAGTGGAGGGTACAGTAATAGTGGACCTGGTCCCACACGTAATAATAACGGTGGAGACAAACAAAAATCACAAAATTCAGCCCGACCTGATTCCAGTGTTGTTAGGTGTTATGGGTGTAAACAGACTCGACATATTAAACCAAACTGTCCCAAGGCAAAGTCTTTTGCAGCGCTTGCTAAGCCTGTGTCGTTTATCGTTGGTATCCAGGGAGGAGGGGATGAATCTTTGTTACCAAGGTTGGAGGCAGACCAAAGGGTGAAGCATGGGGTGCCAACGGCCGTGGCACAGCCTGCTCCCGACAAAGTGTCTCAACTAGGTACCAATGCAGGTCCAGAAGCCTCGCTCGCTTGGTGCCAGGCTTTCGTTCATGAGGGTGAAGTAGAACTGTGTGGGAAGGTGTATCCAGTCAAGGTTCTTAGGGATTCGGGAGCTAAGCAGTCGATGTGTTTGAACTTGACGGGGAAGCCAATAAAATCTGACGGGTTTGTGTTATGTCGAGGTGTAAACACTGAGGCCTGTTATAGCCTCGTTCCTGTTTATCTTAGGTGTCCTGTAGTCACGGCGACGGCGAAGGTAGCGGTCATGGACACATTACCTGTGGAGGGGATTGATTTTCTGGTTGGAGCAGATATGGCAGGGAGTAGAGTCTTTCCACCTCCGGTAGTGGTGTCGGAGCAGGTACAGCCGAAGGAGAGGAACAAGGAGGCGAAGAAGCTGCCTCCCGATTTGTTTCCGGTGTGTGCGGTCACAAGATCTATGGCCCAGGTTGCACAGCCGGAGGAATTGTTTGGGGAGGAGATAGATCTGATCGAGGGGATGTACAGTCATGAATCTGCATCACCCATAGATTCGACTGATCTGCAGGGTGCCGAGGGTGTGAAGGACGAGGAAGAAGGCTCTACAGAAAGCTCCTCACTCGTTTCGCCCGGTGCCAGAGGTGATACTGAAGGGAGCGATCGGGTCCCTACGGGAGGACCGGTTGATTCTGTATCATCGAGACCGACTTGGAGGCTATACCTAATCTTACCACCGTGGCCCCGGGGGAGATTGGTGAGGCGCAGCAGAGTGATGCTTCATTGACACACTTGTTTTCTAAGGTCGGGGAGAAAATTGTTGTTGCTGGTGGGAGGGCTAGTTTTTATATGTCTCATCAGATGTTGTACAGGCGGTGGGTGCCAGATTCTAGTATGGAGTCTGCAGGGGTTGTAGAGCAGCTTGTAGTGCCCCAGAGATATAGGGAGGCACTGACTAGGCTGGCTCATGAAGCTCCCCTGGCTGGGCACCTGGGGATCCGCAAGACTACGGAGAGGGTGCAATATCAGTTTTGGTGGCCGAGTATGACCAAGGATGTTACTGCATTTATTAAGAGTTTTCACACCTGCCAGATAGTGGGCAAGCCTAATCAGAACATTCCTGTGGCCCCTCTGATACCTATTCCGGCTGTGGATCCGCCTTTCACCAGAGTTATGATAGACATGGTTGGCCCTTTGCCTCCCACCAGTGCGGGAAATAAGTACTTACTGACGATTATGGACGTGACCACTCGCTATCCAGAGGCTATACGAGTATCTAGTCTGCACTCTAAGGTTGTACTTCGGAAACTTGGAATTCTTTACTCGATTCGGGTTGCCCCAAGAACTACAATCCGATCGAGGTGTAAATTTCACTTCAAATTTGTTTGGTTCAACACTGCAAGAATTAGGCATTCAGCATATTGTGTCTAGTGCTTACCTTCCGCAGACACAGGGTGCACTTGAGCGGCACCACCAGACCCTTAAGTCTATGCTTCGCAAGTTTTGTTTGGAGAATGCCAAGGAATGGGATGTGGCAATTCCATTTGTCATGTTTGCTGTACGAGAAGTACACTCACGCGTACTAAAACTTGCTCAGGGGTGGGTACTTCCTTCCACTACTCCACCCTGGGCAGGTGGAAGGGGGGAGTCGGGTCCAATTCTACCCCCACCTTCCACCCCCAAACTATCCCCAACTCCCCCACCTTCCTTCTCTGGCTGGCAGTTAGTGATTAGCGACGATTATTCTCATGCATTGCAAATTATTGTTAAACCATCATTGCACATGCTTACAATGGCCAACATTTAAAATTAAAATGAATTTATTTATACACTATACTGTGTAATTGTATTCTCAAAATGAGTCTCTATACACAACGTGGGTTACAAGAATCTCGGCTGTAGTGATCTGCTTCTCTCTCTCTCTCTCTCTCTCTCTCTCTCTCTGAACACGCAGACTACGAGGTCAGTACATTCAAGTTTTTAAAATATGTAGTGAGTTTGACAATGTGGATAATAGCAAAATGTTTAACCTCTATATGAATACAATACGCAACCATGAATAGCAGTTAGAATTGAAAAGATTCAGCTCTAGTATTTGTGGGAACTGTTTCCCATTAAGATATGTTCTACCTGGAACAAACTTTCCTCAGAAGTTGTAAACATTTCCTCAGTTGAGCAGTTCAAGAAGACAGTACTTACTAGATAGTATTTTGCACACTCTGTAATAAGTGTAGTGCACTGACCAATGTCTCTCCTTCCACTTCGAATATTTCCCCGAATTGGACCGCAAGGTCTTTGAGATTCTAGCTATTCCTTGTAACTCTCTCATAGCACACACTTTCTACAACCAAGATATAACTGTTCTGAATGGGGTATATTTCCCTTCATTAGTGTGTGTGTGATGAATGTTGTCTGCATTCGATACACATAGAGGAGAGTTGATGGTAAAACTGTCTATTAAACCTATTCATTATTTAGAGGTTTGTAGAGGTGAGAGGCTGGGATCACAGCTAGAGACAGAGAAGGGGGGAGTGAGAAGGCGAGCACTGCTACTCAAGGGCTCGATACTCAAACCTTACTAAAAGTTAACACCGACTTTCATCGTAAGTTGTATCGAGTTCTACATTTAATTGATTGAAATCAAAGTTTATAGGCCACATCAAATTTAATGCAGACCGTTTTTAGTATGTGAGGTATTGAATAAATGGGAGAAACTGATTGAAATGATACATGAAACTATCAATAACAGTCGCAACACTATTCCAGCCAATTGTTGCCTTTAGTCCTTTCCTTTTATGATATATAAGCCTGACTGTGTAAATAATTTGAGAACCTAAGAGTAGATCGTAAAGGGCACGTTGATGTGCATTGTAATAATGGTGAACATAATATCCTGAATACTGTATGCAATTGGATTTAATTACGGTATTATTATATTCAAATCACTTTAAGTCTTGATCGTAGAAAGTAGTGCAATGAGAGAAAGACAAACACACGCAGAGAGATTACAAAGGAGTACAAAGGAAATCAAGCAACAACAGATCTAGGTTGCTTGTCCTCCAAAACACTGAGGATCAAGTGTCCAAACAGTGGTTTAGAGTGGGTAAGGGCACATTGGAAAGGGAATTACTGCCCTGGAACTAATGTCCGTGGCAGGATTAGGAAGTTAGTAGAGGACAGATGGGTTAGTAACTGAGGGGGGGATAAAATAAAGTTATTAATTTACAAACGCAGTCAGTCGCAGGTTTGATGCGAGATATTTGTCTAGGCGGAGTTTAAATGAATCAACGGTGACGCAGTCTATAACGTTTCGGGGAACCCCATTCCACAAGTTGACAACCCGATTGAAGAAGAAATTCTTAGATTCGTGCGAGTTAAAAGATTTACCAATAATTTTGCAACCGTTTCCCCGCGTGTAATTAGATTGGTCGATAGTGAAGTACTTACTACAGTTCATATTGTCGATGCCTTTGATGATTTTGAACACTTGAATTAAGTCACCTCTTAATATGCGCTGGGTTAAAGGAAATAGATTTAATTCTCTAAGACGCTCTTCGTATGGTTTGTTCTTTAGGCTAGGTATAATTTTGGTAACTCTACGTTGAACTCGTTCAAGCTTGTTTGTATCTTTTTGGTAATAAGGGCACCAGGATTGAACGCAGTATTCCAGAAGAGGGCGGACTAAGGAATTGTAAAGGGTTAGGATAACTTCTTTGGATTTATGCTCAAATGACCTGCCTATAGAGCCAATTATTTTGTTTGCCTTCTTAACAACTTCTGAACATTGTTGACTCGGTTTAGGTTACTCGATATTGTTACTCCCAGATCGTTTTCTCTGTTTACATTCTTAAGCTGAGTGCCATTCATCGAATAGTTTGCTTTCTCATTTAGGTATCCGATATGTAGTACTTTACATTTATCCGCATTGAAACTCATTTGCCAAATTTCGGCCCAACATGACAATTTATCTAGATTGTGTTGCATATCGTCAACTTGTTCTTTTGAGAGTACGCTATTTGCAATTTTTGTATCGTCAGCAAATTTGAGATTGTACAGGTGAGACCCTCATCAATGTCGTTGATGTAAATTAGAAAGAGAATTGGTCCTAGTACCGATCCCTGGGGTTCCCCGCTATTTACATTGGTCCATTTAGATGCCTTACCGTTTATGACTACTCTTTGCTTTCTGTTGCTGAGCCAATTTTCTATCCATTTCAACACACCGTCTTGTATTCCATGCGCTTTTAGTTTTAGCAGTAAACGTTTGTGGGGAACTTTGTCAAAAGCCTTTTGAAAATCAAGGTATATAATATCTACAGGTTTACTCTCATCGTAGAGGTTGAGGATATCGTGGAAGAAGTCTAAGAGGTTTGTTAAACAGGAACGTTTTTTACGAAAGCCATGTTGAGTATCTTTAAGTATGTTATTTTCCTCTAAGTGATTTACGAGTCTGTCTCGTATGACCGTTTCTATCATTTTACATACAACTGAGGTTAAGCTAATTGGACGATAGTTACTGGGTAGGGATTTGCTGCCTTTTTTGAATATCGGTGTTACGTTGGCTAGCTTCCACTTATCAGGCATAGTTCCAGACTGCAAGGATTTATTGAATAGTAATGTCAGTGGTTTGGAGAGCTCATCCTTCGCTTCCTTTAGAACTCTAGGCGAGATTGTATCAGGTCCTGGCGTTTTATTTACCTTGAGTTTATCTAAACAATTCAATACTTCTCTCTCTGTAACGGTGATATTGCTTAGAACATCTGAATTTTCAATCTGAATCGGCGATGGTGTAGGGATATCACTGAGGTCTTCTGTTGTAAAAACTGATGCAAAGAAGGTATTGAGGGCATTACTCATTTGTACTTCGTCTTTGGTGTATTCTCCATTTTCATCGACTAACGGTCCAACAGTTGAAGAAACTACTTTTTTCTTTCTGATATAACTATAGAATTCTTTCGGGTTTGTTTTACTTTGATTCGCAATATGTAACTCTAAGGTCTTTTTACTTTGCTTAATTAACTTTTTGGCTTTGCGTCGTAGCTCTACAAATTTCACCTGTTCTTCGTCATTTTGTGAAGATTTTAATCTATCATTAGCAATTTTTTTAGCAAGCAGGCAGTTTGAAATATCTTTATTCCACCATTTGGGGTTATTATTATGGCCTGGATGCCGTATTTTCGATGGTATGCAGTCTTGCACTGCTTTTAGGTAAGTGGTTTCGAATAACTTCCAAGATGTATTTATGTCGTTATTGTTAATTAAAAAGCTCCAGTCAGTTTCTTTAAACATAGCTCTAAGTTTATGGAAGTTTGCTTTCTTGAAAGTAGGAACTTTTTCGATGCTACTATTTGGTTCGTTACTAGTAAACTTTAAAGTGAAAGTTATCGTACGATGGTCGCTGTTGCTGAATTCATCACCAACATTCAAATTCTCTATCAATTCTTCCTTTGTTGCAAGTACAATGTCAAGAACGTTATTACCACCGGTCGGCGTTCGAACAAATTGATAAAGCGAACTCTCTTGCAAGTTCGTATACAAGTCATGTCTGGAGTGTGAAGTAAGAGTATCGCCCCTCTTGGTCACAGGTAAATTAAAGTCGCCAAAAATTACGGTATCTTGTGAGTTACTTACTTCTGCAATTTGTTCGTAAATTTCTCGGTCAGTTTGCACTGATTGAGCTGGAGGTCTGTATATTAACGCAAGTATTATTTTTGTACCTTTATTATTCTTTATTAGCACAAAAGATGTGTCGACGTTCACAATTTGAGGTTTTGACAAGAGGGTAGGGTTAAGACTTTCTTTGATATAAAGTAAAACGCCACCTCCATTTCAATTTATTCGGCTTTTCTCAAACATTACATAACCGGGAAGTGAATACTCTGCTAAAAAGTCTCTATCATCAGTATTGAGCCAAGATTCTGTTATGCCAATCACATCATAATTTTCTGTAAACACTAGCTCCTCTAAATCTGAAAATTTATTGCGTATGCTACTAGCGTTTGCATAGAAAACCTTTATATTTGTTATTTTAGAACTCACGGAACGCTCTTTAATAATATTTTTGGTTCTTGTCGGATCTACATTTATGTTCATGGCTGTCCTCGGTCCTCGCTGTCTTCGGTCCTTATCGCTAGTGGTCCTCGGTTGCCTCTGTTTTTTGCTTGGTGTTGGATGATTTATGTCACTGCTGCTTCTTCTCGGATGGCGTTTTTTGATCCATGGCTGCGGACTGCTTCGTGTAGGAGACGACCCATGCGTGCTGAACCCACAGGGTTTAGATGAATGCCATCCTTGCGGAACAGAGTAGGCTGGTTGTAGAAGTTGTCCCAGAGGTTGATGAATTCAACTTCTTCCCTCAGACACAAATATTTTAGTCGGCTATTTGTGCTGAAGGCCTTGTCGTAGAATTTGTCAAGTGCGTCGATATTGGGGAGAATGCCTGAGATGATGATATTCCTTGACTTGTTTTTGTAGTGCTGGATCATCTTGCGATATTTCTCCATCAACTCTTCGGATCTGGTGCGCATGACGTCATTTGAACCAGCATGGATGACAAAAAGGGTATTTTCATTTGCATCCTTTGTGGTATCTTCGAAGGCTTCCACAATGTCGTCCAGTCCAGCTCCTGGGATGCAAAATCTTTTTCGTCAAAATCTTTTTCGTCGAGAGAGAGAGAAGCACAAGACCACTACAGCCAAGATTCGTGTAACCCACGTTGTGTATAGAAACTCATTTTGAGAATACAATTATACATAAATTCCTAATACATATTAAATGTTGGCAATTATAAGCATGTGCAATGATGGTTTAACAATAATTTGCAATGCATGAGAACAATCGTCGCTAATCACTAACTGCCAGCTAGAGAAGGAAGGTGGGGGAGTTGGGGATAGTTTGGGGGAGGAAGGTGGGGGTAGACTTGGACCCGACTCCCCCCTTCCACCTGTCCAGGGTGGAGTAGGGGAAGGAAAGACCCACCCCTGAGCAACTTTTAGTACGCGTGAGTGTACCTACGGAGTCTCTTGGGTTCTCGCCAAACGAACTAGTATTCGGACATAGGGTGCGGGGCCCCCTGGCGGTTGTCAGAGAAGCATGGGAGAGCCGAAAACCCCAGACTCGGGAGGGTTTGCTTGACTATGTGACACGCACCAGAGAACGATTACATGCCACCCTGAAAGTTGCCAAGGACCATCTTAAGGTAGCTCAGGGGAAAATTAAATTGCAGAATGATTCCATAGCACAACCCAGGGAGTTTGCAGTGGGTGATGAAGTATTAGTGTTACTTCCTGTTCAAGGGCAACCTCTGGCTGCCAGGTTCAGTGATCCGTACCTAGTTAGCAAGAGAGTGGGGCCTCTCATAATTACTCCAGACAGACGTAAGGCCGATCAGCTCTGCCATATTAACATATTGAAGAGATACTATCGTGCGGCAGGCACACAGGCTATGTCACCTAAAGGGGCTAGCCGAGAGAGTTGCCTGGGTGCCGATCAGTCACCTGCTGGTGTTAACGGGGAGCTGTCTGAGGCAGTTTGTGCTACTGTATCCGCTCAGAACGGGTCAGTAGAGAAAGTTGAGTCAGATCCGGTCAATTTATTGCCTATGTTATTGACTGGAGAGTTGGAGTCGGAGGTGCAGGGTAAGCCCGGGCCTGGTGGATGGTGGTTGGATAACCCGGGTCCCGGTGCTAGTGGTTCATGCACTGTGGGTACGCCAGGCAAGGCTCCTGCAGTGCCTCACAACCCCCCTCTGCACTCTCCCCAATTCTCCGGTCCCAGGGACCAGGATGCCCTATCTCGTTGCCCTGTCCTGGTTGTAGAAGGCATGAAGGAGGAGCAGGAGGAGGAGAGGGAGCTTTTTCCAGGTGAGGCTGTGCCGGCTGGGACATGGGCCGAGAACGGGTACCTGGCCCTGCGGGAGAAATTGACCCATTTACCTCCGGAAAGGGTGAGGAGATGTTTACTACCTTGTGGGCTTATCCTACGTGTTCGGGGATGCACCAGGTTTGACATCGTGGGCGGTGCATGACATCGATGTGGGAGAGAATAAGCCTATAAAATTACCACCTTATAGAGTTAATCCCCAGAAGCAGCTCGCTCTTGACGCTGAGCTGAGGTATATGGTGACAAGGGCCTCATCAAGAAAGGCTGGAGTGAGTGGTCAAACCCAGTAACTTTGCAGCCTAAGCCTGATGGTAAGATCCGCTTCTTTGTCAATTTTCGCAAAGTAAATTTACTCCCCAAGACCGATACCTACCCTTTACCGAGAGTTGATGACTCAGTAGACAAGATTGGGGCAGCCACGTTCATTACAAAAGTGGACTTACTTAAAGGCTATTGGCAAGTCCCACTAACGAGAACGTGTCAAGAAAATTGCTAGTTTTGTGGTGGGTGGAGGAGTGTATCAGTGCCAGGTAATGCCGTACGGCTTGAAGAATGCTCCCGCCACATTTCAGCGGTTAATGGACAGGGTTGTGCATGATGTCCCCAATGAATTTACACTTTCTCCTCCACAATGCAGAACTTCTGCTTATCAGAATTCATTTATCCCCAGAGATACTACTCTTTGGAATTCACTTCCCTCGAATTGCTTTCCACAAACTTACAATCTACAAATGTTTAAATCCAGTTGTTACAAACATTTTATGAATGGAGGATGCCTTTAGGCACATGGACCTTTTTGTTTTATGTGTTTTTCCTTCCTCCGTTCATTGTCTCTTAAAAAAAAAAAAAAAAAAAAATTTGGTCTACATAGATGATGTTGTTTATGACACAAATTGGACCGACCATTTGGCCAATGTGGGTGAGCTTTTCCGGAAGTTGTCTGAGGCTGGTTTAGTGTTCAACATGGCAAAGTGCGAGTTCGTGCAGGCTCGGGTGCAATATCTAGGTTATGTTGGCCACGGCCAAGTCTGTCCCCCTCGGGCGAAGGTGGAGGCTATCCAGAGTTTCCGAGCACCTCATAATAAGAAAGCCGTTCAACGTTTCCTTGGCAAGATAGGCTAGTATCGCCGGTTCATCAAAGGATATTCCACCGTGCTTGCCCCATTGACAAATTTGCTACAAAAGAACAAACCATTTAAATGGACAACAGAGTGTGAGCAGGCTTTCAAAGATGTCAAAAGCCTCCTCTGTTGCCATCCTATATTACGTGCCCCAGATTTCAACAGGCCTTTCGTCTTGGCAGTAGACGCGAGCGATGTGGGTGCCGGCTATGTGTTGATGCAAGATTTCGGGGATGATGTTGAGCACCCCATTTCCTACTTTTCGAAAAAGTTTAACCCACTGAGCCCCAGCTAGTTATAAATAAATGTACCACCAGGGACCAGCAGGTTTTGAAAAAAAAAAAAAATCCAGAAACAATAGCGAATGGGTTAGGAATGAAGGACCGCCCCCCCAAAAAAGAACAAAAAGGTCAAAAAGGGGTCATACGGAGCCCCCGAAAGTCGATTTTACAAGAGTAAAAAATTGAAGGCCAAAACACCCAAAAAACATGTTTTTGCACGCTCACGCGCATGCGGTTGGACTTTGAGAGTTTTTAATGGTTGCGTGGGATACTTACACAGTTCCCATACAAATTTGAGCCCTCTAGGTGCCATAGGACCGGAGTAATTAAACCTCGACGACACTTGTGCGTCGTGGTACTGTGGGAAACATATATTACCGACGACACGTTGCCGTCGCTGGTACTCAGAGGGTTAACCGAGCACAAAAGAATTATTCTGTGATCGAAAGGGAGTTGCTAGCTATTATTTTGAGTTTACACCATTTCGCTGTTTATTTGCCACCATATGGGCCAGTGCTCAGAATCTACTCTGACCATCATCCTCTGCAGTTTCTTAATAGGCTCAAGGACATAAACCAGAGACTTACTCGCTGGAGTTTGATGTTGCAAGAATATCATCTCGATGTTAGGCACATCCGTGGTGTTGATAATGTCCTGGCAGACTGTTTGTCCCGTGAGTCCTCTGAGGGGTGATAGGAGAGCACGAGACTATTTAGTAAGAAAGTCATATTTACTCATGTTAAAAAAATCTATAAAATGTAAAAATGCAAAAGACTGTCAATGTAAATATTTTGCAGTTGTAAACTAATGATGTCAGTTTTGTTTCAAAGCTCCACCCCCCCCCCCCCCCCCCGTGTGAGGGTGTCACAATGACCAGGGTCTTTTAGGGTCTTTTAGGAGTAGCTAGACTCGAGTGGCGCCAGATTTATGAAAACAGCTGAGCCAAGTCTACTAGAAAGACCTGGTATTGTGAGTTTCACTCCGATACCCTTCCAATTGCACATGACTAGTTTTGCCGTACCTCTAAGCATTTTTGTCTCCATAAACATTTGTGTAGAATGAGCCAATAGAGTGTTATTAGTTTCGTTTATGAAGTTGTTTTTATTGGCAACGTTGTAATTTGCAAGCTGGAGGTAAGTTGGGGAGGGAGGAACATTGTTCTCGTCTCGGGAGGGGGGGAGGGTGCGGCAAGTTTGCCAGCCCCACATGTTTCATTTAATTATGTGACCATTGCAAGTTTAGTTGTGTTGCAATATCAAGATGTATTTTTTGTATCTGCCACACTGTTTTAGTCAATATGTTAACACAGGAATCCATTAGTATAAGTTATTCTTGTGAAGTGTCTTAGTGTTATCATATCGTGTGGTGATATATTGCAACCCCCTTAGTTTGAGCCTGCCTCCCGCCAGCATCGCCAGGGCCAGGCCTCATCATTCTCTCGTAGGTGGCCAGACTAGATAGTTGGTGTCCTCTCTCTCTTGAAACCCATCAGTCTGCCCCTTTTGTTTGTCCTTGCTTGCATAATAGTAACGTAACGTAATTAACATAGAATCCTAGACATTAATTTCTTCTTTTAATTATCCTTTTCCTCTGATCAGCATTTTATTATATTTCCCTTTGTTTTATATATTCTGTACCTCCGGTGGCTGACTTCGGAATCCGTGATAGGGAAGAGCTGGGAGGCTTGCCGGGGTCCTTACTAATAAGCACTGTTAATCCCATAGACAGTCCACACACACACACATCCATACCCCTACATATTTGTCCCCGTGTTTGTGCTTGGGACCCGGTAACAACCTTGACGGTTCTGCCCCAGCAATTGTTTGTTCCCCATCTCGGGTTTCGAACTGAGGCAACGGAGTGTTTAATATTAATTAGGAATCCAGCTTCAGTCTGGACCCCCCCCCCCCATAGTTAAGTGAGTGTGGGAGGTGGACTCTAAGAGTTCATTGTTTCGGGCGGTATCTCACTGGGGGGCCCAGGTTGAAGCAGGATATATTGGTGTGATATTAGAAGTGGTCAGGGCAACCTGCTTCTACTAATATCACCCAGAGGTTAGTAGTCATATTAGGACACTGCCTTGTATTGTTAGTTCATTATATGTATGCAATATTATTATGTGCAACTCTCTTGGGTTGAGAGTGGATTACCGTTGGCTGGTTTGCGCACGGTTTAGTACTGTCGAGGGTGCGCATTGCCTGTTTTGCTCGAAGTACTCCTGTACTCTTGTTTCTTTGATGTCTGCTGGTACCCTATGTATTTAACTATTTTGATTATCCAACCCAGCATTGCTAATCCCGGGGTTGGTTTCGAGTTCTCGTAGCTAGTGAGTTACATGATTATTTCTGTTCTACTTATTATTCAGAATAGGAGCAGGGCAGTGTGCACCTTAAGCCCTGAGAAGAGCCTGGAAGCGTTCATAGTGCTCTTACCTGTTGCGTCTTGGTGTTGTTTGGTAGAGAGACAAGGTGCATTTCTATTAGTAATTATTTTCGTTTATCGTCTCTAAGCAACTGAGGTCCACATTCGTAACAATATTCATATATATATATATATATATATATATATATATATACAGTACGTATATAAATATACTGTATATACAGCATACATATATAAATATATATATATATATATATATATATATATATATATATATATATTCCTGGATATAATTATGTTCTGTGTAATCCTATACACTCACCGACTCTATGCAAATTTCTCTCTCTCTTCGCCGCAATGTTGCATCTCTCTCTCTATTCTCTGGCTAATACAATAATCAATGTTCCTCACAGCTGTATCAGTGTATACCACTTCCCCTACGTAAAGTACGTAGCACTCGTCTTGCAACACAATCCCATACCTACTTTGTGTAACTCTCCAATCCAAAAGTGAAACGATATCCTCAGACCTTCTTCTATTCAACAGCTGAGCTCTGGAAATCTCTCTCTGAATTAATCTTCCCCTCATCCTATGATTTAAATTGCTTCAAACTCTGTGTGTCCAGGCAGTTTGGCTCGAACGTTCCTTGATTTTGGCCCTGTCACTCTTTCAACTGGGGGAGGCACTCGTTACAGGCAGTTTTGCCTTTTGTCTCCTTCATCCACATAGAAAACAAAAACAAAAACAAAACACAATGATTTGTCCATGTGTGTGTGTTTGTGTGTGTGTGCGTATGTTTGTGTGTGTATGTGTGTGTGTGTGTGTGTGTGTGTGTGTGTGTGTGTGTGGGTCGTATGCCATTATTTTTGTCAGGGCATTTGTTTACAAGTGAATGAATCTAGTTATTATATACCAGTAAATGTTTTCCCGGATGGCATAGTCCCTAGCCTACTCATACATGTTTGTGGACTTATTTCTAATTATGGAAGTGTATATTTGGAAACGAATTTATGAATATACAGTACTTGTCTTTACATCAGCTACAAATATATACATACTATTTATTGAAAAACAAGTCTTATTGGAAAATATAAGGGGTCCACGAATTCCTACGAGTGTGATGGAGACGATGATATCCGTGTGTACAGTACATCTGCATGTATGTTTGTGTGTGAACGTGTTCAGTCTATGTACGTTGTATTGTGTATGCTTGAGAGTGTGTATTTATGTGTACATACAGTATATTGTGTATACTGAAGGGACAAGAAATATTTAGTTGTCCGTTTTGATGTTTGTGCTTACGTATGTGTATGTGTGTATATAATGTAGCCTAGTCTTAAATGACGAAATATAATTAGTTGTCCGTTCTGTTGCTTTTGCTTGTGCGTGTGTGTGTATGTGTGAGTGTGTTTATAATTGTGTTTGCTGAATAGACATGAAACATTTAGTTGTCTTTTGTGCTGGCTTTGATTGTGTATATATATTGTTTATGCTGAAAGGACGAGCGATATTAGTTGTCGGCTTGGTTGCTTTTCCTAGCTTTTGTATATGTATATATGTATTTTGTGTAAGCTGAAAGGAGGAGATATATTTAGTTTGCGTGGGTGTACAGTATGTGTGTGTATATACCTGCATTAGGGTAATGGCCGCTTCCGGTAGTGAAGCCTCCAGCAGGCTGGAACTTCTCTGTATTTATTTTGCACTGCTCTATGGTTAGTGAGCTGGATATCGGTGTGAGTATCCTTGGTTCGAATCCGGGGAGTACCACATTCATTTAATTGATTGCATTAATTAGGTTTAATGGTCGCTTTAATTAGGTTTGCTCGGGTGGATGGGACTCGTTAGCCTTGGTCAGCAACCCATATAGGGGAGACAACCTTATAAAAATACGGGTGGATGGGATGCTTCAGCCATGGTCGGCAACCTGTCTAGGGGAGTAAACCTGATACAAATCCATACTGCTTATCTATGTGTAAGGCAGCTTAGTGAATGGACTAGCCAAACACCACTGTAGAAAAATAGTACTAACAAGATACATAGAGGGCCTCGGAGTCGGACGGATCCTAAAATGAGTGGTCAATCCTGTAAGTCCTTCAGTAAACTGGCTCGGGTTGTCCCTCTTACAGGGAATAGGTCCGCTTGGGGCCTTTTGTGTATGGCCACCCTCATTAAGGGGAGTAAGGTGTCCGGCAATAGATAGATAGATAGATTAATTAGGTTTAGGAAAGTGAATTGGTGGGCTGGTGAAATTCCGAATTTATACATGGACTCATGTCTTTGCTTTCTAATGTGATAATTAGTTGAAATAGTAATAGCACAACTCAATTATTGGGTATTAGTCAAAATTTGCTTTGCGATAACCCAGCAATTTAGAGAGATACGAGTCGTAATTGTTAACTCTGAGTTAAGCAGTAGTTAAGCCACCCCTTAAGTACGTTCTTTATTATTATTGAATGAAAATTATCGTCATGAGTAACTGGAATACAATATAAGTGTCAATAATTGCATTATAGCGTCATACTCATCTATACATTATTTATAGATGAGTATGCCGCCTCTACTCGAACTTCTAAACTGTGCTATCGTCAGAAAACTTTAATTATGAGATATTGGTTCTGAACTTAACCCATACAGCCCCAGCGACGCGTCTGACGCGTCGGCGATGTATGTAACGCACAGCCCCAGAGACGCGTCTGGCGCGTCACCCTAATTGCGCCGACCGTAACCTCAGGTGTAGCCACTCAAGAGGGCTCAGATTTGAATGGGAACTGTGTACATATCCCACGCAACCGTGCCGATGGTTGAAAACTCTCAATGTCCACGTGCGTGAGCGTGAGTGCGCAATAACCTGTTTTTTTGGGGTAATTGCCTTCAATTTTTTACTCTTGTAAAATACGTTTTCGGGGCTCTGTAGGACCATTCTTTAAGCTTTTTGAGCGGTTTTTCGTGGTTTTTCCTTCATTCCTAAGCCATTCGCTATTGTTTCTGGAATAAAACCATTTTTTGAAAACCGGCCGGGTTCTGGTGAACAAACATTACAAAACTAGCCGGGGCTCCACGGGTTAAACTAATTTATGTTCTGGTGGTTTTACCGCTGACGTTGACACATAATTTAGAATATACCAAGTCCAATTTAAGCTCAGAGACTCGTGAAAATGCAGCCCGAGTCTTTCAACTTTTAAAGCCAAGGTCTGAAGTATGTCACTATCATCACTAAAGCAGTCACCATCACCATCGTCACTAACACCATCACTACTGTCATCATTATCACTACAACTATCGCCTTCATCACTACCATTACCACCATCATCTTACAATCACCATTACTACTGTCACCATCATCACTACTACTATACCCATCATCACTACTACTAGTACTATCACCATCGTTACTACTACTGTCACCATCATCACTACTAATAGTACTGTCATCATCATCACTACTGTCACCATCGTTACTACGATCATCATCACTACTTTCATCATTATCACTACAAGTATGACCATCATCACTACTATTATTACCATCATCATTGCTATCACATCATCCCTGCTGTTACTACCATCTCTGCTACTGTCATCATCAGAACTATCACCATCATCACCACTACTATCACCATCATCACTAATAATAGGCTATCACCAAGAATACGGTAGGATTCGCCCCGAAAACAACTCGCCCTAGACGGGGGGGGGGGGGGGGGGGGCGATATTCGTCGCATTGACCAACCGAAATTGCCTGCAAAATTTGGTGACGATACATTAACCCGTTCAGTACCAGTTCTGTCCTTTTCATATTATACTGGATAATAATAGAAGATTCTATTCAGCTTAATTAGAAGGCTTTCAACTATCCTAATCAACCCTTTTTCCACCACAGATCCTTCTTAACCCGTCCAATCCCAGCGACGGCTACTAGCCGTCAGTAGATAAGTCACTCCCCAGTCCCAGCGACGGCTAGTATCCGTCAGTAATGTAATTTCCTTGTAACTGCCTGTATCAGGCTGTACCTTGTACCACGACCATTTGAGCACTGCTCTCGCTATGGCAACACTTCTCAGCTTATATAAGACCCTCTGAAGGCTGGGGGAGCCAGTCTTCCTTCATCTCTTGAGGTGGAAGGTTGTTCTATATTGCCATTTTGGCCACACTGCTTGGGACTGGGGGGGACTTTTATTACTGTATCCTACGGTACAGTAGGGGATAAGCTTCACAAAATCATCTAATTATAGCTAGAATATGATAAAAAAAAGGCGTCGCCAGTACAGAAAGGGTTAAACAGTCTAGGAAATGTTTAAAACCTCTTTTGATCTTTGACCTTGACCTTTGACCTTAGTACTAAAATATTTGTAAGAAATTATATATACTGTATGCTACATGTGTAAAATGCAACTAACATTCAGCTTATCAAAATTTGAGTATGTTTTATGATGAAGGTTGACTTTTGACTTGGACCTGTGACCTTGACCTTTATGAAAGATTATATTTTTTGCTTGCATTAATGTAACCCTGGAAAATCAAATAAGCGTCCCAAACTTCATTAAAGTTCATCAACTAGTTCCAGAGGTATTAAAGGAATATCTGACCTTGACCTTTGACCTTGATCTTGACCTTCATGATGTCTGAACATTTAACATTTTAATTTTCATTTAAAGAACAACTGTTTCAACAAATGTTGTGAAGTTTACAGGGATAGTAAAGAAATTAGCATATTGACCTTATATTTGACATTGACCTGTGACCTTGACCTATCGAATGGAATTATGTTTATTCCTGTTTTACCTCGGCCTAGTGAGAATCTTCCATTAAATTGGAAATACTAGTAATAATCTTAATTTGACCTTTAACCTTGACCTTCGACCTTAGAAATTATTATCGAGGATTTAGTTAGCTTAACACTATTGTTCGTATTAACTAGCATTATGAATATGGTGTAATTTGTATAACATACTTATAGATTACAAATAGTGAGCATATACTGTGACCTTGATCTTTGACATTTGACTAAAAATATAATACATTATATTTGGATGGTCGTCGCATTGACCACTGAATTTGCCTATACAATTTGGTGACAATACATTAAACAGTCTAGGAGGTGTTTAGGGAAAATGACAAACACTCTTGTTTTGAGCTTGACCTTTGACCCTAAGTATTACAATATATATGTGAAATTTGATATATATGTTATTTAAGTAATAAGCAACTAACACAGCCAATTTTCCAATATTTGAGTAATATTTTTAAATTAATAATAAGTTGACCTTTGACCTTGACCTATATGTAGGAGTACATCTTATTTGCATTGACATTGCCAATGCAAATCAAATAAGCATGCCTAATTTCATTAAAACCCATCAGTTTGTTTCATATATATAAATATAATAGTTAACCTTGACCTTCATGGTATGTCTCAACATATATTATTTTTTATTTTCATTTAAAGTGCAACTATCTCACCAAATTCTGTGAAGTTTGCATGAAAAGTAAAGACAATACCATATTGACCTTATATATGACCTTGACCTGTGACCTTGCATTAGGAATTGTATAGTTTCTTGTATGACTTTGGCCTAGGTATTCCGAATATACTTGGTAAGCCTAGTGATAATCTAACAGTTAGTATAAGAAATACTAGTAAACAACTTATTTTGATCTTTGACCTTGATCTTTTACCTTACCCTTTAGAATATTTATCTAAAATTTGAGCAATACGATGTCAAGGTTACCAGTAACTTGCGTAGTGAAAATGAAGACATTGGAGTAAAAACTAAAAAATAAGTAGTAAAGTTGACCTTAGACCTTGACCTGTGACCTTGACCTTTATGTAAGAGTAAATCTTGTTTTCATTAACATTGCCCAGGAAAATTAATAGAATAGTTCACCTTGACCTTTGACCTTTATGATATGTGTCAAAATGTAATATATTCCTTTTCATTTAAAGTGCAACTATCAAGTGCAGTGTAGTTTGCAGGAAAAGTAAAACAAAAATAGCATATTGACCTTTTATTTGACCTTGACCTGTGACCTTGACCTTTCATATGGAATTGTATAGTTTCTTGTATGACCTTGGCCTAGGTATTCCGAATATGCATGGTAAGCCTAGTGAAAATCTAACACTTAGTATAAGAAATACTAGTATAAATCTTATTTTTACCTTTGACCTTGACCTTTGAAGTTTACCTTTAGAATATTTATATGAAATTTGGTCAAAATGTTACCAAAGTTACCAGTAGCTTGTATAGTGAAAATTAAGAAATTTAAGTAAAAACTAATAAATATGAAATATTGACCTTATTTTTAACCTTGACCTTTGACCTTAACCTTTAAGTTAAATAGAACATGTCTTTTTGACTGACCATCGCATTGACCAAATGGATATACCTTTGAAATTTGGTGAAAATCCATCGAACGGTCTAGGAGGAGTTACCGGACAGACAGACGGACGACAAGCGACGACGACGACGACGGGCGACGACGACGGACAAGCTGAATTGTGATGCACAGTATGCGGGCGGAATCTGTGTTTGCGATACCACTCTGCTTCGCAGAGTTGATAAAAAATCATCAAATTTGTTTGAGACTATTATATATCAACACATTATTGCTTCAAATGTTGTGTGTCCAGGCAATTTGGCTCGAACGTCCCTTGATTTTGGCCATGTCACTCTTTCAACTCTGGGGTAGGCACTCGATACAGGCAGTTCTGCCTTTTGTCTCCCTAACTCATATAACTCACAACAAATAGTTAAATATTCCATGTGGAGGAAATGGCTGAAATATCATTCAACACTTTTCCTTTATGAAGCAAAGTATATTTCGTTCCATACCTTGGTACGTTTTAGAAGGGACTATCTAGTATTACCATTGACTGTTGTACTTCCTAAACAGTCAAAACCTGACTACAGAATAGAATTATATATCTCAAGGTCCCCACTTTAGGGGAGATGGGCGTATATATATGCTTTAAATTTTTTATGTTTAGTTTCCTCCGTAGACCTCCATTAAGCTGTAAAAAACACCCCCTACAACCCCTTATAGATAAAGGTGTAATTTTTTTGGTAGAAAAATGTCTCGGGCCGGCGCCAAATCCTCTTATCGCTCACCAGGACAAATCGACACTTAAATGGCACGAAAGGTCCTAAAATTGACAGAAATGGGGTGAATTTTATTAAAATCACCAAACTAATGGGGCAAACTTTAAAATTTATAAATCGATGGGGCTAAACGTGAGGGAGTAAGGGGCCCACAAAATAATATATTTCAAGTGGAAATCTCCACTTTATACTTGTTTTTATAATGTCTCTTCAACTCAGGATATGCTGTCTCTTGAAATTTAACTGTTATATGCCTAGTTGCTGGCTATTTGGCCTAAACTGCAAAGATTCGAAATACACACATACACACACACACACACACTCACAATACAACTCTTTAAACAAATTTAAGACTAATACATTCCGTAACGAGTCCAAATGAACAAATCGGTTTGGAATCCTCACCAGCTTGGCTTTACTGAGTGTGCATTGATCTGGTCTTAAGGAGAGGTATTTGTTTTATCTGGACCCCCTTCTCCCTCGTGTTTTGTCCCATTAGTTCTTAGAATTTAAGACGTTGGCCCCATTAGGTAGGTAATTTTAAGATATTTCTCGCCAATTCTTTGTCAGTATTAAAAATGTTCGTCCCATTTGGGTAACGATTATGTTTTGGCAAGCGATAGCAAACCTGTAATTTAGGAGAAACCGACCTTCGGTCAGGAAATTTATCTACGAAAAATGTAAAAATGTATCGCATGGGGATGCTTTATTAAGCCTAATGGAGGTCTAGGGAGGAAACTAAATATAAATTATTAATAAATACTTATATAAATAGACCCAAAACCATACCTTCCCTTCTTCCTACGCAAATAAAGTTTACGAGTTCAACAATAATGTTACCGATAACATTTCTCCCAAATGAATCACAGTTTTCCCCTCTAACCTATTATTATCAGCAATATTAAAAGTGTGGCAATTTTAATTGTCATCAGTAAATTCATAGCTAAATTGTATCTCATTTTGAAAGAAAAAAGTGGAAAAAATTCTATTATTTTGTGACACAATATACAGTATATCAAATTAATCGTATGCGGTATCGGACCCAATACTGATAATGTTGTTTTAGATACTATTTTAACAAGATTAAAAAGATAATCACATGAATACCAATATTTTTGTTTACGTAATAATTTAACAAGTTTAAAAAGATGATAATATACATAACTCAAATAAGTGGAAATTAATAGTGCTGTGAACCGAACATTAGAAATCTGATGCAACATAAATATTAAACACGGTTGTTTATTGTATTGTATCCAGAGTTTCGGCTGTTTTCCATGTGTAAGTTTAATTTTCATCACATACCGGCCGAATGCCGGTTTCTCTTTATTTACAGGATCGCTATCGCTCGCCAGATAAAAATTGACACCTAAATCACACAAACATTTTAAATATTGACAAAGAAATGGTTCGAAAAGTTTACATATCTCCAAACTAATAGACCAAACGTCATAAAATTTGAAAACTAATGGAGCTAAAACACGAGGTAGAGAAGCAGAAAACCGACTTATCTCCCCTTAACCCATACTATACCAGCGACGGACTGGCCGACAATAAAAAAAAGTCACTCGTCAGTACCAGCGACGGACGACATTCGTCCATAATATGCGGTCCTTGTAACTGCCCGTATCGAGCGGTACCTGGTACCACTACTTGTACGCACTGCTCTATAACATTGGCAACACTTCTCAGGTTAGATACAGGTTATATGCAAGATACAGAGGCTAGCTGGGTCAGTATTCCTCCAACTTTCGAGGTAGGAGGGTGCACATGTTCTCTCTCGACTCTGAAGCCATTTTGGCCACAATGCCTGGTACTGGAGGGTACATTTATGGTAATACCCTCTGGTACAGTAGGGGTTAAGGAACACGTTATAGCTTAGCAGTTAACAGATGTTGCCAATATATTGATAGTCGATCTTGGCTTATACTCCTAGGATCCTTAAATCAATGTGTGTTTTTATCATAGCTGTTAGGTTTATGAGTGCGATATGTTTGGAAATACACTCAAGTTAATTAGACCCTCTATATAGTGTTCTAGAAATAACAATAATTGGTACAGGGATAAGATACACACACACACGATTATATTTTTCATGTATTAGGCAGTATAACATAATTATGTACAGTTGAATAAGTTATTTAAAAGGCTGTTAACTTAATGTTTAAGGCTTCGAGGATAGCAATATTAATCTCTTAATTATTTAGTAATCAATCATATCCTTTAGCAAAACTTTACTTCAGTTAATCAACATTTAGAAGACACAAGAACTATTCAAAATAATGAACAAGGAATAATGTTAAAGTTTTGTAAAAATACTGCCTTTCATAAAGAGTTCCAAGAACCAAGAATTACTAATTAGTTTCATAAAGATGGAAGTCTTTAAAAGATAGTTTAACTCAAAACTCTCCAAGCAGTTTCACCACATTTCACCATCTCCCAGGCAAGTCCTTCTTGGCGGCTACACACACGTTGTTTCGGCAGCTACACACACACACACGTCGCTCCTGGCGGCCACGCCCATATTGCTAGCGGCCAGACACACTTCCTGGCGGCCAGACACAAGTCCCTCCTGGTGGCCAAACACTTAGCTCTCCACACTGCCATACACCCACTTCTAGCTGGTCCCAACCAATTCCGTTACTGACCGCATCACCAGGGTCTGGAAAGAGGATACTGAAGTATTCTGCGGTGCTGGCCACACTGGTATCCCGAGGATGCGTCCACCCTGGCGTCTTGTATACCCCCGGCACTGCACAGGCATTAGTAGAGGCTCCCCAAGCAGAGGAGGTCCTGGCTGGGTCAATATGGTGGGCTAGCGTCGGCAGGTAGGCGAGGAGAGGAGAGCAGGTGTGCTCAGCTCAGGGTGCGTTGGTTGACTGACCTCCCACTCACGTAACTGTTTCACCTCAGCTCGTAAAAGGAGGGATTGAAGCATTAACTAGTGTATTATAGTTTCTGAACAAGATCTCGAATTCGTTTACGTTACCTTCTTATTCAGCTTGGAAACTCTTGTATTAGGAATCCATATAAACGAAACCCCTGAATCACTTTCATAATATAAATAATTGATGGACTTTCAGAAAATTTCACAGGTATATCCATTTGGTCAATGCAAAGGTCAGTCCAAAAAAAAAAAAATTTAAGTTAAAATTTATGGAAAAGGGCAAGGTTAAAAATATGGTCAATATTTCATATGTTTTTTGTTTTTACTAAAATGTCTTCATTTTCACTATACAAGATACTGGTACCCTTGATATCTTATGTTGATTTTCGGTGTGAGCATCCTGGATTCGAATCCACGGACTGCCACATGTGTTTGTAAATTTCATTAATCGATTTTAGGAGTATAGTTGGTTGTTGGAAGGAACATAATAATTGATATTGGTTCAGGGGTAATTTATCGAGAGGACTTCCCTAGTGGTTAAGGCCCCATTAATTGCTCTTTCCATTCACATATGCATAGCCTACGTGAGTTGCAGTTGGGATGTGTGTACATGCTTAGATTGATATGCAGGATTCGAAGTTGCATAATAAATCGTAGGCAGTGTCCACCATTCTTTAACTGTCTACGTGGTGCGATGCATAAGGTGTTGATTTTCGGTGTGAGCATCCTGGATTCGAATCCACGGACTGCCACATGTGTTTGTAAATTTCATTAATCGATTTTTAGGAGTATAGTTGGTTGTTGGAAGGAACATAATAATTGATATTGGTTCAGGGTAATTTATCGAGAGGACTTCCCTAGTGGTTAAGGCCCCATTAATTGCTCTTTCCATTCACATATGCATAGCCTACGTGAGTTGCAGTTGGGATGTGTGTACATGCTTAGATTGATATGCAGGATTCGAAGTTGCATAATAAATCGTAGGCAGTGTCCACCATTCTTTAACTGTCTACGTGGTGCGATGCATAAGGTGTTGATTTTCGGTGTGAGCATCCTGGATTCGAATCCACGGACTGCCACATGTGTTTGTAAATTTCATTAATCGATTTTAGGAGTATAGTTGGTTGTTGGAAGGAACATAATAATTGATATTGGTTCAGGGGTAATTTATCGAGAGGACTTCCCTAGTGGTTAAGGCCCCATTATGTGCTCTTTCCATTCACATATGCATACCCTACGTGAGTTGCAGTTGGGATGTGTGTACATGCTTAGATTGATATGCAGGATTCGAAGTTGCATAATAAATCGTAGGCAGTGTCCACCATTCTTTAACTGTCTACGTGGTGCGATGCATAAGGTGTTGATTTTCGGTGTGAGCATCCTGGATTCGAATCCACGGACTGCCACATGTGTTTGTAAATTTCATTAATCGATTTTAGGAGTATAGTTGGTTGTTGGAAGGAACATAATAATTGATATTGGTTCAGGGGTAATTTATCGAGAGGACTTCCCTAGTGGTTAAGGCCCCATTAATTGCTCTTTCCATTCACATATGCATAGCCTACGTGAGTTGCAGTTGGGATGTGTGTACATGCTTAGATTGATATGCAGGATTCGAAGTTGCATAATAAATCGTAGGCAGTGTCCACCATTCTTTAACTGTCTACGTGGTGCGATGCATAAGGTGTTGATTTTCGGTGTGAGCATCCTGGATTCGAATCCACGGACTGCCACATGTGTTTGTAAATTTCATTAATCGATTTTAGGAGTATAGTTGGTTGTTGGAAGGAACATAATATTGATATTGGTTCAGGGTAATTTATCGAGAGGACTTCCCTAGTGGTTAAGGCCCCATTAATTGCTCTTTCCATTCACATATGCATAGCCTACGTGAGTTGCAGTTGGGATGTGTGTACATGCTTAGATTGATATGCAGGATTCGAAGTTGCATAATAAATCGTAGGCAGTGTCCACCATTCTTTAACTGTCTACGTGGTGCGATGCATAAGGTGTTGATTTTCGGTGTGAGCATCCTGGATTCGAATCCACGGACTGCCACATGTGTTTGTAAATTTCATTAATCGATTTTAGGAGTATAGTTGGTTGTTGGAAGGAACATAATAATTGATATTGGTTCAGGGGTAATTTATCGAGAGGACTTCCCTAGTGGTTAAGGCCCCATTAATTGCTCTTTCCATTCACATATGCATAGCCTACGTGAGTTGCAGTTGGGATGTGTGTACATGCTTAGATTGATATGCAGGATTCGAAGTTGCATAATAAATCGTAGGCAGTGTCCACCATTCTTTAACTGTCTACGTGGTGCGATGCATAAGGTGTTGATTTTCGGTGTGAGCATCCTGGATTCGAATCCACGGACTGCCACATGTGTTTGTAAATTTCATTAATCGATTTTAGGAGTATAGTTGGTTGTTGGAAGGAACATAATAATTGATATTGGTTCAGGGGTAATTTATCGAGAGGACTTCCCTAGTGGTTAAGGCCCCATTAATTGCTCTTTCCATTCACATATGCATAGCCTACGTGAGTTGCAGTTGGGATGTGTGTACATGCTTAGATTGATATGCAGGATTCGAAGTTGCATAATAAATCGTAGGCAGTGTCCACCATTCTTTAACTGTCTACGTGGTGCGATGCATAAGGTGTTGATTTTCGGTGTGAGCATCCTGGATTCGAATCCACGGACTGCCACATGTGTTTGTAAATTTCATTAATCGATTTTAGGAGTATAGTTGGTTGTTGGAAGGAACATAATAATTGATATTGGTTCAGGGGTAATTTATCGAGAGGACTTCCCTAGTGGTTAAGGCCCCATTAATTGCTCTTTCCATTCACATATGCATAGCCTACGTGAGTTGCAGTTGGGATGTGTGTACATGCTTAGATTGATATGCAGGATTCGAAGTTGCATAATATATCGTAGGCAGTGTCCACCATTCTTTAACTGTCTACGTGGTGCGATGCATAAGGTGTTGATTTTCGGTGTGAGCATCCTGGATTCGAATCCACGGACTGCCACATGTGTTTGTAAATTTCATTAATCGATTTTAGGAGTATAGTTGGTTGTTGGAAGGAACATAATAATTGATATTGGTTCAGGGGTAATTTATCGAGAGGACTTCCCTAGTGGTTAAGGCCCCATTAATTGCTCTTTCCATTCACATATGCATAGCCTACGTGAGTTGCAGTTGGGATGTGTGTACATGCTTAGATTGATATGCAGGATTCGAAGTTGCATAATAAATCGTAGGCAGTGTCCACCATTCTTTAACTGTCTACGTGGTGCGATGCATAAGGTGTTGATTTTCGGTGTGAGCATCCTGGATTCGAATCCACGGACTGCCACATGTGTTTGTAAATTTCATTAATCGATTTTAGGAGTATAGTTGGTTGTTGGAAGGAACATAATAATTGATATTGGTTCAGGGGTAATTTATCGAGAGGACTTCCCTAGTGGTTAAGGCCCCATTAATTGCTCTTTCCATTCACATATGCATAGCCTACGTGAGTTGCAGTTGGGATGTGTGTACATGCTTAGATTGATATGCAGGATTCGAAGTTGCATAATAAATCGTAGGCAGTGTCCACCATTCTTTAACTGTCTACGTGGTGCGATGCATAAGGTGTTGATTTTCGGTGTGAGCATCCTGGATTCGAATCCACGGACTGCCACATGTGTTTGTAAATTTCATTAATCGATTTTAGGAGTATAGTTGGTTGTTGGAAGGAACATAATAATTGATATTGGTTCAGGGGTAATTTATCGAGAGGACTTCCCTAGTGGTTAAGGCCCCATTAATTGCTCTTTCCATTCACATATGCATAGCCTACGTGAGTTGCAGTTGGATGTGTGTACATGCTTAGATTGATATGCAGGATTCGAAGTTGCATAATAAATCGTAGGCAGTGTCCACCATTCTTTAACTGTCTACGTGGTGCGATGCATAAGGTGTTGATTTTCGGTGTGAGCATCCTGGATTCGAATCCACGGACTGCCACATGTGTTTGTAAATTTCATTAATCGATTTTAGGAGTATAGTTGGTTGTTGGAAGGAACATAATAATTGACCAAATTTTAGATTTTTGTTTTGTTTTGTTATACTAGTATTTCTTATACTAACTGTTAAATTCTCACTAGGCTTACCAAGTATATTCGGAATACCTAGGCCAAGGCCATACAAGAAACTATACATTTCCATATGAAAGGTCCAGGTCACAGTTCAAGGTCAAATATATGGTCAATATGCTAATTTCTTTACTTTTAATGCAAATTTCACAAAATTTGGTGAGATAGTTTCACTTTAAATGAAAAGGAAAATAATACATTTTGAGACATATATCCTAAAGGTCAACTTATTATTAATTAAAAAGATTGCTCAAATTTCGGAAAACTGGCTGTGTTTGTTGCTTATTACTTTCATAACATATATATCAAGTTTCATATAAATATTATAATAGTTAAGTGGACCGACCGGTTATTTACTAACTTTCAGGTCTTACTTTCAATGTACAGTAAATTAAATTTGGCACAGGTGTATGTGACCATAAAACTAGGTCAACTGTTTTTTTTTTTCTTTTTTCTTTCAATTTAGGTAAAAAAAAGGTTGACAGCTATAGCACTACTAAGACACATATAACTCCGACAGAAATCTCTATAGTACCTGCTGTATGTGATCAAACAACTCACAATAGGTGTGTCTGTAGTTTATATCAAACACTTCTTATATATTGTGTATATTTTTGGATTTAGGTGATTGTGAATTAAGGTGAAATTATTTTGTAGAATTTTACGACTGTGACAACATGCTGCAAACAAATAAAGTTGGCTAGAGTAAATTAGCTGTATAAATAATGTAGTGTTTTTACTTCCCTTTCCAATGGTTATACACAATTCCTATAGGTCCAATAATACATTTATTATAAGATCCCAAAGTGCGACAAAACAGTTTTGAGAAAAACATGCGAAAGTCTAAGGTAATTAGTGAAAACTTTTTTTTACAATATTTTACGCAGGAACACGGCAGAGTAGAAGATAAAGCGTATGGGAGGTTGTAGAGTATTTTACGCTGTTTCCATTTATATATGTACGATCCTCGTACGACCAGTAGTTACTGAGCATGTCAATTTCAAAGTTCGTTATATAACGTTTTTAGAAATGCAGGAAAAGTTTGGAAAACATAAAAAAAAAAAAAATTCCAATGGGTGTTCACTAATAACATTTCACTGGCTTATGAAGGGATATTGAGTAAACACCTAATGGTATTTTCAGGATTTCTAGCTTTTTAAGCCAAAATAACTGGTCGGTCCCCTTAAGGTCAAAGTTCAAGGTTAAAGGTCAAAACAAGAGTATTCGTCATTTTCCCCAAACTCCTCCAAGACTGTTAAATTAATTGTCACCGAAATTGTGCAGGCAAATTCAGTTGGTCAATGTGACAATCATCCAAATTTATGTTTTTTTCATTTTAGTCAAAGGTCAATGTCAAGGTCACAGTATATGGTTACTATTTGTAATCTATAAGTTTTTGTATGAATTAAATCATATTCATAATGCTAGTTAATTCTAACATTGGTTAACTCATTGGTGTTAAGGTAACTACATTTTTGATAAGAATTTCTAAGGTCGAAGGTCAAGGTTGAAGGTGAAGGTCAGAGGTGAAAGTATTTAGTTTTCTAGTATTTCATATTAACCCTCTCACATGCTTATGACGCAGAGGTTGCCAGATTAGCAATAAGAAATTGATTACTCTCACTCTTATAATTACCTCTCCAAAATTAGTTTTCTGCCCACAGCTAACTCAAAGACAACTGCAGAGGTTGAAGTAAATAAACTAAAGGTTTATAAATACCCCGGACGGTAACAAAGGCTTTAATGTATCCCTAATAGGCTCAAAAATTGCGTCAGGACGTGAGAGGGTGTTTAACTGTAAGCTTCTCAATAGGCATATCATGTATATTCGGAATACCTAGGCCAAGGTCATACAAGAATAAACATAAGTCCATTTGATAAGTCAAGTTCACAGGTCATGGTCAACTATAAGGTTAACATGTTAATTTCCTTATTATTCATTCAAATTTCACAAAATTCGTTGAGACAATTGCGCTTTAATTAAATATTAAAATGGTAAATGTTCAGACATCATGAAGGTCAAGATGAAGGTCAAAAGTCATGGTCAATTATTCCTTTAATACCTCTGAAACTAACTGCTGATCTTTAATTAAATTTTGCACGCTCATTTGATTTTCCAGGGTTACATCAATACAAACAAAAAATGTAATCCTACATAGAGGTCAAGGTCACATATACATATAGGCCTATATCAATGTCATACAAATATTATAATACTTAAGGTCAAAGGTCAAGGTCAGAGACCAAAATAAGAGTGTTAATAATTTTCCCTAAATTTGTCCCAGACTGTTTAACCCTTTCTGTACTAGCGACTTATTTTTAACATATTCTAGCTATAATTAGACAATTTTGTGGAGCTTAAGAAGGGCTGCGGTAGAAAGGGGGTTATTTAAGATAGTTGAAAGCCTGCTAATTTTCTGTTGGCCCTTCTTAAACTAAATAAAATTGTCTATTATTATCCAGAATATAATTTCAAGGACAGAATTGGTACTGAACAGGTTACTGTATTGTCACCAAATTTTGCAATCAAATTCGGTTGGTCAATGCGACGATTGTTCAAATATAGGGTTTTTGTTATTCAAAGGTCAAGGTGAATGGTGAAAGTCACAGATTATGGTAACTATTTGTTTTGTATTTTCGTATTACACTATATTCATAACGCTACAAAATGGTGTTCTATCTATCTATCTATATGCTCAGGCCCAATCCCCATTTTGGGGGTAGCCGACTCAAGACAGAGCAAGAACAGGGAAAACACAAAAACAACATAAAACAACAAATAAACACAGATCAAAAGCACAAACTCACACACATCCAGGTCACCCAGGAGAAGACCCAGAGACCAGGGTCACCAAGGTCGCTCCAGCGTTAAGTTGACCAAATTATAGATTTATAATCCAATTGTTAAGGTCAAATATGAATATAAATGTAATTCAATATACTGTATATATATATATATATATATACTGTATATATAAACCGTTATTACCAAAGATATTAAACACCAATTTAATAATAAACACCTTACGAGCGGCCTATGCGGTTTATTTATGTGTACCGCCCAGCGGGGTGTTTTTAGCCAAAATAGGGCTGTTTACGTGATCATTTTCATGCCTAAATAAGACCCAGAACGTAAAACAAGTATCTATCCCTGAAAGGGCATAAACAGAGCTTTCAAATGACACCATAACGATCCTTGTATGATGGATAGTTTTCTTGCAATAACCGTGCAACGCGAGTGCAAAAAGCAGGTAATTCGGTACTTTCGGTACATAATTGAGTATGTAGCGAGTGAGAGAGGGAGGAGGGAGCTGAGATTTGTGTCAGTAGGTTCGCCGCGGTGGTCTGGAGCAGTCATACGCTCGCTAGTCTCCTGCCACCACTTGTCTCTCTCTCTCAGCCACATTACGTGCTGAAATTGCCACTCGAGTTATGTCGAGCGCCGCCACATAGTCCAGCTTTATTAAATACGACTTAAGTGGTGAGCCGCTAATAAAGGGTTAAAGGTCGCAGAGTTGGGTATGCAACTTATGTAGGGGATAAGCTTCACAAAATCATCTAATTATGCTAGAATATGATAAAAAAAAAGACGTCGCCAGTACAGAAAGGGTTAAACAGTCTAGGAAATGTTTAAAACTTATTTTGATCTTTGACCTTGACCTTTGACCTTAGTATTAAAATATTTGTATGACATTTATATATACTGTATGCTACTTGTGTAAAATGCAACTAACATTCAGGTTATCAAAATTTGAGTATGTTTTATGATGAAGGTTGACTTTTGACTTGGACCTGTGACCTTGACCTTTATGAAAGATTATATTTTTTGCTTGCATTAATGTAACCCTGGAAAATCAAATAAGCGTCCCAAACTTCATCAACTAGTTCCAGAGGTATTAAAGGAATATCTGACCTTGACCTTTGACCTTAATCTTGACCTTCATGATGTCTGAACATTTAACATTTTAATTTTCATTTAAAGAACAACTGTTTCAACAAATGTTGTGAAGTTTACAGGGATAGTAAAGAAATTAGCATGTAGACCTTATATTTGACATTGACCTGTGACCTTGACCTATCGAATGGAATTATGTTTATTCTTGTTTGACCTCGGCCTAGTGAGAATCTTCCATTAAATTGGAAATACTAGTAATAATCTTAATTTGACCTTTAACCTTGACCTCCGACCTTAGAAATTATTATCGAGGATTTAGTTAGCTTAACACTATTGTTCGTATTAACTAGCATTATGAATATGGTGTAATTTGTATAAAATACTTATAGATTACAAATAGTGAGCATATACTGTGACCTTGATCTTTGACATTTGACTAAAAATATAATACATTATATTTGGATGGTCGTCGCATTGACCACTGAATTTGCCTATACAATTTGGTGACAATACATTAAACAGTCTAGGAGGTGTTTAGGGAAAATGACAAACACTCTTGTTTTGAGCTTGACCTTTGACCCTAAGTATTACAATATATATGTGAAATTTGATATATATGTTATTTAAGTAATAAGCAACTAACACAGCCAATTTTCCAATATTTGAGTAATATTTTTAAATTAATAATAAGTTGACCTTTGACCTTGACCTATATGTAGGAGTACATCTTATTTGCATTGACATTGCCAATGCAAATCAAATAAGCATGCCTAATTTCATTAAAACCCATCAGTTTGTTTCATATATATATAAATATAATAGTTAACCTTGACCTTCATGGTATGTCTCAACATATATTATTTTTTATTTTCATTTAAAGTGCAACTATCTCACCAAATTCTGTGAAGTTTGCATGAAAAGTAAAGACAATACCATATTGACCTTATATATGACCTTGACCTGTGACCTTGCATAAGGAATTGTATAGTTTCTTGTATGACATTGGCCTAGGTATTCCGAATATACATGGTAAGCCTAGTGATAATCTAACAGTTAGTATAAGAAATACTAGTAAACAACTTATTTTGACCTTTGACCTTGATCTTTTACCTTACCCTTTAGAATATTTATCTAAAATTTGAGCAATACGATGTCAAGCTTACCAGTAACTTGCGTAGTGAAAATAAAGACATTTGAGTAAAAACTAAAAAATAAGTAGTAAAGTTGACCTTAGACCTTGACCTGTGACCTTGACCTTTATGTAAGAGTAAATCTTGTTTTCATTAACATTGCCCAGGAAAATTAAATAAGCATGTCAAATTTCATTAAAACCCGTCAGTTAATTTCATATATTTTAATAGAATAGTTCACCTTGACCTTTGCCCTTTATGATATGTGTGTCAAAATGTAATATATTCCTTTTCATTTAAAGTGCAACCATCAAATGTTGTGTAGTTTGCAGGAAAAGTAAAACAAAAATAGCATATTGACCTTTTATTTGACCTTGACCTGTGACCTTGACCTTTCATATGGAATTGTATAGTTTCTTGTATGACCTTGGCCTAGGTATTCCGAATACAAATGGTAAGCCTAGTGAAAATCTAACATTTAGCATAAGAAATACTAGTATAAATCTTATTTTGACCTTTGACCTTGACCTTTGAACTTTACCTTTAGAATATGTTTATGAAATTTGGTCAAAATTATACCAAAGTTACCAGTAACTTGTATAGTGAAAATGAAGAAATTTAAGTAAAAACTGATAAATATGAAATATTGACCTTATTTTAACCTTGACCTTTGACCTTAACCTTTAAGTTAAATAGAACATGTCTTTTTGACTGACCATCGCATTGACCAAATGGATATACCTTTGAAATTTGGTGAAAATCCATCGAACGGTCTAGGAGGAGTTACCGGACAGACAGACGGACGACAAGCGACGACGACGGACGACGACGACGGGCGACGACGACGGACAAGCTGAATTGTGGTGCACAGTATGCGGGCGGAATCTGTGTTTGCGATACCACTCTGCTTCGCAGAGTTGATAAAAAATCATCAAAAGTTTTGGAGACTATTATATATCAACACATTATTGCTTCAAATGTTGTGTGTCCAGGCAATTTGGCTCAAACGTCCCTTGATTTTGGCCATGTCACTCTTTCAACTGTGGGGTAGGCACTCGATACAGGCAGTTCTGCCTTTTGTCTCCCTAACTCACATAGAAGAAAAAAATTAAAAAAAAATTGTTAAATATTCCATGTGGAGGAAATGGCTGAAATATCATTCAACCCTTTTCCTATTATTTGAAGCAAAGTATATTTCGTTCCATACCTTGGTACGTTTTAGAAGGGACTATCTAGTATTACCATTGACTGTTGTACTTCCCAAACAGTCAAAACCTGACTACAGAATATAAATATATATCTCAAGGTCCCCGCTTTAGGGGAGATGGGCGTATATATATGCTTTTTCTTTTTATTATTGTTTAGTTTCCTCCGTAGACCTCCATTAACACCTTACGAGCGGCCTATGCGGTTTATTTATATGTACCGCCCAGCGGGGTGTTTTTAGCCAAAATAGGGCTGTTTACGTGATCATTTTCATGCCTAAATAAGACCCAGAACGTAAAACAAGTACCTATCCCTGAAAGGGCATAAACAGAGCTTTCGAATGACACCATAACGATCCTTTTATGATGGCTAGTTTTCTTGCAATAACCGTGCAACGCGAGTGCAAAAAGCATGTAATTAGCCACTTTTCCCGATACAATTCCTTATATAGCGAGTGAGAGAGGGAGGAGGGAGCTGGGATTCGTGTCAGTATGTTCGCCGCGGTGGTCTGGAGCAGTCATACGCTCGCTACTCTCCTGCCACCACTTGTCTCTCTCTCTCAGCAACATTACGTGCTGAAATTGCCACTCGACCTATGTCGAGCGCCGCCACATAGTCCAGCTTTATTAAATACGACTTATGTGGTGAGCCGCTAATTAAGGGTTAAGCTGTAAAAAATATCCCCTACAACCCCTTATAGATAAAGGTGTAATTTTTTTAGTGGAAAAATGTCTCAGCCGGCCGAAGCCAAATTCCTCTTAAAATTACAGGCCTCTTGTCGCTCACCAGGAAAAATCGACACTTAAATGGCACGAAAGGTCTTAAAATTGACAGAAATGGGGTGAATTTTATTAAAATCACCAAACTAATGGGGCAAACTTTAAAATTTATAAATCGATGGGGCTAAACGTGAGGGAGTAAGGGGCCCACAAAATAATATATTTCAAGTGGAAATCTCCACTTTATACTTGTTTTTATAATGTCTCTTCAACTCAGGATATGCTGTCTCTTGAAATTTAACTGTTATAGGCCTAGTTGCTGGCTATTTGGCCTAAACTGCAAAGATTCGAAATACACACATACACACACACACACACTCACAATACAACTCTTTACATTTTTTTAAGACTAATACATTCCGTAACGAGTCCAAATGAACAAATCGGTTTGGAATCCTCACCAGCTGGGCTTTACTGAGTGTGCATTGATCTGGTCTTAAGGAGAGGTATTTGTTTTATCTGGACCCCCTTCTCCCTCGTATTTTGTCCCTTTAGTTCTTAGATTTTAAGACGTTGGCCCCATTAGGTAGGTAATTTTAAGATATTTCTCGCCAATTCTTTGTCAGTATTAAAATTTTTCGTCCCATTTGGGTAACGATTATGTTTTGGCAAGCGATAGCAAACATGTAATTTAGGAGAAACCGACCTTCTGTCAGGAAATTGATCTACCGAAAAATGTAAAAATATATCGCATGGGGATGCTTTATTAAGCCTAATGGAGGTCTAGGGAGGAAACTAAATATAAATTATTAATAAATACTTATATAAATAGACCCAAAACCATACCTTCCCTTCTTCCTACGCAAATAAAGTTTACGAGTTCAACAATAATGTTACCGATAACATTTCTCCCAAATGAATCACAGTTTTCCCCTCTAACCTATTATTATCAGCAATATTAAAAGTGTGGCAATTTTAATTGTCATCAGTAAATTCATAGCTAAATTGTATCTCATTTTGAAAGAAAAAAGTGGAAAAAATTCTATTATTTTGTGACACAATATACAGTATATCAAATGAATCGTATGCGGTATCGGACCCAATACTGATAATGTTGTTTTAGATACTATTTTAACAAGATTAAAAAGATAATCACATGAATACCAATATTTTTGTTTACGTAATAATTTAACAAGTTTAAAAAGATGATAATATACATAACTCAAATAAGTGGAAATTAATAGTGCTGTGAACCGAACATTAGAAATCTGATGCTACATAATTATTAAACACGGTTGTTTATTGTATTGTATCCAGAGTTTCGGCTGTTTTCCATGTGTAAGTTTAATTTTCATCACATACCGGCCGAATGCCGGTTTCTCTTTATTTACAGGATCGCTATCGCTCGCCAGAAAAAATTGACACCTAAATCACACAAACATTTTAAATATTGACAAAGAAATGGTTCGAAAAGTTTACATATCTCCAAACTAATAGACCAAACGTCATAAAATCTGAAAACTAATGGAGCTAAAACACGAGGTAGAGAAGCAGAAAACCGACTTATCTCCCCTTAACCCATACTATACAAGCGACGGACTGGCCGACAATAAAAAAAAGTCACTCGTCAGTACCAGCGACGGACGACATTCGTCCATAATATGCGGTCCTTGTAACTGCCCGTATCGAGCGGTACCTGGTACCACGACTTGTACGCACTGCTCTAAAACATTGGCAACACTTCTCAGGTTAGATACAGGTTATATGCAAGATACAGAGGCTAGCTGGGTCAGTATTCCTCCAACTTTCGAGGTAGGAGGGTGCACATGTTCTCTCTCGACTCTGAAGCCATTTTGGCCACAATGCCTGGTACTGGAGGGTACATTTATGGTAATACCCTCTGGTACAGTAGGGGTTAAGGAACACGTTATAGCTTAGCAGTTAACAGATGTTGCCAATATATTGATAGTCGATCTTGGCTTTTACTCCTAGGATCCTTAAATCAATGTGTGTTTTTATCATAGCTGTTAGGTTTATGAGTGCGATAGGTTTGGAAATACACTCAGTTAATTAGACCCTCTATATAGTGTTCTAGAAATAACAATAATTGGTACAGGGATAAGATACACACACACACGATTATATTTTTCATGTATTAGGCAGCATAACATAATTATGTACAGTTGAATAAGTTATTTAAAAGGCTGTTAACTTAATGTTTAACCCTTAAAAAGCGGCTCACCACATAAGTCGTTTTTAATAAAGCTGGACTATGTGGCGGCGCTCGACATAGGTCGAGTGGCAATTTCAGCACGTAATGTTGCTGAGAGAGAGAGACAAGTGGTGGCAGGAGACTAGCGAGCGTATGACTGCTCCAGACCACCGCGGCGAACCTACTGACACGAATCTCAGCTCCCTCCTCCCTCTCTCACTCGCTACATACTGAATTATATGGGGAAAGTACCGAATTACATGCTTTTTGCACTCGCGTTGCACGGTTATTGCAAGAAAACTATCCATCATACAAGGATCGTTATGGTGTCATTCGAAAGCTCTGTTTATGCCCTTTCAGGGATAGATACTTGTTTTACGTTTGGGTCTTATTTAGGCATGAAAATGATCACGTAAACAGCCCTATTTTGGCTAAAAACACCCCGCTGGGCGGTACATATAAATAAACCGCATAGGCCGCTAAAGAAGGGTTAAGGCTTCGAGGATGGCAATATTAATCTCTTAATTATTTAGTAATCAATCAGATCCTTTAGCAAAACTTTACTTCAGTTAACCCATAACTGTCGGGGCGCAACATAAGTCGAGTATAATAAATCTGGACTATCTGGCGGCGCTCGACATAGGTCGTGTGGCAATTTCAGCACGTAATGTTGCTGAGAGAGAGAGAGACAAGTGGTGGCAGGAGAGTAGTGAGCGTATGACTGCTCCAGACCACCGCGGCGAACCTACTGACACGAATCCCACCTCCTCTCTCCCTCTCTCACTCGCTATATACGGAATTGTATGGGGAAAGTGCCGAATTACATGCTTTTTGCACTCGCGTTGCGCGGTTGTTGCCAGAAAACTAGCCATCATAAAAGGATCGTTATGGTGTCATTGGAAAGCTCTGTTTATGCCCTTTCAGGGATATATACTTGTTTTACACTCTGGGTCTTATTTAAGCATGAAAATGATCACGTAAACAGCCCTATTTTGGCTAAAAACACCCCGCTGGTGGCTACATATTATGTACCGCCTAGGCCGCTCGTAAGGTGTTACGCAACATTTAGAAGACACAAGAACTATTCAAAATAATGAACAAGGAATAATTTTAAAGTTTTGTAAAAATACTGCCTTTCATAAATAGTTCCAAGAACCAAGAATTACTAATTAGTTTCATAAAGATGGAAGTCTTTAAAAGATAGTTTAACTCAAAACTCTCCATGCAGTTTCACCACATTTCACCATCTCCCAGGCAAGTCCTTCTTGGCGGCTACACACACGTTGTTTCGGCAGCTACACACACACGTCGCTCCTGGCGGCCACGCCAACAAGTCGTTGCTAGCGGCCAGACACACTTCCTGGCGGCCAGACACAAGTCCCTCCTGGTGGCCAAACACTTAGCTCTCCACACTGCCATACACCCACTTCTAGCTGTTCCCAACCAATTCCGTTACTGACCGCATCACCAGGGTCTGGAAAGAGGATACTGAAGTATTCTGTGGTGCTGGCCACACTGGTATCCCGAGGATGCGTCCACCCTGGCGTCTTGTATACCCCCGGCACTGCACAGGCATTAGTAGAGGCTCCCCAAGCAGAGGAGGTCCTGGCTGGGTCAATATGGTGGGATAGCGTCGGCAGGTAGGCGAGGAGAGGAGAGCAGGTGTGCTCAGCTCAGGGTGCGTTGGTTGACTGACCTCCCACTCACGTAACTGTTTCACCTCAGCTCGTAAAAGGAGGGATTGAAGCATTAACTAGTGTATTATAGTTTCTGAACAAGATCTCGAATTCGTTTACGTTACCTTCTTATTCAGCTTGGAAACTCTTGTATTAGGAATCCATATAAATGAAACCCCTGAATCACTTTCATAATATAAATGAACCCCTGAATCACTTTCGTAATATAAACTTTTGAATTACGTGTAGCGAATCTCTGAATGAAGTAAATGAAGCTTTAATTGAATATCCATCACCAACATACAGTATATTGATAACTATGTATTAGATATACCTTAAATTACTCTTTACCCCTTAACATTAACAGTAACTATGAAATAAGTGCTTTATATAACTTTCACACTATCAACAATATATGTGATCTGAATATCCATATTAATCCTGATATTATACAGTATATACTGAATATTATATACTCCAACAAGCTTAATTATATAATGTATATTATCATACTCCCAAAAATAAAAAAATAACTATTTTACTCTGTCAGTACCCTGACAATAGCTATAAATGAGGGTGAGGGCTGATTCTGTCCAGTGTGAGGTTTGGCATCCTCTACCCAACCTTAGCCGTTTCTGTCTGTCTCTTTTCCTGTACTACTGTTACTACTTCGGGGGCAGGGGGCTAGGAATCCTCCTTCCCTTGTATAATTTAGCTTCTAGACGAGACAGAGAATGGGTTGATGGAATGCGAAAGTGTCCTGGACCCTATGATTAATTGGAGCCTTAAATGTTGTTTCTGTTTGGGCTCTGTCTGGAGTCGGCCACCACCAGCTATGGGGTATTGTGCCAGACATCTTTCCAAAACATCTAGTTTACCTATAATGTACCTTGATGTTGGCTCTCTGTCACTGTTTCAACCTTTGGGGGAGACACTTGTTACAGGCAGCTTTACCTTTTGTCTCCTTCATACACAAACAAATATGTAAAAAGAGTATATACATACATACATACATACATAAACATATATATATATATATATGAAGGTTGTGGGAATGTTCTGAGCCCGACTGTGGGTACCATAATGATCCGAGTGCTTCATATTAACTCTACTTGATGAGACTCCCGCGAGGTAATGCTATCTTTCCGTGTGTGGTACAGCCGTTGACAAATGTTTGTCAGCTGCTACAATGATTTTTATGCAACACAGTACTGGGGTTCCCGAACAGGGGCTCCAGTCTTGACGCTATTCATGACTTACAGTGTACTGGCTTAATAATCCATAATGAATGATAGCCTCTGAAGTCCTATTTTTACTATCTTTATGCAAATATAAACATTAGTATTATATCTATACACATAATTTGTATGTAGCCTGTGTATGTATGTACTCAGGCCCATTCCCCATATTTTTTTAGTTTTTGTTCTGGGGGTGGCTGCCTCAAGACAGAGCCCGAACAGGGACAACACAACACAACAGAAAACAATGAACACATAAAAATAAAAAACAAATTCACACACATCTAGGTCACCCAGGAGAAGACCCAGAGGCCAGGGTCACCAAGGTCCCTCCAGCACTGCCCCGGCCCCCAACCACCTGGAGAGGTTCCGATCTCAACAGTCAGACATGTAGCGAGCCGAAACTGCAAGCCCGCCCACCATACTTCCAGGTGCACCCTACATAATAGACCGACTCTCCAGGCCAGGCGCCTGACGGACCATTATCTAGTCCAACTGGCGCCCGACCCCTTCTCCCAAAATGACCACGTGTTCACTCATCTATTTACAAGCATTCTCCATTTATTCCTGTTAATAACCACTTCCCTTGCCTGATCTATAGTAATTTCTCTCTATCATCAAAAGTTTGTCTTACACATTCTCTCCATCTCAATGGGAGTCTTCCTATCCCTCTAGCTCCCCTTGTCTCTGACTCACATATTGTCTTTGTTAGCCTTTCATCTTCCATACGTTCAACGTGACCATACCAGCTCAGCACATAAATTAATGTTAATTAATTATCGAAATGTTGCGGTCATTTACTAATATATAGCTACAGACACAAACATCAATCTGAATGGCTATAATTCCGTAAAGCATATCGTAAAGACCGCCTGAACTTCTGTCACCAGCTGTACACTCACGCGTACTGAAAGTTACTCAGGGGTGGGTCCTTCCTTCCCCTACTCCACCCTAGGCAGGTGGAAGGGGGGAGTGGCGGCCAAGTCTACCCCCACCTTCCACCCCCAAACTATCCCCAACTCCCCCACCTTCCTTCTCTAGCTGGCAGTTAGTGATTAGCGACGATTGCGCTCATATATTGGAAATTATTGTTAAACCATCATTGCACACGCTTATAATGGCCAACATTTAACATTTATTAGGAATTTATTAATATAATATACTCTATAATTGTATTCTCAAAATGAGTCTTTATGCGCAACGTGGGCTACAAGAATCGCGGTTGTAGTGCTCTGCTTCTCTCTCTCTCTCTCTCTCTCTCTCTCTCTCTCTCTCTCTCTCTCACTCTCTCTCTCTCTCTCTCTCTCTCTCTCTCTCAACACGCAGACTACGAGGTCAGTCCATTCAAGTTTTTTTAAATATGTAATGGGTTTGATAATGTGTATCATAGCAAAATGTTCAGCCTCGTTATTAATACAATACGCAACCCCAGCCAGTTAGAATTGAAAAGGTTCAGCACTAGTTTTTGTGGAAACTGTTTCCCATTTAAGATCTGTTCTACCTGAAACAAACTTTCCTCAGAAGTTGTAAACATTTCCTTAGTTGAGCAGTTCAAGAAGACAGTAGATAGTATTTTGTACACTCTGTAAGGAAAACGTGCACTGACAAATGTATCTCCTTCCACTTCGAATATTTCCCCGAAATGGACCAGAAGGTCTTTGAGATACTAACTATTCCTTGGCACTCCTTGTAATTCTCTCATTGCACACACTTTCTACAACCAAGATTTAGCGGGTCTGAATGTGGTATACTTCCCTTCATTAATGTGTGTGATGAATGTTGCCTGCAATCGATATACACATAAAGGAGAGTTGATGGTAAAACTGTCAATTAATCCTATTCCTTATTTGGTGGTTTGTAGAAGTGAGAGGCTGGGATCACAGATAGAGACAGAGAGGGGGAAAGTGAGAAGGCGAATACTCAAACCTTACTAAAAGTTAACACCAACTTTTATAGTAATTTGTATCGAGTTCTACATTTACTGATTGGAAAAAAATGCATAGGCCACATACAGTAGAATTAAATGCAAACCGTTTATAGTATGTATGGTATGAATAAATTGGAGAAACTGATTCCAATGATAAACGATACAATTAACCCGTACAGCCCCAGCGACGCGTCTGACGCGTCGGCGATGTATGTAACGCACAGCCCCAGAGACGCGCCTGACGCGTCACCCTAATTGCGCCGACCGTAACCTCAGGTGTAGCCACTCAAGAGGGCTCAGATTTGTATGGGAACTGTATACGTATCCCACGCAACCGTGCCAATGGTTGAAAACTCTCAAAGTCCACGTGCGTGCGCGCGAGCGCTCAATAACCTGTTTTTTTGGGATAATTTTCAATTTTTTACTCTTGTAAAACCCATTTTCGGGGGCTCTGTAGGACCATTTTTTAAGCTTTTTGAGCAGTTTTTCGTGGTTTTTCCTTCATTCCTAACCCATTCGCTATTGTTTCTGGAATATAACCATTTTTTGAAAACCGGCCGGGTTCTGGTGCGCAAACATTACAAAACTAGCCGGGACTCCACGGGTTAATAACAGTCGCAACACTATTCCAGCCTATGTTTGCCTGTAGTCCTTTCCTTTTATGATATAAAAGCCCGACTGTGTAAGTAATTGGGAACCTAGGAATAAATCGTAGAGGGCACGTTGATGTGTATTGCAATAATGGTGAACATATTCAGAATACTGTATGGGATTGGATTTAATTACGGTTTTATTATATTGAAATCACATTAAGTAATGATCGTAGAAAGTAGTGCAATG
>CM064579.1:8250572-8273072 GCA_032716605.1 Paralithodes platypus
TGTAGGGTTGTAGGGTTGGGGGTTGTAGGATGTAGGGGTGTTAGGGTTGTAGGGTTTAGGGTTTAGGGTTGTAGGATTTGTAGGGTTGTAGGGTTGTAGGGTTGTGGGGTTTGTAGGATTGTCGGTTGAGGCTTGTGGATGTAGGGTTGTAGGGTTGTAGGGTTGTAGGATTGTAGGGTTGTAGGGTTGTAGGGTTGTGGGGTTGTAGGATTGTAGGGTTGTAGGGTTGTAGGGTTGTAGGATTGTAGGATTGTAGGATTTATGGATTGTAGGGTTGTAGGATTGTAGGGTTGAGGGGTTGTAGGATTGTAGGGTTGTAGGATTGTAGGGTTGTAGGGTTGTAGGTTGTCGGGTTGTAGATTGCGGTTGTAGTTGTAGGGTTGTAGGATAGTAGGATTGTAGGATTGAAGGGTAGTAGGATGTAGGGTGTAGGGCTGTAGGGTTTGTAGGCATTGTAGGGTTGAGGGGTTGTAGGATGGTAGGATGTCGGGTTGTTAGGGTTGTAGGGTTGTAGGATTGTAGGGTGTTAGGATTGTAGGGTTGGGATTGTATAGGATTGTCGGCTTTATGGATTGTAGGGTTGTGGGTTGTAGGGTGAGGGGTTGTTAGGGTGAGGGGTTGTAGGATTGTAGGGTTGTGGGTGGTAGGTTAGGATTGTAGGATTGTCGGGTTGTGTAGGGTTGTAGGGGGTTATAGGGTTGTAGGGGTTGTAGGTTGTTGGGGTTGTAGGGTTTTGTAGGGTGTAGGTGTAGGGTGTTTAGGGATTGTAGGGTTGTAGGGTTGTAGGGTTGGGTAGTGTGGGTTGGGAGGTTTTGTAGGGGTGGGGGTTGTAGGGTTGGGAGGTTGTAGGGTTGTAGGGTTATAGGGTTGGGAGGTTGTAGGGTTATAGGGTTGTAGGATTGTAGGGTTGGGGGGTTGTAGGGTTGTAGGGTTGAGTGTAGTGGAGGGTTGAGTGTAGGGTTGTAGGGTTGGCAGGGGTAGGGTTGGGGGGTTGTAGGGTTGGAGGTGTAGGGTTGGGATGTTGGGGTTGAGGGTTGTGAGGGTTGGGAAGGTGTAGGGTTGTAGGGTTGGGACGGGTTTGGGTGTCGGAGTTGGGAGGTTGTAGGGTTGGGAGGTGTAGGGTGTGGGGGGTTGTAAGGTTGTAGGTTTGGGAGGTTGTAGGGTGGGAGGTTGTAGGGTTGTAGGGTTGGGAGGTTGTAGGGGTGCAGGGTTGGGGGTTGTTAGGGTTAGGGGTTGTAGGGTTGTGGAGGGTTGTAGGGTTATAGGGTTGTTAGGGGTTGGGCGGTTGTAGGGTGTTTGTAGGGTTGTAGGGTGGCGGGGTGTAGAGTTGGGAGGTTGAGGGTGGTAGGGTTGTTAGGGTTGTGGGGTTGTAGGGTGTGGGGTTGTAGGTTGGAGGATTGTCGGGGGTAGGGTTGCTAGGGTTGTGGTTGTAGGGTGTAGGGTTGATAGGGCTGTCGGATGTTAGGGTTGTAGGGTTGTGAGGTTGTAGGGTGTATAGGGTTGTAGGGTGTTGGTGTAGGGTTCGGGAGGTTGTAGGGTTGTAGGGTGGTGGAGGTTGTCGGGATGGGAGGTTGTAGGGTTGGGGGTGGTTGTACGGTTGTAGGGTTGGGAGGTAGGGTTGTAGGGTTGGTAGTGTCGGGGTTGTAGGGTTGGGAGGTTGTAGGTTGCAGGGTTGGCGGGGTTGTGGGGTGTAGGGTTAGAGGTGTAGGGTTGGGAGGTGTAGGGTTATAGGGTTGTAGGGTTGGGTAGGTTGTAGGGTTGTAGGGTTGTAGGGTTTGTTAGGGTTGTAGAGTTCGGGAGGTTGTAGGTTGTAGGGTGCTAGGGTCTGTGGGGTTGTAGGGTTGTAGGGGTTGTTGGGGTTGTAGGGTTGTAGAGGTATGGTTGTAGGTGTGAGGTTTGTAGGGTTATAGGGTTGTAGGGTTGTTAGGGTGTGTACGGGTTGGGAGGGTTGTTAGGGTTGTAGGGCTGGGAGGTGTAGGGTGGGAGTTGTAGGTTGGGGGGTTTAAGGTTGTAGGGTTGGGCGGTGTAGGGTTGGGGGTTGTAGGGTTGTAGGGTTGCGGAGGTTTTGTCGGGTTGCAGGGTTGGGGTGGTTGTAGGGGTGTAGGGTGGGAGTGTAGTGTAGGTTGTAGGGTTGGGAGGTTGTAGGGTTATAGGGTTTTGTAGGGTTGGGAGGTGTAGGGTTTGTAGGGTTGTAGGGTTGTAGGGTTGTAGAGTTGGGAGGTTGTTAGGGTGTTAGGGTGTCCGGGTTGTGGGGTTGTAGGGTTTGTAGGGTTGTGGGTTGTAGGGTTGTAGGATTGTAGGGTTGTAGGTTGTAGGGTTGTGGGGTTGTGTAGGGTTGGTAGGGGTGTAGGGATGTCGGATTGTAGGTTGTAGGGTTGTAGGGTGGGAGGTTGTAGGGTTGTAGGTTATAGGGGTGTAGGGTTGTTAGGGTTGTAGGTTGTAGGGTGGGGAGGTTGTAGGGTTGTTAGGGTTGTAGGGTTGTGGGGTTGTAGGGGATTGTAGGGTTGTTAGGGGTTGTGGGGTTGTAGGGTCTGTAGGATGGTGGGTTGTAGGGAATTGTAGGGTTGTAGGGTTGTGGGGTTGTAGGCGTTGTAGTAGGGTTGTATGGTGTAGGGATGTAGGGTTTGTAGGGTTGGGAGGTTGTAGGGTGTAGTGTTATGGGTTGTAACGGGCTTGTAGGGTTGTGGGGTGTAGGGTTGTAGGGTTATAGGGTTGTAGGCGTGCTAGGGGGTAGGGTTGTTAGGGTTGGTAGGGTTGTAGGGTTGTAGGGTTATAGGGTTGTAGGGTTGGTTAGGGTTGTAGGGTTTGGGAGGTTGTGGGGGGTTGTAGGGTTGTACGGGTTGTGGGGTTGTAGGGTTTGTAGGGATTGTGGGGTTGTGGGGTTGTCGGGTTGAGGTGGTAGGGTTGTGTTGTGGGTTGTGGGGTTGTAGGGGTGTAGGGTTGTAGGGATGTAGGATGTAGGGTTGTAGGGTGAGGAAGGTTGTAGGTTTGGAGGGTTATAGGGTGTGTAGGATTGTTAGGGTGGGGTTGTAGGATTGGGAGGTTGTAGGGTTGTAGGGTTATAGGGTTGTAGGGTTGTAGGGTTTGTTAGGGTGGCTAGGGTTGTAGGGTTATAGGGTTGTAGATTGTAGGGTTGTAGGGTTGGGAGGATGTAGGGTTGTCGGGTGTTAACAGGGTTGTAGGGGTTGTAGGGTTTGTAGGCTTTCAGGGATTGTAGGGTTGTAGGGTTGTAGGGTGTAGGATTGTAGGGTTTGTAGGGTTGTTAGGGTTGTGGGGTTGCCTAAGGGATTGTAGGGTTTTGTAGGTTGTAGGATTGTTAGGATTGTAGGGATGTAGGATTTATGGATGTAGGGTTGTATTAGGATTGTTTGGGTTGAGGGGTTGTAGGGTTGGAGGGGTTGTTAGGGAATTGTAGGGTTGTAGGGTTGGAGGTTGTAGGATTGTAGGATTGTTAGGATTGTAGGGTTGTAGGGTTGTAGGGTTATAGGGTTGTTAGGGTTTTGTAGGATTGTAGGGTTGTAGGGGATTGGTTAGGGTTGTTAGGGTTGTAGGGTTGTGGGGTTGTCTGGATGTAGGTTGTCCGGGTGTAGGGTTGTAGGATTGTAGGATTGTAGGATTTTGGATTGTAGGGTTGTAGGCGATTGTAGGGTTGTAGGGGTTGTACGGGTTGTTAGGGGTTGTAGGATTGTTAGGGTTGTAGGGCTGTTAGTGTTGTAGGATTGTAGGATTGTTCGGGTTGTAGGGTGGTAGGATTGTAGGTTGTAGGGTTGTAGGGTTGTAGGATTGTGGGTTGTAGGGTTGTAGGATTGTAGGCATTGTAGGGTTTTGTAGGGTTGTAGGGATTGTAGGAGATTGTAGGGTTGTAGGGTTGTCGGGTTGTAGGATTGTTGGGTGGTAGGATTGTGGTGTAGGGTTGTAGGGGTTGTGGTTGAGGATTGTAGGATTGTAGGGTTGTCGGGTTGTAGGATTGTAGGACTTGTAGGGTTGTAGGGTTATTTGTTGTAAGGGTTGTAGGGTGGTAGGGTGTAGGGTTGTAGGATTGTTTAGGGTTGTAGGGTTGTAGATTTTGTAGGCTTGTAGGGTTTGTAGGTTGAGGATTGTAGGGTTGTAGGGTTGTAGGTGGTGTGGGGTTGTAGGATTGTAGGGTTAGTAGGGTTGTAGGATTGTAGGATTGTAGGGTTGTTAGGGTTGTAGGGTTTGTAGGGTTGTAGGGTGTAGGGTTGTAGGGTTGTGGGGTTGTAGGATTGTAGGGTTGTGGGTGTGTAGGGTTGTAGGGTTGTAGGGTTGTGAGGATGTAGGGTTGTAGGGATTGTAGGATTGTAGGATTGTAGGATTGTAGGATGTAGGGTTGTAGGGTTGTAGGATGCGCTAGGGTTGTTAGGGTTGTATGGGCTTTGTGGGGTTGTAGGATTGTAGGGTGGTAGGGTGGTCAGTGTTGTTAGGATTGTAGGATTGTAGGATTTATGGATTGTAGGGTGTAGGATTGTGTGAGGGGTTGTAGGATGTAGGGTTGTAGGAGTGTAGGGTTGTAGGGTTGTAGGATTGTATGATTGTAGGGTTGTTGGTGTAGGATTGTAGGCTGGTAGGATTGTAGGGTTTGTAGCGGTTGTGGAGGTTGTAGGGTTGTAGGGGTGTGGGTTGTAGGGTTGTAGGATTGTAGGGTTGTAGGGTTGTAGGGGTTGTAGGAATGTAGGTAGTTGTAGGGTTGTAGGGTGGTAGGTTGTAGGGTTGTAGGGTTGTAGGGTATTGTAGGGTTGTAGGGTTGTTAGGCGTGTGGGGTGAGGTTGTAGGGTTTGTAGGGTTGTAGGCTTGTAGGGTTGTAGGGTTGTAGGGTTGTAGGATTGTAGGGTTGTAGGGTATGGAGGGTTGTGGGGTGTAGGATTGTAAGGGTTGTAGGGTTGTAGGGTTGTAGGGTTGTAGGGTGTAGGATTGTAGGGTTGTAGGGTTTGTGCGGTGAGGATTGTAGGATTGTAGGATTGTAGGATGTATGGGTTGTAGGGTTGTAGGGTTGCGGATTGTAGGGGTGTCGGGTTGTAGGGTTTTGGGGTTGTAGGATTGTAGGGTGGTTAGGGTTGTAGGGTTGTCAGGATTGTAGGTTGTAGGATGTATGGATTGTAGGGTTGTAGGGTTGTAGGGTTGTGTGACGGGTGAGATTGTAGGGTTGTAGGGTTGTAGGCTTGTAGGATTGTAGGATGTAGGATGTAGGTTGTAGGGTGTAGGGTTATAGGGTTGTAGGGTTGTAGGGTTGTAGGGTTGTAGGATTGTAAGGGTGTAGGGTTGTAGGGGTGGGGTTGTAGGGTTGCAGGGTTGTAGGTTTGTAGGGTTGTAGATTGTATGTGTAGGCTGTAGGATTGTAGGGGTTTGTAGGGTTGTAGGGTTGTAGGGTTGTAGGGTTGTAGGGGTTGTAGGGTAGGGAGTTGTAGGGTTGTAGTGTTGTAGGGTTGTGGGGTTGTAGGATTGTAGGATTGTAGGGTTGTAGGGTTGTAGGGTTGTAGGGTTGTAGGGTTGGGAGGTTGTAGGGTTGTAGGGTTGTAGTGTTGTAGGGTTGTAGGGTTGTGGGATTGTAGGATTGTAGGGTTGTAGGGTTGTAGGGCTGTAGGGTTGTAGGGTTGTAGGGTAGGGAGGTTGTAGGGTTGTAGGGTTGTAGTGTTGTAGGGTTGTAGGGTTGTGGGGTTGTAGGATTGTAGGATTGTAGGGTTGTAGGGTTGTAGGGTTGTAGTGTTGTAGGGTTGTAGGGTTGTAGGGTTGTAGGAATGTATGACTCGGATTGTGGGTTGTTAGGGTTGTAGGGTTGTGTGTTGGGGGCATGTCATAAACTGCTTATGGGGACATGGGCCGTTGTTCTGGTGCTTATTCCTCATGCTTAGCCTCATTAGTTTCAGATTTTATGACGTTCGGTCCATTAGTTTGGTGATTTTAATACCTTCTGCCCCATTTAGTTGTCAATTTACAGACCTTTTCTGCCCATTTGAGGTTGTCGATTTTTTTCTGGTGAGCGATAGCGGACACCTGCTAATTTTTAAGAGTGAATCAGCAATGCTTCAGCCGGGACATTTTTCTACTAGCAAACATGTACAATTTTAATCTTGGAAGGGGGGGGTCTAGAGGGTGTTTATCTTGAAGGGGGGGCTCGAGAGGGTGTTTATCTTGAAAGGGGTGAATCTAGAGGGTGTTACTCTTCGAAGGGGGACTCTAGAGGTTGGTTTTATCTGAAGGGGGATCTAGACGGCGTGTTTATCTTGAAGGGGGATATTGAGGGTGTTTTATCTTGATAGGGGGTATCTAGAGGGGTGTTTATCTTGACAGGGGGGGGGGATCTAGAGGGCTGTTTTTGTACGCTTGATGGAGGTCTAGAGAGGAAACTAAAAAACAACTGAATACATGAATTAATAGACCAAAACATTTCCACTAGCCCCTTAATACAATTGTTCACATTAATTCGTACCCACACCCTTAGTTTATGTATGGAAGTTGTGTATTATATGCCCCCAAATATCTGATTTAAATAATATATTAATATCTGGACGTGCATGCTGATACTCTAACTATGATACCGCTCACACAGGATTATGGTCACAGGAATACACACACATACAAGCATACACAGTGCTACACGTATGTACACATAGATGTTCATTCACAGAAGATAATTATCTCTCTCTCTCTCTCTCTCTCTCTTTATCGTATCACAATAAAATGTATTGTCTGCATTGAGCCCATAATGAGTTAAATGGGCCTAGGTTAAAAAAGGCAATGCAAATTATGGTCTGTACTTAATTGTAATTTAATTATTGCATCAATATATTGTATCGAAATTAATTATTGTCTGCCTGCATGTACTCCTTCAGGTGATAACTAAAGGTTATTGTGTCAAGTATTTATGTTTAACACATACACATACACGCGCACACACACACACTCACATTTCTAAGATCACTCACCTCCCCCTCTCTCTCTCTCTCTCTCTCTCTCTCTCTCTCTCTCGCTCATAAAGGTCGGTGTATTTTTCTCCTCACACAGACCGTTGGTGAATGTAAATGAGAGCAAAGGGAGGTGGTCGATTTAAGCCTTTCTGTTTCTTTAGCCCAATTTAGGCTTTTGTTCCTATATTCTGCTATCACACCCTGTTACAGAGAGAGAGAGAGAGAGAGAGAGAGAGAGAGAGAGAGAGAGAGAGAGAGAGAGAGAGAGAGAGAGAGAGAGAGAGAGAGAGGGAGAGAGAGAGAGAGAGAGAGAGGGGGGGGGGGGGGGGGGAGGGGACTAAAGTACCCTCTGTCATTTCCCTATGTCTATTCCCCAGTACCTCACACAACCATAAGATTTGTTCTATATTTATGAAGGAGACTAAAGGCTAAGCTTCCTGAAACAAGTGCCCATAGGTTGAAAGAGTACGTTAAAGGTAATTCACCCAACCAGGAATTCACCAGAGACCTCTGGTGGACGCTTCCGAAGTAGCGCCAGAGCTACGTCTGTCGACGTAAACAATACTCAACACCTAGGCTATGCAAAGTGTATCACGATTTCTTACGATTCTGCATGTTTTTACTATATACTAGATGGCTACACTAAGTGCTTATATAGTATGGTAGTTATGGGGTGATGTGTCAGCTATAGAAAGTACGACATATAGCTTATAATTAAGAATGATTGATGGAGAGGGAGGGTGAAGAACTGCGGGATGTCGCCATTTAAAGGGCCCAGGTCGCTTACTGTACAAAACAAAGTGTCTGGCGCGGCAACTCCAAGAATTTCTGGTAGGGAGAATTTAGGGGGTGTTCGCAAAATGTATGGTGTGTCTGAAATGAAATGAATAGGAATGAAATGAATAGGAGGAGGAGGTGTTTGTGAGAACTAGCTGAATTACTCTCTCTGTAGGCGAGACACAAATAGAAAAAGAGGGGGAAGCCAAGGAAATTAAACAGGAGTTCCAGCAACTCCTTATCATATGTCTGTGTGGCCTCCCCTGGGTACTGCCTTGCTCGATATGTGCCTACTATCTCCTTATATGCTACTTAGATAACCTCTGTTAAATAAATACAATCCAGAATGTGTTAAATTCTTGCAACGCAGAAACTATGAATGTAGATATAGTATTTGGCCTTTATGGTTGTGGTAGATCAGGAATGTCAATTTTTGTTACATAAACCGACCAGTGTATAGGAGTGCTATACCTACTTCAAGTCATCGTCAAAGGGGTAGTGCTTGGTTTTTGGTCTATATATATTTTTTATTAATTTAATGTTTAGTTTCCTCGCTAGACCTCCATCAAGCTTAGAAAAACACCCCATGTACATTTATTCGGTAGAACAATGTCCTGGCCAAAGGCCGATTCCTTCTAAAATTAGAGGCTCGCTATCGCTCGTCAGGAAAACATCGACACCTAAAGGACACGAAAGGTTTTAATACTAACAACAAAAATGAGGCGAAAGGTCTCAAACTCGCCAAACTAACGGAATGAACGTATTAAAACCTGAAAACTAATATGCTAAACATGAGGAAGACGGGGGTCCAGAAAAAAACAAGTAGTACCCCCTTAATACTCGAGTTGCAGATAAATAATGCATTTGTTCCGACACCAGAAGAAATGAAGCCTAGTGCGGTAACTCTATTAGGGCCGCATCAAAGGAATAATCCCAATGGTTTTAAAAGACTGACAGGCTATTAAGGTGGACGTCTGGAAGGAGTGAAAAGATGGATTAAACATCTTAAAAAGTGGGAAATAAACTATGAGAGGAAAAGGAGAGGAAATATGTATGTGCATGGATTGGTATGTTTGTATGTGTGTGAGAGAGAGAGAGCGAGAGAGCGAGAGAGCGAGAGAGCGAGAGAGCGAGAGAGAGAGAGAGAGAGAGAGAGAGAGAGAGAGAGAGAGAGAGAGAGAGAGAGAGAGAGAGAGAGAGAGAGAGAGAGAGAGAGAGAGAGAGAGAGAGAGAGAGGTTTATACCATTAGATGATTGTTTCCTCTCCCAGATCGGAGCACTGTATTTCATGCTCTTTGTATAATTTATCTCACACATACTCGCACTTCTGCATTAACCCCTTCCGTACCGGTGAAGTCTTTTTTATTTTGTTCTGGCTACTATTAGACGATTTTATTCAGTTTAATAAAAAAGGGCTCCAGCAATTAACGGGCTTCGAACTAGCTCTATTAACTCTTTCTACTGCCATATATATCCTTTTTAAGCTGCATAAAATTGCCTAAATATAGCTAGCATTACATTTAAAAGACGTCGCCGTTACGGAAGGGGTTAACTAAATTACAATCGTTCTACGTATATGCTTTGATATCGGAAAATGTACAAATTTACCTTGAAGGGGGGGTCTAGGGAGAGTTTTCGTTTTAGCTTGATGGAGGTCAAGCGACGAAACTAAAACATAAATGCATATATAAATAAATAGACCCAAAAGATAACCACTGTCCCCTTAAAACAATAGGCATACAGTATTCTTAGTATCATGTTTTACTGTATTATCATAGCTAATACACAGAGCTGTCGTGGAGCATTTGCCCATATTCATTATCATATATTTAACCCTTTTTGTACCAGCTACGTCTTTTCAGTTTTATTCTATCTATATGTGGATAATTTTGTGCAGTTTAAGAAGGATCTATGGTAGAAAAAAGGGTTAAGTGAGATACCTCAAAGCCTGTTAATTGCCAGAGATCCTTCCTAAACTGAATACAATCGATTAGTAGGAGCCCCAATCCAAAAGAATGACGTCGCCGGTACAGCAGGGGTTAAATGTATGCAACGGCTTCTTTCCATGTGTAAAATATATGTGAATTCCGTATGGAAAATGTTTCAAGACCAGTCCGTATGTCACACCAGCTGAAAACACAATGTTGACATATGAATATAGCACACTTTCAGTCAGTACCCCGTTCAGTACCGGTGCTTTAGTTTTAACTTTGGACTGGCGATTAGACGATTATATTCAGTTTCATAAGTGCCTCTAGCTGCTCTGACAGACTTCGAACTATCTTGCATATCCCGTTTTACTACTACAGATCCTTCCTAAGCTGCACAAAATGGTCGACATATAGCTAGAAAAAAAAATACAACAGAAGTCGCTGGTACAGAAGGGGTTAACTTGGTGTCAGTGGACTTCTATGACCAAGTGGGAACATTAATTGGTGATGCATATTATATATATATTTGTTTTTGTTACCGTTTGTCTCGTACATTGCAGGCTCGCTATTGCTCGTACATTGCAGGCTCGCTATTGCTCGTACATTGCAGGCTCGCTATTGCTCGTCAGTAATAAAAGTCGACAACTAATAAGCATGAATGGTAGTAACATCGACAAAGAGATTGGCCACAGGTCTTATAATCGCCAAACTAATGGGACGAACGCCTCAAAAAGTCAAAGTTAAAGGGACCAAACATGTGGGATAAGGGGTCCAGAAAAAGACCCATGAATCAAAACTAAAGTTGTTATTGTTTTGCTATTGACGACTGTTAGTTTAGTAGAAGCAAGTATACAATGATTTAGTTCATACTAACATTGCAGTGAAAGTGTTCCTCTATGATGTGAAGTGGGATTCAAATGAGTGCTTAACTGATGATTAAATAAGAACGGCAATAATGTACTCCGATTAAGGGGAGGTCTCCACTTGAGGGATTTTTTCTGGACCCCATTCTCCTTCATGTTTAGCCCCATTGCTTTTGAGATTTTAAGACGTTCGCCCTAGTAGTTTGGATATGTTAAGACACTTTGCCCCATTTCTGTAAATTTTAAGACCTTTCGTGCCATTAAGGTGTCGATTTTTTCCTGGCGAGCGATAGCGAGCCTGTAATTTAAGAGCAACCGGCCTCCGGCCTGGACATTTTTCTACCGAAAAATGTACAAATTTATCTTGAAAGGGGGTCTAGGGGGTGTAATTTTAAGCTTGATGAAAACGTAGGGAACAAACTAAATACCTCCCCTTAACAAACTGAATACAATATCTAATATATTTGATATTTGCATCTGTCTACAATGTAATATATAACCTACAGTAGATCATAAGATAGACATGTCCTCATATATAATCTAATTTATAAATGTTACTCCCAACACCAAACATCCTCACAATAAAATAAATTAAAGCATGTGATCCTCCCGAGATTCGAACCTAGGTTTCCACATACAAATCTTAAACACTCTATCCATTACACCAAGACATTTTTCTTTAAATGTTAAGTACATGACTACGATTTGCTGTCCATTTATCGTATGCAGGATATCAATCTAATAATTTACTCAAACCCAACTGCGCATATACACAAAGAGCCCATTTGTATTTTACCTTAGCGAGTAAATTGACTGTTTACTGAGTGTTGCCTACCATAGAGGAGGCGGAATGGTGGCACAGGTTGGGGTAAAGAGAAATATATATGGTAATGCTACGGGAATGGAATGGTGATGGGAACAGGAATGGGAATGTAAATGGTGGTAGTAGTGGTAGTGGTGGACTGGGAAGGTGGACCCAAAGTGGAGGTAAGAGGGGGGGGGGGGGGACTCATTGAATGTAAAGTACAAACAAAATAGCATTAATCAATCAGGCTAGATTTGTTTAAGCTAAGATAAAGATAAGATACACTTTATTAAACATTGCATGTACTGTACAGTATATACAATGAACACATCTTTATTAAACATTGCATATACTGTACAGTATATGCAATGAACACATCTTTATTAAACATTGCATATACTGTACAGTATATGCAATGAACACATCTTTATTAAACATTGCATATACTGTAAAGTATATGCAATGAACACATCTTTATTAAACATTGCATATACTGTACAGTATATACAATGAACACATCTTTATTAAACATTGTATATACTGTACAGTATATACAATGAACACATCTTTATTAAACATTGCATATACTGTACAGTATATACAATGAACACATCTTTATTAAACATTGCATATACTGTACAGTATATGCAATGAACACATCTTTATTAAACATTGCATATACTGTACAGTATATACAATGAACACATCTTTATTAAACATTGCATATACTGTACAGTATATACAATGAACACATCTTTGTGGTAGAAGCTCAATACAATAATTGTGTCACGACAAACAGAACATTATTCACGAAGAACACCATAGGTGGAGCCAGAACTTGTTTTGAAATACATAAACCGTAAACAATGCTTAAACATATATCTCATTAAAAACATAAATGGGCTACGTCTCTCAGTTAGTCAACTGTTAAAATTATCTTGAACAATCCTGACATATAGCCTACCGGAGGGCTACTGGCATCAAGAAGACACAAAATGACACCAAAAGTATACCATTATGTACCAGAGGCCTTTCTTGAAGCCGTCTAGTGGCAGCAAGAAGACAAAGAAAGACAAGACAAGTATATCATTATGTCATTATGTACGAAAGCGAGTTACAACGCCCTTGCCTGCCACACGTCATTCCTAAGCTGAAATATGTTATCTTAGTATAGCGCAAATAAAAAATAATAATAATATAATAAACAAAACGACCAACTAATAAATACGCATCATACAATCTGTTCAGCCAGACAAATCATTGGATACGCTCCGACATTCATCTCATAATGTTTGCGTAGTTATAACCAGAGAAGTCATTAATATTGATATTGTGGAAGTTTAACATGGTCTTTATTGATGAATGTACACTAAAGCCAATGTCACACGAGCAGTGTTCCCAGCAATATGTTAGAGCAATTCTCGCTTACTTCAGAATTCAACTCGTATAATTGTGTTAAGCCATCAAACATATCTACTTTAAGTCTAGTTTCTGATACCAATGAAAAGAAATGCCCAAAATATTGCTTGAAATAACTTGTTCATAGAAAATTGCCTGAAAAGCGTTAGTGTGACATCGCCTTAATACTATGAGCCTCCGTGTCTTGCTATTCTTCTTCTTATGCTTATTTTTATCAATTACGGGCAAAGCTGGGGACAATATTGGGGACAAAATTATAAGTCGTACACCCTATTGGTATATTGTCATGTTTGTCATCTATGTGGACATTTTTGTTATCGACCCTAGTAAATAAATTATGTATAACTGTGATCATTGAATAATGCAATGGTAGTCAATTGTACAACATCAAATCTTGAAACATAATCTCAGTCTTAACAAACCTGCCCAAAGCGTAACTATTAATGCCTTAGTCAGGTATGTTATGGATTGAGTTCCTATTATATTATAGTGGAAAAGATAATAAAACTCTAAAATATTTGTGGAGGTGCAACACGATTTTAGACCAATATTTTGTGTATATGTGAGTTAAGGAGACAAAAGGCAAAGCTGCATGTAACAAGTGTCTAACCAAAGTTGAAAAAGTGACAGAGAGCCAAACGAAAGGAACGGAGCTTGAAGCAGTTTATGTAATAGGATGAGGGAAAGGCTGATTGAGGGAGATTGGACGGAATACAGAACAGAAGTAAACAATATGGCTTCAAAAATAAACATAGTTGGTCAAATTTTCCCTGGGGTGAACGAACTCTGACATATAAATCAAGAAATATAAGTTTATTATGTTTGCTGAATATTTGTGTCACTATTAAAGTGGATGACTTATGTGCGCTTCCTGCTGCATCTCAACATTTTCTGACTGTTGAAATAATTTTGAAAAGTTGACAGAATAAATAAAAACACCATATGAGGAGGAGCACATAATTGACAACGTTTCGCAGATAGCTTCTTCTGAGTGACCTGTAGAAGTATCGGCGAAACGTTGTCAATAAAGTGCTCCTGCTCATATGGTGTTTATATTAATTTCTGAATGTTTTTGAATTAACAGGAGAAGCTACGGTTACAAGCAGCTATGAAGTCGTGTCAATTAATTAGGAACAATGGGATACTAAATTAAACATATTGATATTCACGTACAATATATTTATAGTATTTTGATGCTACTTTTATTAATTTAGTGACATGTTTTTGGATATAAAACTTACCTACTCGACGAGACAGAAAGGGGCGAGGGAACGTGAAAGTGATCCTGGATCCTAATAATGCGATAAAAAACTTGCTAATCGAACATTTGCCGGAAAATGGTGCTCGTGAGGCATCGCTTTTATACTCTACGACCCCCCCCCCCCCACACACACATACACAAACATACACACACACCGCCACTATAGGTAGCGCCAACGAACTTGACAAAAATGTCGATCCATGACCTCTTCGTAACTCAAAAGGACCTTGAGCAAACTATCTGTAAATATTCACACCTATTTCCTGGTGGAGTCTTCCGAAATGATAGGAATTTCAGCCCAATTGCTTTACTTCATTATGAGTTATAAGAAGTTAAGGGGTCAATATTATTGTCAAGCTCGTTGGCGCTACCTATACCACCTTCACTACAAACACCACCACCACCATCACCACCACTACTACCTCCATCATCACCCCCCACAACCACCACCACCAGCCACTCTCCCAGTCATATATTTAACCCCTTCTGTACCGGCGGCGTTATTTTACTTTATCCTATAGCTACTATCAGACGATTTGATTCAGTTTCCAAAGGGTCTCGCTTCGAACTATCTCATCTATCCCATTTTGCTAGCACAGATCCTTCTTAATGTGCATAAAATCATCTACATAATTATAGTTTAACTATAACCACAAACATCCTTGGTAGTGAAAGGGTTAAAAATGTGCTCACTTCCCATCCCGCGGGCCTCGCGAAAAATAGGTTTACCGGGAAGATTCGTTTGCAAAGTTTTCATTATATTGTTTCGTTTTAAGGGGACACGGGCGTATTTTAAGGGGACACGGGCGTATTTTAAGGGGACACGGGCGTATTTTTGTGCTTATTGTTTTTTCATTATAGTTCTTAGTTTCCTCCCTAGACCTCCATCAAGCTATGATATAAAACCCTTACACCCCTCTTCAAGGTAAATGTATACATTTTTCGGTAGAATAATGTCCCGGCCCAAAGCCGGATATTCTTAAAAGTACAGGCTCGCTATCGCTCGCCAGGAAATAATCGACACCGAAATGGCACAACAAATCTTAATTTTGACAAAGAAGTACGGCGTAATGTCTTAAAATCGCCAAACTAATGGACCGAACGTCTTAAAATCTAAACAAACTAATGGGGCTAAACATGAGGGAGAAGAGGGGTGGGGGGGGGGGGAGGGCGAAAAATAACCCATCCCCCCTTTAAAATGTTCTCCCTTCCCATCACGCGGGCCTCGTGAAATATATATTTATCGGGAATAATAATTGTTGTCAGCATTGTCATAATATTGTTTATTTATTAATATTGCACTATAGATATCCAGCCCGACCATTGTCATCATATTGTTTTGTTATTAATATTGCACTATAGATATCCAGCCCGACCATTGTCATCATATTGTTTTGTTATTAATAGTGCACTATAGATATCCAGCCCGACCATTTAGTTGCGTCCCAAATAAGTAGGTCGGCAAAACTCTTGAACATTATAACGATGGTGCATTGTTATATGTGCGATCAGTTTGCTTGGGAACCAAATTGACTTGCTCATGTAGTTGTGTACACCCTATGTGGTGGATTGTGTTCTTTTATTTCAAACAAATATTTTATTAAGCGTTATTTCCACATAGCGATTTTGATTAGTTCTTTTGCATTTAACTTGTGTCGTCCCTGTTTTGGTGTGTTTGTTTTGCAAGTTTTACATTATAATTATAATCCCTTCTGTACCGGTGACATATTTTTAAAATATATTTTTATATATAATAAGACGATTTTGTGCAGTTTAGGAAGAATTTGAGGTAGTGAAAAGGGTTAAGTGATAGTTCGAAGCCTGTTAAATGCTGGAGGCCCTTTTAAACTGAATAAAATCGCCTAATAGTAGCCAGAATATAGTTAAAAGGACGGCACCGGTATAGAAGGGGTTAACCTCTATAACTCGCACACGGAGAGAGTATTCCAACTAATATTTATAGTTTTATACCATTTGGGAAGGGTCAGTCAGGGAATAGGTGTAATCATTTATAGCCCATTTGCTCTAGCCCTTTTGGAGTTACAAAGGTTGGGGTTCACAATTTCTGGCCTACCTACTTGTAAAAGGGTATAGTAATTGAATTGAGTCTGTGTTCGCTAAAACTGTGAAAAATATAATAACATATACAACGAACTTTGTTTTCATGTCTCCCAACTTGAAAAAAGGGACATTTCAGATAAAAACGACCATATAAATATGTGAAATATTGGAGATGGACATTTTTAAGAGAAGATAAAGAACTTGAGAAGAACGGTGAGGCGGATGATTAACTAAAGGGAGATAACATATATACGGCTTCTCAAATATGTTATATTTTCTGCTGGTGTTGCACTCCATTCTCTCTCAAGCTACACACACACACACACACACACACACACACACACACACACACACACACACACACAAACACACATACACACGATGTACAGCACATACACACTCACACATACGCAAGCACAATTAATTATTTATGTTCAGAAGGCACCATTATTGCTACATCCATTAGTGTTAAAATAAATTGCATACACTGTACTAGCACATCATAAAACTTAGCGTTTATATTGTCCTCAATATTGTCATTGATTTGATAAATATAGCAAGGAGTTCCACAAACATTTAATTACATTTCCTACCACTACAATACTTTCCACCACATCCACTACCACTACAATACTTTCCACCACATCCACTACCACTACAATACTTTCCACCACATCCACTACCACTACAATACTTTCCACCACATCCACTACCACTACAATACTTTCCACCACATCCACTACCACTACAATACTTTCCACCACATCCACTACCACTACAATACTTTCCACCACATCCACTACCACTACAATACTTTCCACCACATCCACTACCACTACAATACTTTCCACCACATCCACTACCACTACAATACTTTCCACCACATCCACTACCACTACAATACTTTCCACCACATCCACTACCACTACAATACTTTCCACCACATCCACTACCACTACAATACTTTCCACCACATCCACTACCACTACAATACTTTCCACCACATCCACTACCACTACAATACTTTCCACCACATCCACTACCACTACAATACTTTCCACCACATCCACTACCACTACAATACTTTCCACCACATCCACTACCACTACAATACTTTCCACCACATCCACTACCACTACAATACTTTCCACCACATCCACTACCACTACAATACTTTCCACCACAATCACTACCACTATTACCACTACCATCACAATACCTTCCACCACAACTACTACCACAACAACCACTACCACCACAACCACTACCACTACAATACTTTCCACCACAATCACTACCACTATTACCACTACCATCACAATACCTTCCACCACAACCACTACCACAACCACCCCTACCACCACATCCACTACCACTACAATACTTTCCACCACAATCACTACCACTATTACCACTACCATCACAATACCTTCCACCACAACCACTACCACAACAACCACTACCACCACATCCACTACCACTACCACTACAATACTTTCCACCACAATCACTACCACTATTACCACTACCACCACAATACCTTCCACCACAATCACTACCAAAACAACCCCTACCACCACAACCATTGCCACTACAATACTTTCCACCACAATCACTACCACTATTACCACTACCATCACAATACCTTCCACCACAACCACTACCACAACAACCCCTACACCACATCCACTACCACTACAATACTTTCCACCACAATCACTACCACTATTACCACTACCATCACAATACCTTCCACCACAACCACTACCACAACAACCCCTACCACCACATCCACTACCACCACATCCACTACCACCACAACCACTACCACCACATCCACTACCACCACATCCACTACCACCACAACCACTACCACCGCATCCACTAGCACCACTACCACCACCACCACAATCACTACCACTATTACCACTACCATCACAATCCCTTCCACCACAACCACTACCACAACAACCCCTACCACCACATCCACTACCACCACAACCACTACAATACTTTCCACCACAATCACTACCACTATTACCACTACCATCACAATACCTTCCACCACAACCACTACCACAACAACCCCTACTATCAACCCCACTATCACCACAACCACTACCACCGCATCCACTATCACCACTACCACAATCACTACCACTATTACCACTACCATCACAATACCTTCCACCACAACCACTACCACAACAACCCCTACCACCACATCCACTACCCCCACATCCACTACCACCGCATCCACTATCACCACAACCACCACAACCACCACCACCACAATCACTACCACTATTACCACTACCATCACAATACCTTCCACCACAACCACTACCACAACAACCACTACCACACCATCCACTACCACCACATCCACTACCACCGCATCCACTATCACCACTACCACCACCACCACAATCACTACCACTATTACCACTACCATCACAATACCTTCCACCACAACCACTACCACAACAACCCCTACCACCACATCCACTACCACCACATCCACTATCACCACTACCACCACCACCACAATCACTACCACTATTACCACTACCATCACAATTCCCTCCACCACAACCACTACCACAACAACCACTACCACCACATCCACTACCACCACATCCACTACCACCACATCCACTATCACCACTACCACCACCACCACCACAATCACTACACCTATTACCACTACCATCACAATACCTTCCACCACAACCACTACCAACTATCAGCAGGGAACGACGGATGGACGCTGGTAAAGGGTAGGAAGCGAAACCAGGACTACCAAAGGAAGGTAACAACTGGAGTGAAAGGTTCCAAAAAGAGTGATGGCTTGTCATTTAAAGGTGCTGCAAGATCAATTGATGTTTTCATTGGAAGAGTTGACAACGATGCAACGGAGAAAGACTTACAAGATTATATTAAGGAGGTATTTAAAATAGAAATTATAGCTTTAAGTAAATTAAACATTAGATCCTTTGATCATCAAGCTTTTAAAGTAACGGTAAAACTATCAGAGAGAGAAAAATTATTTAATGAAGCATTATGGCCTGAAGAAATAGTAGTGGACAAGTTTTTTAATAGGTCCCGAGGACTTGAGGCACAAGCTAGTACATAATTAGTATTTACCATTTAGATATTCTTCACGTTTATATTTTTTAGTTATTTCTTTTTAATAATGGCTTCTGATTGTATAAAAATATGTTCTTATAACTGCTGCTCTTTAAAGAAGAATATTGATCTAGTCAGAAACTTAGCATCTTCTGGCTATGATTTTATTTTTTTACAGGAAACTTTTTTAACTGACGACAAACTAGCAATATTAGATTTTGTAGATGAGGAGTATGATAGCATTGCTGTGGGGGCTACCTATTCTCATAAATCATTGGTAAGTAATGCCGGCAGACCTGAGGGAGGAATGGCCATTTTGTGGAGAAAGGACCTACAAATAGAGTTCAATAAAGTAATATTGGAAACAAATTATATGGTCCTTAATATAAATATATTTGGGCGCAATGTGGCATTTATCAATATTTATCTGAATAGTGACGTATGGAGAGCTGAAACTTTAAATAAATATTTAGAGTCCTTATCAGTATTGGAGGATCTTATCAGCAATATTAATTACGATGAAATTTTTCTGATAGGGGACTTCAATGCCGACCCTTTCTCAGGTAGAGCCTGGCGAAATTTGTCAGAGTTTATTAATAGAAACTCACTGAGGTGTTATGATGTGGATATATTGGATAATGACTCCTATACATTTGTTGGATATGGGGATTCCGTCACCAGATGGCTGGATCATGTAATAGGAAAGGTGCACAATCATATTACAATTAACAACATAAAAATACTTCAACACATTATAGGATCGGACCACTTGCCAATGGAAGCTACTTTAAAATTTACTAGGGGAGGTCAAAAGATTAAAGATTCTGGCTTACTTGCTGACAATAATCAAACTCGTGTTAACTGGCAAAGGTTAAGCATGCAAGAAATTAATCATATTAATCAGAGGGTTGACAATCTTTTACAAGATTTTTATTCCTTCCCTATTCATGATTGTCATAGGTTAGGGTGTCGGAATCCCAATCATCTAAGAAGGATTGATAAATTGTATTCACTAATCACGACCAGCATTGAGAGCGCTAGTAGAGACTATGCACGTGCTAATATTAAAAAGAACAAATATAAAGTGATACCAGGATGGAACCGGTGTATTAAGGCGAAACACACTATTGCCAGGGAGAAATTTTTAACCTGGGTGAGGAATGGCAGGATACGAGGAACAGATATTCATAGAGATATGTTAGACAGTCGGAAGGAATTTAAAAAGGCACTAAATGAATGTAAAATTAACGAACAGAGAGAGATTTGTAATTCAATAACGGAAAAGTTTTTATATAAGAATAAGAGTGAATTTTGGAATGAAGTAAAAATAAAGAAAGGGTGTAAAAAGGTATCAAGTGTTATAAATGGCCAGAGTGGCAATTCTAATATAACTAAAGTATTTAAAGAAAAATTTCTTTTAAGTCAACCTCCAAATAATCCTAACGCAGAGCGAGACTTCTTAAATGATATTAAGCAAGCGTGGCCTGAAGGTAGAAAAATGCGTTTAAAGATCTCTAGTCACACTATAAAACAATTGTTAATGCGTCTTAACTCTGGTGAAGGTCATGATTTTATTCACACAATTTGTTTAAAGAATGCCTCTTGGTCTTTTTTGGAAAATATTGCTCATTTTTTAAATACTTGTTTTATCCACTGCTATCTCCCTGGTGACTTGCTGAAGGGTACTATTACACCTATTATAAAAGACAGTAGGAAAAATATTACAGAGTCAGATAATTACAGACCCATTATGCAGTCCTCATGCCTTTTAAAACTATTTGAATTATTTTAGATATTTTATCTGAAAAAGTGGTTCTCAACTTTAGACAATTCGGGTTTAAATCAGGGTCTTCAACCACAGATACTTGTTTTATTCTTAAAGACATTATGAAAAAATACTCGAATTGTAAGAACAATGCAGTAGCTACATTTATTGACCTAAGTAAAGCTTTTGATAGGGTAGACCATTTTATTTTAGGGAACAAATTATTAGAATTGTCACTACCAGTAGATGTAATATTAATTTTAATGCATTACCTAAGGAATCAGAAAGCGAATGTAAGATGGCAAGACTCTTATAGCAACTATGTTTATGTTGAGAAAGGTGTGAGGCAAGGTGTGAGGCAAGGTGTGAGGCAAGGTGGAATACTCTCACCCTTTCTATACAATTTATACATGGACACAATTATAAATGAAGTGGCTGGTACTAATGCAGGATGTAAATATGGAGATGTGAGATGCAACATATTAGCCTACGCTGATGATATAGTCCTCCTGGCTGATTCTTTTCAAGATATGGATATATTATATAGCAAATTATGTTCTTGTATTGATCAACATTTACTTAAAATTAACAGAGATAAATCTAAATGCATGATATTTACTACCAATAATCAGCAGACGCAGAGCATTGAGCTGAACGGAGATACCTTGGAGGTGGTGAAGGGATTCAAATATCTGGGCCACAATATTTTGTTTAATTTTAAAGACTCAGATGACATAACTTTTAGAATAAATAATTTGTATGGATCTTTTAATAGTATTTTTAGAAATTACAAACAAGTGAACAAAGATACAATGTTATTTCTTTTTAATTCTTACTGTCTACCAGATTATGGACTTCCCCTATGGAATCACGACAGTTATTTTAATTCTAATGGTTTTAAAGCATTTTCAGTTGCATTTAATAAATCCCTTAAGCGTATTTGTGGCGTACCTCCCTACGCCAGCAGCCATATCACGGCAGCTCGATGCAAACAATTGCTACTCAATCATCATACAGCATTAGTTCAAGCACGATACTGCAAAAGAGTATTAAGGTCTCAAAATCCTATAATTAGGCATAATATTCCTATTATTAAAGAAGGTTTCATGGTTCAAAATGTGGTAAATTTGTTTCGAAAAACTTATAATGTAGATGTACTAGGAGAAAATCTAGATGTTTTGAGAGCCAGGATTGAGTGGGTACAAGGGCATGAGGACATGCGAGGTCCATGTTTCTATTATGGGTTTTAGCTCTTGAAGGGCGTAACTATTATTTTTTAACAGCGGTTATATGCAACAAATACGTCTTAGAAATTGTATTTTAATTGAATTCGATAATTTCATTATCGCATAACTTCCATCCTCATAATTGAGTTTTGAATGCATATATTTTTTATAATATTTTATTTGATGATTTTATCCTGACTATCAGAAGCTAATATTGTAAATAGTTTGTATATATGAAATAATTTTGAATGTTTAATACATTTTGATTTAACTTTACTATAATTTGTATTGGATTATGTAATGTGTGTGTTTTGTACTGTGTACTGTACATATGTATAGC
>CM064579.1:8278072-8283072 GCA_032716605.1 Paralithodes platypus
TGTGTGTGTGTTCATTGTTGATCCTGTATAGCTACATGTGTGTGTGTGTGTGTGTTCATTGTTGTTCCTGTATAGCTACATGTGTGTGTGTGTGTGTGTGTTCATTGTTGATCCTGTATAGCTACATGTGTGTGTGTGTGTGTTCATTGTTGATCCTGTATAGGTACATGTGTGTGTGTGTGTGTGTGTGTGTGTTCATTGTTGATCCTCTATAGCTACATGTGTGTGAGTGTGTGTGTGTGTGTTCATTGTTGATCCTGTATAGCTACATGTGTGTGTGTGTGTGTGTGTGTTCATTGTTGATCCTGTATAGCTACATGTGTGTGTGTGTGTGTGTGTGTGTGTGTGTGTGTGTGTGTGTGTGTTCATTGTTGATCCTCTATAGCTACATGTGTGTGTGTGTGTGTGTGTGTGTTCATTGTTGATCCTCTATAGCTACATGTGTGTGTGTGTGTGTGTGTGTGTTCATTGTTGATCCTGTATAGCTACATGTGTGTGTGTGTGTGTGTGTGTGTGTGTGTGTGTTCATTGTTGATCCTCTATAGCTACATGTGTGTGTGTGTGTGTGTGTGTGTGTTCATTGTTGATCCTCTATAGCTACATGTGTGTGTGTGTGTGTGTGTGTGTTCATTGTTGATCCTGTATAGCTACATGTGTGTGTGTGTGTGTGTGTTCATTGTTGATCCTGTATAGGTACATGTGTGTGTGTGTGTGTATGTGTGTTCATTGTTGATCCTGTATAGCTACATGTGTGTGTGTGTGTGTGTTCATTGTTGTTCCTGTATAGCTACATGTGTGTGTGTGTGTGTGTGTGTTCATTGTTGATCCTGTATAGCTACATGTGTGTGTGTGTGTGTGTGTTCATTGTTGATCCTCTATAGCTACATGTGTGTGTGTGTGTGTGTTCATTGTTGTTCCTGTATAGCTACATGTGTGTGTGTGTGTGTGTGTGTTCATTGTTGTTCCTGTATAGCTACATGTGTGTGTGTGTGTGTGTGTGTGTGTTCATTGTTGATCCTGTATAGCTACATGTGTGTGTGTGTGTGTGTTCATTGTTGATCCTCTATAGCTACATGTGTGTGTGTGTGTGTGTGTTCATTGTTGTTCCTGTATAGCTACATGTGTGTGTGTGTGTGTGTGTGTTCATTGTTGATCCTCTATAGCTACATGTGTGTGTGTGTGTGTGTGTGTTCATTGTTGATCCTCTATAGCTACATGTGTGTGTGTGTGTGTTCATTGTTGTTCCTGTATAGCTACATGTGTGTGTGTGTGTGTGTGTGTGTGTGTGTTCATTGTTGATCCTCTATAGCTACATGTGTGTGTGTGTGTGTGTGTGTTCATTGTTGATCCTCTATAGCTACATGTGTGTGTGTGTGTGTGTTCATTGTTGTTCCTGTATAGCTACATGTGTGTGTGTGTGTGTGTGTGTGTGTGTGTTCATTGTTGATCCTGTATAGCTACATGTGTGTGTGTGTGTGTGTGTGTGTGTTCATTGTTGATCCTGTATAGCTACATGTGTGTGTGTGTGTGCGTGTGTGTGTGTGTGTTCATTGTTGATCCTGTATAGCTACATGTGTGTGTGTGTGTGTGTGTGTTCATTGTTGATCCTGTATAGCTACATCTGTGTGTGTGTGTGTGTGTGTTCATTGTTGATCCTGTATAGCTACATGTGTGTGTGTGTGTGTGTGTGTGTGTGTGTGTGTTCATTGTTGATCCTGTATAGCTACATGTGTGTGTGTGTGTGTGTGTGTGTTCAATGTTGATCCTGTATAGCTACATGTGTGTGTGTGTGTGTGTGTGTGTTCATTGTTGATCCTGTATAGCTACATGTGTGTGTGTGTGTGTGTGTGTGTGTGTGTTCATTGTTGATCCTGTATAGCTACATGTGTGTGTGTGTGTGTGTGTGTGTGTTCATTGTTGATCCTGTATAGCTACATGTGTGTGTGTGTGTGTGTGTGTGTGTTCATTGTTGTTCCTGTATAGCTACATGTGTGTGTGTGTGTGTGTGTGTGTTCATTGTTGATCCTGTATAGCTACATGTGTGTGTGTGTGTGTGTGTTCATTGTTGTTCCTGTATAGCTACATGTGTGTGTGTGTGTGTGTGTGTGTTCATTGTTGATCCTGTATAGCTACATGTGTGTGTGTGTGTGTGTGTGTTCATTGTTGATCCTGTATAGCTACATGTGTGTGTGTGTGTGTGTGTTCATTGTTGTTCCTGTATAGCTACATGTGTGTGTGTGTGTGTGTGTGTTCATTGTTGATCCTGTATAGCTACATGTGTGTGTGTGTGTGTGTTCATTGTTGATCCTGTATAGGTACATGTGTGTGTGTGTGTGTGTGTGTGTGTGTGTGTGTGTGTGTTCATTGTTGATCCTCTATAGCTACATGTGTGTGTGTGTGTGTGTGTGTGTGTTCATTGTTGATCCTCTATAGCTACATGTGTGTGTGTGTGTGTGTGTGTGTTCATTGTTGATCCTGTATAGCTACATGTGTGTGTGTGTGTGTGTGTGTGTGTGTGTGTGGGTGTGTGTGTGTGTGTGTGTTCATTGTTGATCCTCTATAGCTACATGTGTGTGTGTGTGTGTGTGTGTGTGTTCATTGTTGATCCTGTATAGCTACATGTGTGTGTGTGTGTGTGTGTGTGTGTGTGTTCATTGTTGATCCTCTATAGCAACATGTGTGTGTGTGTGTGTGTGTGTGTGTTCATTGTTGATCCTCTATAGCTACATGTGTGTGTGTGTGTGTGTGTGTGTTCATTGTTGATCCTGTATAGCTACATGTGTGTGTGTGTGTGTGTTCATTGTTGATCCTGTATAGCTACATGTGTGTGTGTGTGTGTGTGTGTGTTCATTGTTGATCCTGTATAGCTACATGTGTGTGTGTGTGTGGGTTCATTGTTGTTCCTGTATAGCTACATGTGTGTGTGTGTGTGTGTGTGTTCATTGTTGATCTGTATAGCTACTGTGTGTGTGTGTGTGTGTGTGTGTTCATTGTTGATCCTGTAGCTACATGTGTGTGTGTGTGTGTGTGTGTGTCTATAGCTACATGTGTGTGTGTGTTTGTGTTCATTGTTGTTCCTGTATAGCTTACATGTGTGGTGTGTGTGTGTGTGTGTGTGTGTGTGTGTATTTGAGCTCATGTGCGTGTGTGTGTGTGTGGTGTGTGTTCATTGTTGATCCTCTATAGCTACATGTGTGTGTGTGTGTGTTCATTCATGTTGTTCCTGTATAGCTACATGTGTGTGTGTGTGTGTGTGTCATTGTTGATCCTCTATAGCTACATGTGTGTGTGTGTGTGTGTGTGTTCATTGTTGATCCTCTATAGCTACATGTGTGTGTGTGTGTGTGTTCATTGTTGTTCCGTATAGCTACATGTGTGTGTGTGTGTGTTCATTGTTGATCATGTATAGCTACATGTGTGTGTGTGTGTGTGTGTGTTGTTGTATGGTGTGTGTGTGTGTGTGTGTGTTCATTGTTGTTCCTGTATAGCTACATGTTGTGTGTGTGGTGTGTGTGTGTGTGTTGATCCTGTATAGCTACATGTGTGTGTGTGTGTGTGTTCATTGTTGTTCCTGTATAGCTACATGTGTGTGTGTGTGTGTGTGTCATTGTTGATCCTGTATAGCTACATGTGTGTGTGTGTGTGTTGTGTGTGTGTGTGTGTGTGTGTGTGTGTGTGTGTGTGTGTGTGTTCATTGTTGATCCTCTATAGCTACATGTGTGTGTGTGTGTGTGTGTGTGTTCATTGTTGATCCTCTATAGCTACATGTGTGTGTGTGTGTGTGTGTTCATTGTTGATCCTGTATAGCTACATGTGTGTGTGTGTGTGTGTGTGTGTGTGTGTGTGTGTGTGTGTGTGTGTTCATTGTTGATCCTCTATAGCTACATGTGTGTGTGTGTGTGTGTGTGTGTTCATTGTTGATCCTGTATAGCTACATGTGTGTGTGTGTGTGTGTGTGTGTGTGTTCATTGTTGATCCTCTATAGCTACATGTGTGTGTGTGTCTGTGTGTGTTCATTGTTGATCCTCTATAGCTACATGTGTGTGTGTGTGTGTGTGTGTGTTCATTGTTGATCCTGTATAGCTACATGTGTGTGTGTGTGTGTGTGTGTGTTCATTGTTGATCCTGTATAGCTACATGTGTGTGTGTGTGTGTGTGTGTGTGTTCATTGTTGATCCTGTATAGCTACATGTGTGTGTGTGTGTGTGGGTTCATTGTTGTTCCTGTATAGCTACATGTGTGTGTGTGTGTGTGTGTGTTCATTGTTGATCCTGTATAGCTACATGTGTGTGTGTGTGTGTGTGTGTGTGTTCATTGTTGATCCTGTATAGCTACATGTGTGTGTGTGTGTGTGTGTGTTCATTGTTGATCCTCTATAGCTACATGTGTGTGTGTGTTTGTGTTCATTGTTGTTCCTGTATAGCTACATGTGTGTGTGTGTGTGTGTGTGTTCATTGTTGATCCTCTATAGCTACATGTGTGTGTGTGTGTGTGTGTGTGTGTTCATTGTTGATCCTCTATAGCTACATGTGTGTGTGTGTGTGTGTGTTCATTGTTGTTCCTGTATAGCTACATGTGTGTGTGTGTGTGTGTGTGTGTGTTCATTGTTGATCCTCTATAGCTACATGTGTGTCTGTGTGTGTGTGTGTGTTCATTGTTGATCCTCTATAGCTACATGTGTGTGTGTGTGTGTGTTCATTGTTGTTCCTGTATAGCTACATGTGTGTGTGTGTTCATTGTTGATCATGTATAGCTACATGTGTGTGTGTGTGTGTGTTGTCATTGTTGATCCTCTATAGCTACATGTGTGTGTGTGTGTGTGTTCATTGTTGTTCCTGTATAGCTACATGTGTGTGTGTGTGTGTGTGTGTTCATTGTTGTTCCTGTATAGCTACATGTGTGTGTGTGTGTGTGTGTTCATTGTTGTTCCTGTATAGCTACATGTGTGTGTGTGTGTGTGTGTGTGTGTGTGTGTGTGTGTGTGTGTGTGTGTGTGTGTG
>CM064579.1:8285572-8338072 GCA_032716605.1 Paralithodes platypus
TGTGTGTGTGTGTGTGTGTTAATTGTTGTTCCTTTATATCTACATGTGTGTGTGTGTGTGTTCATTGTTGTTCCTTTATATCTACATATATGTGTGTGTGTGTGTGTGTGTGTGTGTGTGTGTTCATTGTTGTTCCTTTATATCTACATGTGTGTGTGTGTGTGTGTGTTAATTGTTGTTCCTTTATATCTACATGTGTGTGTGTGTGTTCATTGTTGTTCCTGGATAGCTACATGTGTGTGTGTGTGTGTTCATTGTTGTTCCTTTATATCTACATGTGTGTGTGTGTGTGTGTTCATTGTTGTTCCTTTATAGCTACATGTGTGTGTGTGTGTGTATGTGTTCATTGTTGTTCCTTTATATCTACATGTGTGTGTGTGTGTGTGTGTTCATTGTTGTTCCTTTATATCTACATGTGTGTGTGTGTGTGTGTGTGTGTTCATTGTTGTTCCTTTATAGCTACATGTGTGTGTGTATGTGTTCATTGTTGTTCCTTTATATCTACATGTGTGTGTGTGTGTGTTCATTGTTGTTCCTTTATAGCTACATGTGTGTGTGTATGTGTTCATTGTTGTTCCTTTATATCTACATGTGTGTGTGTATGTGTGTGTGTGTGTGTGTGTGTACGAGTTCTGTCATGGGGGTATATACTGTACATGTGTGTAATTATGTAAATGTTCAGCTACTAGGCATGGATGTGCCACAGGCAACAACAGTGCAAAATCTACAGTATATTTATAAAGTATTATCATCCCCCTGGGAGTAAGGGAATAGAATATGCCCCACGTGCCTCCTGCGTGTCGTGTGTGGTCGTGTGTGTCGTAAGAGGCGACTAAAGAGGTTGGGGTGGTGGGCTTGCGACCCCCCACCCGTGAAAAATACTTACGCAACGAAGAAGGAATGAACAGCCTCGGATGTGGACGGACCTAATGTTGATGAACCCCGACTGACTATGGACAATCTTTGAATAGCGACATGGAATGTGAGAGGCGTGAATACTGACACAAAGAGAGAGAGGTCCTGGAAGTGTTAGTGAATGCCAGGCTAGATGTATGTGCAATGACTGAGACCAAATGGAGGGGTACAGATGTGAGAGAGTGGGAGTGTTTAATGGGTGTGTGTTCTAGAGTGAGTGAGGGAGCAGCGAAAGAAGGTGCATATTTGTTTGTAAGTAACAAATGGAAGGAGCGTGTAAGAGACTGCACCTGTGGGTTCAAGGATTGTGTGAGTGAGATTGAAAGTATGAATACAAACGTGGGTGATTGTGTGTGTGTATTCTCCGACAGAGGATAGACCTGTAAGAGAGAAAGAGGAGTTCTGGGTGAATGTGGAGGCGTGCCTGGATAAGTTTGGCAAGAACGAAAGAATACTTCTGATTGGGGATATGAATGGGAAGATGGGTGATGAGAAAGTTGATGGAGTGGTGGGAGGGTGAGGGGTACCATCAGAGGTGAATGGGAATGGTAGTGCACTTGTGGACGTATGTGTGGGGAGAAGGTTGTGGATAGCCAACTCCTTCTTCCAACACAGAATGATACACAGGTACACATGGAAAATGGTGTGGAGGAGGAAGAATAAGGATAAGGCAGAAGCGGAACGCAAGGCACTGATTGATTATATATGTGTGGATGAACGAATGAAGAAATCTGTGCTGGATGCTAGGGTGTATTGGAGGGGGTCTGTCTGACAATTAATTAGTAGTAGCTAAAATTAGGATACAAAAGAAGTGGGTGAGGAGAACTGGAGGGAGGCGTGAGGAAGGTGGAATAGGTAGGAGGCTGGAGAGGCTACAGGAGGAGGAAATCAGGGAGGAGAGCAGTAGAAAGACTACTAGGTAGGTTTGACCTGGAAGGAATGGAGGAGATGAGTAAAGTGTTTAAGGAAAAGATCTGTGCAGCATGTGAGGAGGTTAGTGGAGTAAGGAGAAGAGGAAGGGGAGTAAAGGGTACAGCATGGTGGACAGAAGAGGTAAAAATAGCTGTGGAAGACAAGAAGAAAGCGTATAGAGAGTGGTTGGGTAGTAGAGGGAATGAAGATTTGGAGAGACAGACACGAGCGAGGTATGTGGAGAAAAAGAGAGTGGTGAAGAGAGTAGTGAAGGAAAGTAAGAGAAGAGTAGATGGGGAATTTGAAAGGAATCTGAGTGTAAAATGGAAGGAGTGTAAGAAACTGTTCTGGAAAGAAGTTAAGAAAGTTAGGGAAGGTAGCAAGGGAAACAGTAAGGGTGTGAAAGTTAAGAATGGGCGAGTGCTAGCAAGAGAGAGCCGAAAGATGGAGGGATTACTTCAAGGAATTGCTAAATGTAAGGAATGAAGCACCAGCAAACATAATTCGATGGGGTATGGGAGTACAAAGGAGTAGAAAGGAAATCAAACAACAATAGGTCTAGTGACCCTTCTAGGCTGCTTGTCCTCCAAAACCCTGAGGATCAAGTGTCCAAACAGTGGTTTAGAGTGGGTAAGGGAACATTGGAAAGCGAACTACTGCCCTGTAACTAATGTCCGTGGCAGGATTAGGAAGTTAGCAGGGGACAGATGGGTTAGTAACTGAGGGGGGGATAAAATAAAGTTATTCATTTACAAACGTAGTCAGTCGCGGGTTTGATGCGAGATATTTGTCTAGGCGAAGTTAAAATGAATCAACGGTGCTGCAGTCTATAACGTCTCGGGGAAGCCCATTCGACAAGTTGACAACTCGATTGAAGAAGAAATTCTTAGATTCGTGTGAGTTAAAATATTTACAATTAATTTTGCAACTGTTTCCCCGCGTGTAATTAGATTGGTTAATAGTGAAGTACTTACTACAGTTCGTATTGTCGATGCCTTTGATGATTTTGAACACTTGAAATAAGTCGCCTCCTAATATTCACTGGGTTAAAGGTACTAGATTTAATTCTCTTAGACGCTCCTCGTATGGTTTGTTCTTTAGGCTAGGTATCATTTTGGTAACTCTACGTTGAACTCGTTCTAGCTTGTCTATATCTTTTTGGTAATAGGGGCACCAGGATTGAACGCAATATTCTAGAAGAGGGCGGACTAAGGAATTGTAAAGGGTTAGGATAACTTCTTTGGATTTATGCTCAAATGACCTGCCTATAAAGCCAATTATTTTGTTTGCCTTCTTAACAACTTCTGAACATTGTTGACTCGGTTTTAGTTTACTCGATATTGTTACTCCCAGATCGGTTTCTCTGTTTACATTCTTAAGCTAAGTGCCATTCTTCGAATAGTTTGCTTTCTCATTTTGGTATCCGACATGTAATACTTTACATTAATCCACATTGAAACTCATTTGCCAAATTTGGGCCCACCATGACAACTTATCTAGATTGTGTTGCATATCGTCAACTTGTTCTTTTGCGAGTACGCTATTTGCAATTTTTGTATCGTCAGCAAATTTTGAGGTTGTACAGGTGAGACCCTCATCTATGTCGTTGATGTAAATTAGAAAGAGAATTGGTCCTAGTACCAATCCCTGGGGTACCCCGCTACTTACATTGGTCCATTTAGATGCCTTACTGTGTATGACTACTGTTTGCTTTCTGTCGCTGAGCCAATTTTCTATCCCTTTTAACACACCCTCTTGTATTCTAGGCGCTTCTAGTTTTAGCAGTAAACATATGTGTGGAACTTTGTCATAAGCCTTTTGAAAATCAAGGTATATAATATTTACAGATTTACTCTCATCGTAGAGGTTGAGGATATCATGGAAGAACTCTAAGAGGTTTGTTAAACACGAACGTTTTTTCGAAAGCCGTGTTGAGTATCTTTAAGTATGTTATTTTCCTTTTAATTGGTTTACGAGTCTGTCTCTTATGAGTGTTTCTAGCATTTTACATACAACTGAGGTTAAGCTAATTGGACGATAGTTACTGGGTAGGGATTTGCTGCCTTTTTTGAATATCGGTGTTACGTTGGCTAGCTTCCACTGATCAGGAATAGTTCCAGACTGCATGGATTTATTGAATAGCAATGTCAGTGGTTTGGAGAGCACATCCTTAGCTTCCTTTAGAACTCTAGGCGAGATTGTATCAGGTCCAGGCATTTTATTTACCTTGAGTTTATCTAAAAAATTCAATACTTCTCTCTCTGTAACGGTGACATTGCTTAGAACATCTGAATTATCAATCTGAATCAGCGATGGTGTAGGGATATCACTGAGGTCTTCTGTTGTATAAACTGATGCAAAGAAGGTATTGAGGGCATTACTCATTTGTACTTCGTCTATGGTGTATTCTCCATTTTCATCGACTAACGATCCAACAGTTATATTCTTTCTGATATAACTATCGAATTCCTTCGGGTTTGTTTTACTTTGATTTGCAACATGTAACTCCAGGGTCTTTTTACTTTGCTTAGTTAACTTTTTGGCTTTGCGTCGTAGCTCTACAAATTTCACCCGTTCTTCGTCATTTTGTGAGGATTTTAATCTATCATTAGCAAACGTTTTAGCAAGCAGACAGTTTGAAATATCTTTATTCCACCATTTGGGCTTATTATTATGGCCTGTACGCCGTATTTTCGATGGTATGCAGTCTTGCACTGCTTTTAGGTAAGTGGTATAGAATACTTCCCAAGATGTATTTATGTCGTTATTGTTAATTAGAAAGCTCCCGTCAGTTTCTTTAAACATTGCTCTATGCTTAGGAAAGTTTGATTTTATTGAAAATTAAGGACTTTCTCGATGCTGCTATTTGGTTCATTATTAATAAAATTTAAGCTGAAAGTTACCGTACGATGGTCGCTGTTACTAAATATATCACCGACATTTAAAGTCTCTATCAATTCTTCTTGTGTTGAAAGTACAAGGTCAAGGACGTTATTTCCACGGGTTGGAGATCTAACAAATTGATATAGCGAACTCTCTTGCAAGTTTGCATACAGGTCTTGTCCAGAGTGAGAAGTAATACTCCACACTTGGTCACAGGTAAATTAAAGTCGCCAAAATATACAGTATCTTGCGAGTTACTTACGTCTGCAATTTGCTCATAAATTTCTCGGTCAGTTTGTACTGATTGAGCTGGAGGTCTGTATATTAATGCAAGTATTATTTTTGTACCTTTATTATTCTTTATTAGCACAAAGAATGTGTCGACGTTCACAATTTGAGGTTTTGACAAGAGGGTCGGGTTAAGACTTTCTTTGATATAAAGTAAAACGCCACCTCCATTTTTATTTATTCGGCTTTTCTCAAACATTGCATAACCGGAAAGTGAATACTCTGCTAAAAAGTCTCTGTCTTCCGTATTGAGCCAAGATTCTGTTATACCAATAACATTGTGATTTTCTGTAAACACTAGTTTCTCTAAATCTGAAAATGTATTGCGTATGCTACGATGCATATGCATAGAAAACCTTTAATGTTGTGGATCTAGAATTCAGGGAACATTCTTTAACAAAATTCTTAGTTCTGGTCAGATCTACATTTATGTACCTGTCTGTCCTCGGTCCTCGCTGTCTTCGATTCTCGTCCCTGGTTGTCCTCGGTCCTCGCTGTCCTCGATCATCGTCCCTGGTGGTCCTCAGTCCTTGCTGTCCTCGCTCATCGTCTCTGGTGGTCCTCGGTCCTCGATCGTCGTCCCTGGATCTCCTCAGTCCTCGATCATCGTCGCTAGTGGTCCACGGTCCTCGATCCTCGTCCCTGGTGGTCCTTGGGCCTCGATCCTCATCCCTGGTGGACCTTGGTTGGCTCTGCTTCTGTTTCGAAAATCCTGTATTGCGTCGTGAAGCAGGCGGCCAAATCTTGCTGCTCCCACCTGGTTTAGATGAACTCCATCCGCTACAGACAGATGATCTTCACGGTAGAATTCATCCCAGGTATTGATGAATCCAATATTTTCCTCCCTGCAGAGTTCAGCCAGTCAACAATTTACGCTAGTGGCCATGTTGAAAAATCTGTTCTTCACACCGATCCTGGGAACGATCCCTGATATGGTGACTCTACGTGACTTTTCCTTATACATCTGAATCAGCTTCCGGTACTTGAGCATGAGGTCTTCCGATCAAGTCTGCTGCACGTCATTAGATCCAACATGCATGGCTTACATTGTGCGTGAGGGGGCAGACTTTGAAACTTCGTTGACTGCAGCTGCAACGTCGTCCACACCGCCACCAGGGATACAAAAGTGCTTCCTGGTCTTGGGTGCCCTGGCGCAGAACTCGGTAAGTTGTCCACGAACCATGCGAGGGAGAAGAAGAGAAGTGGTGGAGGAGGAGGTGGGGATCAAGAGGTCAGAAGTGTGTGAATCCATGAAAAGAGTGAAGTTGGGGAAAGCACCAGGAATAGATGGAATGTGTGGGTAAATGCTGAGGTATGGTGGTGAGATAGTGATCGAATGGGTATGGACAATGTGCAAACTAACATGGGAGAAGGGGAGTGCACCTGATGACTGGAGGACAGGCATAATAGTCCCCCTATATAAGGGTAAAGGGGAAAGAGGAGTGTGTGGTAACCACCAAGGAATATGTCTTCTAAGCGTAGTAGGGAAGGTGTACAGTAGGGTAGTGATTGAGAGAATGAGAGCGAAAATGGAGAAATGGATAGGTGACGAGCAGGGTGGTTTTAGGAAGGGAAGAGGATGTGTAGATCAGATTATCACCATGAATTGTGTTGTGGAGAAATATCTGGAGAAGCAACATAAGCTGTATGTTGCCTTTATGGACTTGGAGAAAGCCTATGCCAGAGTGGATAGAGAAGGTAGGTGGAAAGTACTTAGAATATACAGAGTAGATGGCAAGTTGCTGACAGCAGTGAAGAGCATGTATGAGGGTGCAAAGGCGGCAGTATGTGTGGAGAATGAGCAGAGTGAGTTGTTTTATCTTAAACAGGGGTGTGTGATGTCCCCGTGGTTGTTTACTGTATATATGGATGGAGTCATGAAAGAAATACAAGGAAGAGCAATGGATGTTGGTGTATCACTGATAAGGGAGGGAAATGAGTGGAAGCTACCTGTACTGCTGTTTGCTGATGATACAGTTCTGATGAGCGATAATGAATGGGAGTTGCAGGGTCTGGTAAATATGTTTGGAACAGTGTGCGAAAAACAGAATCTAAAGGTAAATGCGGGTGAAGAGCAAGGTTCTGGTCTTCGAAAGGGGTGAAGCCACAGAGTGTGAGGTGAAGTTGAAGTGTGTTGAGTAAAGATGGGACTATGGATGAAGAAGTGCGGGTGAGGGTGCAACAGGGGAAGAGGGTTGTAGGAATGCTGAAAGCTATAACAAGAATAGGGTGGTCAGTATGGAAGTGAACAAGTACTTGCATGACAGTGTGGTCATCCCGACACTGACTTACGGAAGCGAAGCATGGACGTTGGTGGAGAGACTCGGACCAAGAGTGAGAGGGGTGGAAACGAGTTACTTAAGAAGTGCGTGCAGAGTTACATGGAGGGATAGACAGACGAATGAAGAGGTAAGAAGGAGGTGTGGTGTGGAGGTAGATGTGCTAGAAAGTGTGAAAAGGAACACCTTGAGATGGTTCGGCCATGTGGAACGCATGGGAAGCGAGAGAATGACTAAGAGGGTGTACGAGAACGAGGTGGAAGGACAGCGAGGGAGATGTAAACCGAAAGAGAGGTGGAAGGATGGAGTGAGGACGTATATGGATGAAGGTGGTGCTGGTTGCGAGGAGGGGCATCGACTGACTGGGGACAGAGGTGCATGGGGGTGGTTTGTTCGTGGCCACCCCTGCGGGGATCACTGTGTCAGGCAATAGATAGAAAGAAAGATAGATGGATAGAAGTAAAAACAAAATATGTCCTTCCTACTCTTTACTAAATATTTGTGTGATATGACCCAGCCAAGGCTCGAACCCAGGACAGTAGTGTAGCACTCCAACACTTTGACCACAAGGACACCGGACGAAAGAACGGAGATTCAGAGGTATAACGTTTTTAGATTATAAGACGCCAATATGTGTTTTACTCTCACTTCCTCCCAAAGATAATGTTTAACTTTGGACAGATTCCTCGGAGTAAGAGGAACAAGTTAGTTAGATATTTTGTTCATACATAAACACTTCACCGAAGTTGAGCATAATTGTGTGACTGTAGCTAAAATATGCATACATTGTAATCTGAGTGAAGAGCTTGAGAAAACGTATCCATCATTTTTGGAACCTGTGTCGTAAAAAAGATGTCACCTATTCCGAGTTTTCATATTCTAAATACTTGAGTTTTGAACAGACTAATTGGTTGACTATTTGCATGACTAACTTTGTCACTATCTGTCTATCTGAATCAGTGACTAACCCCATGATCAAAATGAACCGTTTAATTTCCTATGTGTATGCACTAGACAAAAGGAAGGTTGCCTGTATCTAGTGTCTCCTCCAAAGCCAAAATAGTGACAGAGTCAAATTCAAGAGACGTTTGGATCACAATGCCTGGACACATGAAATTTAAAGCAGTTTAATTCATAGGGTGAAGGACAGATTGATTGAGGGAGAGAGTTCCCGAGTCTACGTGTTAAGGAGAAGAAAGACTGAGAAAATCTGGCAATTAATGGGTTGGAGAGCTGGACAGAATAGGAGTGGGACTTTGTTGAAATACGGGTGCCTCGCACTCGCAGCAAGGGAGTGAATATATAGTATATAGTAAAATGTCTTATTATATCCGAGTAAGCTTTTTATTTTTGTTTTTATTTTATTTTACAAATGTGTTATCGTGACTGTCTGGGGGAAATTTATGATAACTTGTCAGGCATTCAGATATATTAATTTCGATTTTTCAAGAGCTCTTCTCTGTCATTAAGGGCTTATAAAAAGTCTTAGTTTGTATCCTGCATGCAACATAAATCTTAAGCGTGAATTACGATTTAAAGTATGAATGCCAAATTTTATGAGTAGTAAAATACCTCTAACCTTTAATGTTTTAGGGCCTCTGTAATTTACTTTGGTTAAGGAAAGATAATTTGTTTACAAAGGTATTATTTACTCATATGAAATATTTTGAATGCACTTCGTTCCTATTTGACTATGCAGCTTTGCTGTCTACATTCCTAATGTTAATCAAATTAGATTATCCTTTGATCAAGTTCTTATATACAGTCGTTCTATTCTTTGTATTTATCAATATTTATTTCCAGTAAATTACAATTACAATTAATTTAACTGCGTCTTGACACAATTTTTGTTTTTCATTCGATATATTATAATTTTTCTGTGCAATTAATACAATTATTAACTCATTTACTTCCATGTGTTAAACTACTTTACTTCCCTGTCCATCCCTTGCCTTTGATTACAGACCACACTCTCCCAAACCACCAGCTGTTCCATTTTATCACCCCATTCTTAAGGTAAATTAAATTCCAAACCCTTCATATTCCCTTACACATTACAAGTTCAACTCTTACGTGTGAGATATTGTATGATTCTTATATCATCCCCACCACCTCTCTCTCTCTCTCTCTCTCTCTCTCTCTCTCTCTCTCTCTCTCTCTCTCTCTCTCTCCTATGCTATTCCCTCCATGTATAGTTGTATACTCATGCCTCCTATTCAGATTGTCTTCGTTACTATTGTATATTCAATTTTATCTGCCATGCCAACACCATGTATCGATCCAGGTAGCATGCAATCAGTAGATCAAGCAAATAGGTTACGCGTCTCTCATTCTACCCTTTGAACTCTGTGATGATCATGACGCACATAAACAGTTGATTGTGGCTATCATTAGACGATGTTATGCAATTTGGGAAGGATCTCTTGGAATCAAAGGAGTAAAACTGGCTTGATTGAACTTGACTTCCAAATGTCCTTCTTCAACTGAATAACATCGTCTAATGATAGCCAGAAAAACTGTTATATTGAGGCATATTCCTTAAGTGGTTAACCGTCAGTTCTGAGTTAATCTACTAAGTGAGTATATTATTGGTCCCTTCTCCTATTCCAAATATGCTTAACTACTTCTGTACCGGCGACGGCTTTGTAATTGTATTCTAGCTATACTTAGACAGTTGTGTGCGGCTTATGAGGAATCTGTGGTAGTAAATAGGGGTAAATGTAATAGTTCGAAGCATTTTAATTGCTTGAAGCCCTTTTAAAACTGAATACATTCATCTAATAGTAGCCATAATAAAGATAAATGTAGAACACCGGTATGGAAAGGGTTAATACTTTACTATTCGTTGTCTCATTATCACCGCCACCTTTCCCTTACAACAGTTTCCCCTTGTACTCTCCGTCATTCCTGGTACACACTCATTATAATGTTTCTTTGTCTTCCTTCATTACCGCTCTGCCTCTTCCCTCTTGCTTTGTCTTACTCTCTGGCTTTTGTGTATACATTGTTTTCTACTTTGTATTATTTTGTTTTCAATTATTTATTGTTTTACCTCCATTGCAAAAATGCACATATTTATTCAGAAGGGAGATCCTGGGGATCATTTTCTCTACACCTCTCTCCCTCATATTTAGCCCCATTGATTTTGAGATTTTAAGACGTTGGCCCCATAAATTTGGCGATTTTAAGATCTTTCACCCAATTTCTGTCAATTTTAGGACCGTTCGTGCCATTTAGTTGTCGATTTTTTCCTAGTGAGCGACAGCGAGCCTGTAATTTAAGAGGAATCTTTAAAGAGGGTCAAGGGGATGAAATGTTAAGCTTAATGGAAGTCTAGGAAACAAACTTAAAATCTCCCCTTAATGGAGGTCTAGAAATTAAACTAATAATTGATAGATAAATAAAGAGGGGCAGTACCCAGGGGAGGCCGCCACAAAGGCACATGATAAGGAGTTTCTGGAACTCCTGTTTGGTTTGTCTGGCTTCCCCCACTGTTCTTATTAGGGCCTCAACTATACAGAGAGTAATCCAGCTAACTCTCACCAACACCTCCTCTTCCTATTAATTTCACTGCATTAAGGGAAGGCAGACCGTTTGTTTGGTCTATTAATTCATTTATTAATATATTTGTTTAGTTTCCTCCCTAGACCTCCATCAAGCTTAGAAAAACACTCCCTAGACCCCCCTTCAAGATAAATTTGTACATTTTTCGGTAGAAAAATGTTCCGGCCAAAGGTTGGTTCCTCTTAAAATTGCAGGCTCGCTATCGCTCGCCAGGACAAAATCGACACTTATATGGCATGAAAAGTCTTAAAATTGACAACGAAATGGGGCGAAAAGTGTTAAAATCACCAAACTAATGGGCCGAACGTCTTCTAATTTCAAAACTAGTGGGGCTAAGCAGGAGGGAGAAGGGGGTCCAGAAAATCGGTCTGCCTCCCCTTAACAAGCACACCACACTTCCATCCAAAACACCTACACTACCACTAACGTACCTTGATGTTGGCTCTCTATCACTATTTCAACCTTGGGGAGACAATTGTTACAGTCAGCTTTGCCTTTTGTCTCCTTCATTCACATAGGAAATATTATACAAATACAAACCTCCCTTTAACCTCTCTCCTCCTCCCTCTCCCTATCTTTCCCACCACCACCACCACCACCACCCATTTTCCCCCATTCCCACCACCACCACCTCCGTACCCTCCCCCACCATCTCCTTACCATCCCTCACTCTCCCTAACTTCCCCCACTCCCACCTTTCCACTTCACATCACCGTCCACTAATGTCTGGTAGTATCAGTGCGGGCCAAGCTTTAAAGGGGGTCAGGGGGAGTTTCATAGACACCAGGACCACCGGGAGTTTCATAGACACCAGGACCCAAAGGCATCTCCACACCAGGACCAGGCACCTTTAAAGGGGGTCAGGGGGAGTTTCATAGACACCAGGACCCAAAGGCATCTCCACACCAGGACCAGGCACCTTTAAAGGGGGTCAGGGGGAGTTTCATAGACACCAGGACCCAAAGGCATCTCCACACCAGGACCAGGCACCTTTAAAGGAGGTCAGGGGGAGTTTCATAGACACCAGGACCCAAAGGCATCTCCACACCAGGACCAGGCACCTTTAAAGGGGGTCAGGGGGAGTTTCATAGACACCAGAACCCAAAGGCATCTCCACACCAGGACCAGGCACCTTTAAGGGAACAGTGGCTATTTTGGGGGGTCTATTTATGTATATATATTCATTTATATTTTTAGTTTCTTCGCTAGACATTCATCAAACTTAAAAACACAAAAACAAACAAAAATCCCTAAACCCCCTATCAAGATAAATTAGTAAATTTTTTCGGTAGAAAACATGTCCCGTTCGAAGATCGGGTTCCCTTAAATAACAGGCTCACTATTGCTCGCCAGGAAAAAATCGACACCTAAATGGCACGATCAGTTTTAAGATTGAAATCAATGAGGCGAAAGTTTTTAACATTACCAAACAAATGGGGCGAACGTCTTAATATCTCAAAAGCAATGGGGCTAAACATGAGGGAGAAAAAAGTCCCTCAAGTGGATATCTTCCCTTAATCCGCCCAATACTATTGTGATATTTCCATTGATTTTTGGCCATCACCAGACAACTACATTAAGCTTAAGAAGAACCTTTGTGAGACGAAATTAAAATTATATATTATACCCTTTAGACTTTCATATTATCACCAACCCACCAATTAACTTACAAATATACCCAATTAATTTCAGAGATACCTTCTGCACTGAATAAACTAGTCTAATGTAAGCCAGAATATAACTCTAACTGGTGGAAACATATCAATTATGCTAAGAGGGTCGGCATGCATATTAGAAGCTTCGACCAGTAACATAACTAAAGAGCTACATTCCCTTCAATATGATAGTGTATTTCTCAGTGTTAACTTGTATGTAAATCTGAAAGGTTGACGAGATAAAGTTGCCAGTCTAATATTGTCAGCATAGGAGTTAATGTAACAGTTATGTCGGGTTGTAATCCAACTCCTTGTGTGTATTGTATCTTTATCAATCCGGGTTTCGGATACTTAGATTTGGAATATGCTCGACAGAAACACTTCTAACTTCATGAATATGGTAAATATTTACTCAATCGGACAACACAATAAACACACAGTATAGATTACACTCATATTTATTAAATGGACATTTAATACAAGTTATGGGGTATTAACTCCACTATTATATAAAATAGCAAGTTAATATATAATATGACTGGAGAGAGTTGAATAAGTTTTACTCCCTGGTGAAATATAGTTTGTCACTTACATAATAACGGAAGAGAGGAAATACGCAATTATGGAACATATATACCGGTACTAACAATCCCCATTGACAACAATAAACTATACGGGTCAAGTGTCTAACGTGAGATATGGCGAGTGAGTTTAGGTAAAAATGGCACGGGTAAAAATGGCACGGGTATAAATGGCACGGTAAAAATGGCACGGGTAAAAATGGCACAGGTAAAAATGGCACAAGGGAAAAAATAGGAAAAAATGGCACATAATGTTTGATTTCAACTTTTAAAAACTAAAGCTTAAAATCTTATATTGACCAAGTCCACATAACACTTGATCAAGGTTTTTCCTTCCTTCTGTGTAGTCTTTGCATAAATTCTTCAGTCTTTGTAGTTGATCAACATATACCTTCTTTGTTTTCTTCCTGGGTGGTTCACCAACTGAGTCCCTTGCAATAACTGCACTCACAACTGCCTCTTCCTTTTGAAGCATTCGTATAAGTTTCCAGATAGATGGGTGCTGGTAGCCAACAAGATGGTAAAATTTGTTGTTCCAGCCTTCACATAGGTTGTTGGTCCTGGGACAGTCATTCATGGTAGCTTTGTGTATGTTCCAAAGTTCAGGAGGAAATCTTGCTGGAATGCGCCGAAGGTTAACTGCTGGAATGCCTGGCTGCTGGTTGCGTTTTCTCTGAACATATGTACCAGAAACATAGGTTTGGTCAAAGTACTCTAACAGGGGATCTGCCTCTTCAGGACATCTAGCCTTCAGTAGCTGCATTCCCGCTGAAACATCTTCAACTGGTATAAATGCCAGCGAGTCAATCTGTCCACAGAATTGACGAAAGTCCTCACTCTCTTTGTAGTGGTTGGTCAGGCCAAGGTTCTGTATTTTTCGCCAGGTACTTTGAGTTAGGTGGTAGAAGCAACCTTGTGTGTGTTTCCGGCCCAAAAACACTGCTGATGGCTTGGATGACCGCCTGCTCGAAGTCAACAATTATGGTTGTTGGGTCTGCGTAGAGCTCAATCTCATGACAGTGATCCATGACTGCTTGTAGCAGTATTTCATATGTATCTTGTGTTTTGGTCTGCAGACAAGCAAAAGCAGTAGAAGCTGCAGTATTACCGATTGGAACTCTTATTACATAAAGCTGTAGAAAGCCTTGTGGAGCCATTGCATAGTTGCCATCCATCAGCCATGTATCAGCAGAAGCAAGTAAACGCAGTGATTCATCAGAACCAAACGCAATGATACGGTTGTCAGTGTCTGGGCCATTGTCGAAGAACAGGAATGGCTTTGGCTCCGGAGCTGCAATGTGTCCATACTCCAGTAAGTTTCAGATCCTTAAGACTTTCTGGTACTGGTGGATAGAGTTTTGATCTTTGGTTACGCAAAGTTCTCTTTATGATGTCTTCACTTGGTAGTACCGCCTTTGTTTCAGCTGATAAGTCATGCAGGTTATTGCTGTAAATCTAGCTAGGTTTATCTTCTGTTTCGGCTGCTTTTCTCTTCATGTTGGTGATACATTTTGTGGCTGAGATGGCAGCATAATCAGGAGCGTGGTTGTGTTCATTTCCTGGTACAGAATCAGTCATATTAAGGCTAGTGGTCATGGTGCCTTTACAAAAAGATGTTCTCTTAACACATCTCCATCTGATAGTAGTTGATCTTGTAATCTGTTTTGTATACATATATCCACGGAAGCAGATCTTCTCTTTTCCTTTATTGCTCTGTATAATTTCCATGATAGGTAGAGCCACTGAGATCGATGATGTGTACTTGACTGCTACAACAACTTGTCTGTGGTTGTGTAGTGAGAAATGCAGAATGTAAACAATGAGCTTGCTTCGAGACAAACTCATGAATCATCATGAAACAATGAGCTTGCTTCGAGACAAACTGAGCTTGCTTCGAGACAAACTCATGAATCATCATGAACTCTTCAATTTATTGTTGTGCCATTTTTTCCTACTTTTTCACTTGTGCCTTTTTTACCTGTGTCCTTTTTACCTGTGCCCTTTTTAAAAACCCGTGCCATTTTTACCCTTCACCATGGTGAATATAAGTTCTGGCCACCGAGCCGAGGTTGGTAGCTACACGTGGTAGCGCGTGGGGGGGGGGGGGGGGGCGTTCAAAATAGGTCGCGGTCAGGTGTGACTACAAAGGTACCGCTCATAGGGGGTACAAGTGAGATGGACTGATGTCGCTGTAAATATTATTCTAATTAATGCGCCAGTACATCAGGTTAAGAAGATATGAGCTTCTCTTCAAGCTAAAGGGATAGATAGTTTAAATCTGAATCTAACTATCTAAGAGTTATTGCGAATAATCTCTCACACGAGACACAACAAATAATATTCGATCACAGATAAGGTCAAATTACACAGGTTGAGGAACTCGGATTTACAGTAAATATAGTGACAATCGGAATAAAATAAAATATAAATTCAAATAGATTGGAATAAATTAACCAACTACTTAAGAAACGCAAATGAATGAGCTTTGTAATATAGCTTACAAAGAGCTAACTTGAATGGGCGTACACGACAAAGTTGTACTTAGGAAATACATAATGGCATAAAAGGAGATATGAATAGATTAACAAATTCCTATAAGAACACAGAACTACTGTAGCGTTGTATTATAACTGAAACAATGGTTATAATAAATGGATTACTAGACAAAGTAATAATATAATCAATAGCCAAATATTAGGAGGAATCGAACAAGGAATATCAAATCTGAATTCCTACAGTAGATTGGTGTAGAAAGAATTACATGATCCGAATACCGTGTATCATTGGATTATTCACAAGAACTAATAGAAATCAGATATCTTGACAAATGAATTAAATCTAACTTCAACGAAAAGGGTTCTTTACTTTCAAGGGGGGGGGGGGGGGAATTAGTACGATAAGTATTCTCTGGCAATAATTTCATGGATAATATAATCCTGAAATTGGGTATAGGTTTTAGGTATATTGAATTTAGGAAGGAAAATAGCTCACGTTATACACTTCACCTCGACTTGGATACACAAAGAATAATAACATATATGAATAAAATCTGAGAGTATTCCCTAAATAACACTATGTAACGTACGTACAATTAAGGTTCTGAAGGATTAAATACAAATTATCTTAGCAATATCTCGTACTTATTGAATCACTGTACGGATCAATGTTATATAAATCTTACACGGGTATTAGAGGGTCAAGATAGATCTTAGGCACAGATCTATAATTAACTATAATAGAGTACTCGCATATTGTATCTTACCTTCACAACAATAACCACAACTTATAACACGCAGGAGACACTTAGGGTAAAGGGTAGAGGTAGCCTTGAGCGAGAATCTGGTCAACGTGGACTCGTGGTTCTGCAGGGCTGAACGTCAGGGGGAACTGCCTCTCGTGGTACTGCAGGGCTGGACGTCAGGGGGAACTGCCTCTCACACAGGTACAGGTGGAGGTGGCTCCTGGCTGGACATCAGGAATGAGGGGTTAATACCAATGTTATACCCGCAATCAGCTTGACCAGTGGAAGGTAGCAATCGTATTTTGCTAACTTCCTTCAGTTTTAGTCAGGCTATATTCGGTTTATATTTAGTGTTCAATTTGATTTATTTCAATTACATAGGGACATGTGGATATCGTTGTTTTGGCTATGGTGAAGGCAATTCTTAATCTAAAAATACATGGCGGTTATTGATTTATTCATAAGGAGATTCTTGATATCTCGATATTGGCCTCCCATTTTTAGAGGGTATTATTGTGACTTAATGGATGATTTACTGTCCATCGTGGTATCTGGCTATTCTTACTCGGCAGGCCATATGTTTTCCACTATTCACTTTGTTTACACTATTCCCAGTCTCCCCGGGAGGTACTGTAGAGGGGGTACTGGGATTCCCATTTATACCGATATTGAAATGGTTCTTGGCGTTCAACTTGCATAAAAAGTTCTTCACTGTATTGCAAGTCAGGCTGGAACTGGTGATAGGCCTTGGGTATATGTCTCGGCCTCTTCCATTGGAGGAGCTGGGGCCCCTGGGATTGGTCCGTACTCGAACTCCTTTCTCGGGCAGACTGACCTAGATTCCCGGAAATTAGAGTATGGGCAGATCCGGGAAAAGGGGTAGACTGTCTTATTCCGGCAGGGATTAAATCCTGGGAAACTGGTCGTGTTTTGTTGTCTCGCCTTCTCCTGGTGTTGTCTTCTCCTGCTCTCTTGGCTGCTCAATCCCGTCATCTCAGTAACTCCGCTTTTTCACTCAAGAAACATGGAAAGTATTAAGCTTATTTGCAGGTAGCCATTTTGATATTTAAAGTAGTAGTAAGCGAATGAGAAAACAAAAAAAATTTGTGATAAGGGGGTATGACATGATTACTTAAATCGCCAATTTGCAATGGCTAATAACAATATATTATCCGTTAATTTTGTGTAGATCTTTTGCATTGGTATAAACAACTAGACTAACATGTGTTTTATTAGAGGAGTTATTGTTCAATTTCTAAAGCCGATATGCCATGAATGCTTTTTCCTCTGGCTTGGCAGCTTATAATTTAACTTATATACAAATAGTTTCACCTTCCGAAAGAATAAACTCTCAGAATGAAATACCCACTTTAGATTCCACGATATTTCTCCTCCCAGTCGTTCTCCACGCTCCGATTCACACTTCTTAAATGTCATCCCACTTCACGCTCTCTCCTTGTAGTTCCTATTCGTGAGCCCTTCCAATATCGTGTTTCTTCCTCTCTATTTTTGTACTCTCACCACTTTTCCAAAATTTCTATTTCATGCTGTTCTTTGTTTATCCTTCCGTTTCAACATATTCCATACAAATCTATCTATCTATCTATCTATCTATATGCTCAGGCCCAATCCCCATTTTGGGGGTAGCCGACTCAAGACAGAGCAAGAACAGGGAAAACACAAAAACAACGTAAAACAACAAATAAACACAGATAAAAAGCACAAACTCACACACATCCAGGTCACCCAGGAGAAGACCCAGAGACCAGGCTCCAGCACTCCCCCGGCAACCGACCACCCGGAGAGGTTCCGATCTCGGCAGGCAGACATGCAGCGGAGCCAAAGCCACAAGCCCTCCCACGACACTTCCAGGCGCACCCTTCATATTAATCGTCTCCCCGGGCCAGGCGCCTGATGGACTATTATCTAGTCCAACTTGCGCCCGACCCCTTACTCCAAATGACCACGTGTTCACTCAACTATTCACAAGCATTCTCCATTCGCTCCTGTCCACCACCACTTCCCCTGCCTGATCTATAGTCATTCCTCTATCATCCAAAGCCTTTCTTACACAGTCTCTCCATCTCAATGGGGGTCTTCCTGCCTTTCTATCTCCCCTTGTACCTGACTCACATATTCTCTTTGTAAGCCTTTCATCTTCCATTCGTTCAACATGACCATACCAGCTCAGCACCCTTCTGTCCACTCTGGCTGACAAATGTTCCTGCTGCCCCACTCTCCTACGTATCTCTTCATTCCTCAATCTGTCTCTACGAGTAACTCCACACATACTCCTCAAGCAGCTCATCTCCATCACATCCAGCCCTCTTTTCTCCTTTTTCTTCAGAGCCCATGTCTCAGCCCCATACATCACTGTTGGCACAACAATTCCTTGATACAGTGCACTTTTTACTTTCACTCCGAGATTTCTCGTCTTCCACATACTTCCCATTGCTCCGAAAACCTTCCTTCCTTCACACACTCTGTTTTACCTCCACTTCCATACCTCCACTCCTGCTTATCGTTCCTCCTAGATATTTAAAACACTCTACTTGTTCCAATATTTCCCCATCCAGCCTCACATACAGATTCACCCTATGCTCTCCCCTATTACACACCATTACTTTACTTTTATTGACGTTCACCTTCAGTTTCCTCCTTCCACAAACCACACCAAACTCTTTGACTACCCGCTGCAGTTTCTCATCAGAATCCGCCACCAATGCTGTGTCATCAGCGAACAGCAACTGATTCAACTCCCAATCTCTACCATTCTTCCCTACTAAACCCAATCCTCTTCCCATAGTTCTCCTTTTCACCTCCCTCACCACACCATCCATACAAATGATTCAAAGTATTCATGATGGCTTCTCCATCCAAATTTGTACTCTTCTAACATGATCACTTTGCATATCTCTCTTTTCCCCTACATTTTCCCCATCATCTCACCCTCCCTAGTCCAATCATTATATTAGTTATCTTCACTCTCTCAATCTCCCTAACCCTATATGGAACGTATATAAAACAGATGGGAAGTCTAGGTAGGAAACTAAATAGATAATAAAATGACCCATGAATGAACACACCTATACACGTACCCATCTCCCCTTGGTGGCCGTTCATTGTGCCACCTACATTACCTAACTGCATTGCCTAACCGTTAACTTTGGTTTATGGGCTACGGTGAGGACATCATTTACCAGGGAGGGCCAGGGACGTGGTCAATTTACATATTAAGTGCTATACCGTGATTAGATACACTCAGAATATTATTACTGTTCCTGATGTTGGTGATTATATGTATGCAAAATAATATTATACATCATATACATAATGTTCACATGTGTTTTAGTTCATTACTGTCTTTAAAACGAATGATGACGATTTGCTATTATGTTTCTGAACTTCCATTTCTTGGAACATTCCTTTACAAACGGTATCCTAATAATTATGTTATCTCTTACATGTCTTAACTGTCTTGGTGTATTGGTTAGCGTGTTTACTATCTGTAGGCCTTTGTGGTAGCCCAGGTTCAAATCCCGTTGGATCACATGCTTTCATTAATTACTTTGGGAGGTGTTTGTTTTGCTGAGTGAAACTAATAAAATAGATTATATTAGACTTAGGCCCTGTCTTATCATCTTTACATTTCTCGTTGCTCTTACTATTACCGGGTTTTATGAACTTTGCCCAAGTTTCCATGAGTAAGCACACACACACACCAACCAACCCACACACCCACACACACTCACACACACACACACACACACACTCAGTCACTCTCTCTCTCTCTCTCTCTCTCTCTAGCTGTCTCTCCCGCCGCTGACATACTGGTAATACCGCAGGAGATAACACTAGTGAACAAGGAACCTGGTGGGATAATAATGAGGGGAGCTGAATAAGTAGGGGTGGGGAAGGGAGGAGGTGATTGGTAGAGAGTTAGACAGATAAATGGGTAAGTAGATAGCTATATAGCTAGATAGATAGATATATAGATAGATAGATAGATAGATAGACAGATATATAGACACATAGATAGAAAGATAGATAGACAGACAGATATATAGATAGATAGATAGATAAAACGAAGAAGTGATACAACAAAGCAGTGACACAACAAATGAGTATTAGGTTAAGTATAATAATAATGTACGTATGTATGTACTGTATGTATGTATGTATGTATGCACAGTATATACTCAGACACATACCCCATTGCTGGGGGTGGCCGACTCGAGACAGAGCCCGAACGGAAACCTTTTAAGTTCCAATTCTTAGGGTCCAGGACCACTTTCGTGTTCCCTCGCCCATTTTTATGTCTCGTTGAGTAGGAAAACTTTACAAGGGGAGGAGGATTCCTAGCCTCCAGTCCCCAGAAGGAAAAGTAGGACAGTAAAATAGACAGAAATGGCTAAGGTTGGTTAGGGGATGCCAAACCTCACTCTGGATAGGACCAGCAATTTACATTGTCACATCGTTACGGCAATATTCGTGTCACTCCTTTGAATTTTATTGCCGATTTTTCACTCCTTTGTTATGTCACTCCTTCAATAGAAATTCCTCCTAGTATATGTTTGGGGGCAGGAGGCTAGGAATCCTCCTCCCCTTGTAAAATTTTCGTAATCAACGAGACAGAGAAAGGAGCGAGGGAACTCGAAAGTGGTCCCGGACCATAAGAATTGGAACTTTATAGGTTTCTGTTCGTGCTCTGTTTCAAGTCGGCCACCCCCAGCAATGGGGAATGTGCCTGAGTATATACATGCACACACGTATGTTTTGAGGTAAATGATATTTCATAAATTAAGTATACGAAAAATCAGGCAAACGTGGTCAATATTGAGAAGTGTTGCGAGCCCTGCACAAGCTGAAAGTTATTTAATACTTTTTGTGAACACGTACTGTAGCACATCCGGGAACAAGGGCGTTGCTGGTGGCTAAATTGGAGGCTTTAATGAAGTTTGTTTATTTAATTTCCGTATTAACCCTTTTAAGTCCTTGAGGATTATGGCGCGCTTTGACAATTTATTCTGGCTGTCATTAAACGATTTTAAGCAGTTTAGGAATTATCTGTCGGAAATAATTAAAAGGGTAAAAGCAATTTCAATTATACCTTTGACTTCCATATGCCCTTCCTAATATGAATACAATCGTCTGATAATAGCCATAAATGTAGAAACATATTGCATCTTAGATCCTCAAGGGGTGAATCTCTCTCTCTCTCTCTCTATATATATATATATATATATATATATATATATATATATATATATATATATATATATATATATATATATATATATATATTATATATATATATATATATATATCTATAAATATATAAATATATATATATATATAATATATATATATATATATATATACACAGATATATATATATATATATATACTGTATATATTATACACTGTATATATATATCTTATTAACATACCCTCACATCAACCCTTCTAATATCCTGCAGGTATAATCAAGTAATTTCACCAAGTTTTAGTCGAGCAAGCTCCCCTCCTTAGTTGAAGAAAATTACCAAGCATTACCCAGAGTGAAATCGATAATTGATTTAAACATTCGGAAGGAAAAGATAGACAGATTAATCAATAGATATTATAACTGTCTGTCCAATTCTTCGGGACGTTTTCAAATATATTTTTATATGAGAAATTTTGAAAAGGAGCTTTAATCAAGATATTTTGTAATCTTGGCCTTTGAATTAACAGCAGGATTTATCGGTCATATGTATTCGCATAATAACACATATATATATTAACAAATACTTATGGTATTATATACTACAATACCATTAACCCATTCTGTACCGGCGACGTTTTTAAGATTGTATTCTAGCTATATTTACACCATTATATGCTGTTTAGGAAGGATCTGTGGTAGTAAAAAGTGTTAAGTGAGACAGTTTGCAGCCTGTTAATTGCTAGAGACCCTTTGTAAACTGAAGACAATCGTTTAATATTATCCAGAATACAGTTAAACGGATGTCATCGGTACAGAAGGGGTTAAGATACTGCGTGTATGATATAATGTATATTGTAGGACCGCGAAAACACCGGCATGAACAATACCTTACATTTCAATTAATTAAAGTCTATTAAATATAATAAGGAAAACAAATTCTTGCACATTAACCTCAATGACTCATAAGCGATTAGATTGATCGAGTAAATATGTCTACCATTTAGGAAGGGTCACCAAGGAAATGTACAGCCCATTTGCCCCAGCCCTTTTTGAGTTACAGAGGTTTGGATTCACTATTTATAGCCCACCTTCAGCCCCTTCAGCATGATGACGCCTTTTTATCGTTGATACTGGCCTCAAATTAGATTTTGATATGCCGTTTATGAAGGTCCTGTGTTACTCAGAGGGTTTAGTAAGATCGTATTTACCATTTTGAGCCCTAGAGGTACACTCAACCAAAAAACAATCTTTACACTGGTGAGCTGTAAATAATCTAGTGTCCACGGAATGAATCGGGTGTATCATACGCCTGTGAGATATTATCTAAGATTTCGACCCACTTCCAGAATGTGTATCGAGCGTTATTGTAATGATTGTTTTTTGGTCGAGTATACATTATAAGCTACATAAAATAGTCTTAAGAAAACCAGAATGAGATAAAAGTTACGTCATCGTGCTGAAGGAGTTACTGAAGGGACTACTATAGAGAATGAGAAGGGCGAGACAAATTGAAACAACGGAAGGAAATGAAGAGGTGAAGAGAAGTAAGAGAGGAGGAACGAGAAAGAGGCCATATAAGAGACAGCTAGAGACATAAGTGGCAGTGATAAAGAGGGAAGGGGAGGAGGGCGATAACCTAAGAGAGAGAGAGATATATTTTATTAAGTCTAGGAGGAAGTTTTGGTTGTTAGAAGGTAATTGAGATAGTATTTACCCTTTTGATTTACAGGTATCCTTACTAAGCTGAATACAATCGCTTATTAATATCCGGCATAAGCTATCAAAACACGTCATAATTGTCAAGAGATTAAACATTTACTTGGTTATGCAATTACGTATTTATTATTTTAAGGAGATATTTTGTTTTCTATATTGTGACGTCTACCAGTGTGGGCAGAATCGCCTCTCGTTAGCCACTAGCGCTCGCCAGGGACATCGAAATGGGCTACAGTTATCCGAGAATGTTGTTTTTTCTTTCTTTGTGCTCGCATTGTCACAGACAGTCCAGTGGTGGTCTTTGTTTTCGTCTGTGACAACGGGAAGTATTTTATATCATTAATAGAATATAAGATGCATTGTGTAAAGTTAAGGAGAAAGAGCGGTAGAGGCAGCGTGGTAGTAGTACGTGCGTGTGTATGTATGTGCTGCCTCCCTCGCTCGGAGGAGTTTTCCCGCTCGCGCGCGGGCTTTTCCGCGCCCTTGATTGGCTGGCGGATCCTGGCGCGTTCTAGAGGCCTGCTGCCTTGTGACGTCTCGGCCCGTGATGGGCCGACCATCGCGCCCTTGCGGGCTCCTGTGTAACTAACCTCCTCCATGATGGTTCCCAGGAGCTGTTCTCCTTAGGACAGGCTTGATGCGCATGCTTCTAACATCCCTTTGCATACTCTCTCTCGATCACCCCCTTCACCACTGTCTCTCTCTCTGACCTTCTTTTTCATTGCTTCTCACCTTTATTCAATTACTTGTCCCCTTGGGTTCTGCATACGGTTTCCATAGCCGGCCCATTGTATTGTATGCGCCGTCCTCTGGGATATTTACATTTACTTAGAATAGGTTTTGAGGGTTCTTAGTTAGTAGAGGTTGGGAACTTAGTGTGTCTCCATTATTGATTTAGTGTTTCTGCTCTTTTATTTAATGCTAGACTGGGATAAGGTAACTGTAGTCGTTGTCTCCGATGTGTGTATGGTTTGCTTATACCTACATGACTTCGACCGGTCCTGTAGTAGCCTGTGTTGTCTTTTCGCTTGCGTCCTTTACGAGTGCAGCATTGTGTTGACTGAGGGTTTTGGCCTGTTCCAGTTCCACACTTTGCTGCCTCTTTGCTTGTCTTTAGAGGGTCGCCAGGATAGAACCAGATACTTGTGATCTGGATCTATCAAGAGAGCACCCTAGTCAATTCACGTAACTTAAAGGATGCAGCCTTAAGGACATCGCTAGGCTATGAGCCTGTCTTGCTCAACCACAGTTCCTTACCCTGAGTATTCCAGCTAGACATTATTTATCAAGTAGACACTTATTAGTATTTAATATAAGCTCTTTGATATTTATGCATTATTATTTACAGCATTTATTAGTCTAGGTTGTTGTTGAGTTGCACAACCATAGCAGACTGTTTCGTTGATGAGGAAGTACTTCTTTTAGTGTCGAGCATTGCTACCGTTGCGCATTTATAGTATTCTCGTCAGTTAACATTATATGTCCTATCTTTTAGTGTATTCCATTTACACGTGTGGTGTCCTGCCTCCTGCCTTTATATAGTTTAAGATACGAGCATCTTATGAGCATCAGACTTTCTTCAGAAGTTTCTAGGTCTATGCTGTAGGACTATACTTCACTTTCTTTCAGATAGGAGTGAAGAGTTTATTGTTATTTAGAGTAACTGTATTGAAGCATCTTTTTATTGTATTAAATCTTGCAGTGATTTAATTGATCTTTCCATAGATTCCTTTTTATGCATTTTAACGTAACTTGCATCTTGATTGTTATCAGGCTATACCAGTGTGGGTTAGCCTGAAGTAGAGTACATTTATGCCCAGTTATGGATACCCCGTTATCGCAGATTAACTCTGGAGGGTATAGGTGTTTTTGTTCACCGGCATATAAGTTCGAGGGTTTGGATCTAGCGTACCGTTGTTGCATAGTGCCCTATTTACTAGTCCAATCATTAAGTGCCCTTGTTTTATTCGTAGCCCCGGTCGTAACAATATATTTATATGTTTTATATATTTGTTATAGTTTCCTCGCTATACCTCCATCAAGTTTAAGCAAACATAAATGTACCCTACCTACCCATCCACCAACACACATCCACACATACTCTCTCTCTCTCTCTCTCTCTCACTGACAAGATCAGATGTTCAGGAAGTGTCCCGGGCAGATAGGCGTTTGGGACTCACCAAACAACTTCTTTCCCCAACCCATAATATATTTGTCATGCCTTCCCATATGATTTTTACCATATTCTCTGGCCTTGTGTTTTGTCTGTAATTTATCTTTTCCATCTCCCTTTTATTCCAACCCAGTTTGTTTTCTTCCCATTTATCTTGCTTCTACTTCTTCCTCGTGTCCATTCCTTATTTAATTTACCCCTTTTGTCCTCTTAGTTTTTTTGTTTGTATTCATCAACTCTATTCTCTCCCCATCCTCTCCCCTCCCCTCCTTCACATCCCACAACTTTAGCCACAACTGCCTGACTTTAGGTAGGAAACGGGACAATTATTTTGTCCTTCTCTCCCACAAAACTCTCCTTCCATTTTAGTATTTCAAGTTTTATTTTTAGCTTGATGTTAAATTTATATATTTATATAAATTTAGCGTTTTACTTATGACTCACATATGGACATACATTGATAAAACAAAAATCCTATTGAAGAAGTATTATACAGTGAAAGTTACCAGTATAAAACAAACCTTAATTCTGGATAGTAAGTCATGATGGCATCACACAAGACAACATTTCTCCCGAACATTATCTTAGAAATACACACAACATTTCAAATCTCTCTCTCTCTCTCTCTTTAGTTATCTTTTCTCTGCTCCTCTCTTCGTCACGCCACCTTGATCTCTCTCTCTTTCTCTCTCTCTCTCTTTAGTTATCTTTTCTCTCGTCTCTTCGTCAAGCCACCTTGACTCTCTCTCTCTCTCTTTAGTTATCTTTTCTCTGCTCGTCTCTTCGTCACGCCACCTTGATCTCTCTCTCTCTTTAGTTATCTTTTCTCTGCTCGTCTCTTCGTCACGCCACCTTGATCTCTCTCTCTCTCTCTCTCTCTCTCTCTATAGTTATCTTTTCTCTGCTCGTCTCTTCGTCACGCCACCTTGATCTCTCTCTCTCTCTTTAGTTATCTTTTCTCTGCTCGTCTCTTTGTCACGCCACCTTGATCTCTCTCTCTATCTCTCTCTTTAGTTATCTTTTCTCTGCTCGTCTCTTCGTCACGCCACCTTGATCTCTCTCTCTCTCTCTCTCTTTAGTTATCTTTTCTCTGCTCGTCTCTTTGTCCCGCCACCTTGATCTCTCTCTCTCTCTCTCTCTTTAGTTATCTTTTCTCTGCTCGTCTCTTTGTCACGCCACCTTGATCTCTCTCTCTCTCTCTTTAGTTATCTTTTCTCTGCTCGTCTCTTTGTCGCGCCACCTTGATCTCTCTCTCTCTCTCTCTCTTTAGTTATCTTTTCTCTGCTCGTCTCTTTGTCACGCCACCTTGATCTTTCTCTCTCTCTCTCTCTCTCTTTAGTTATCTTTTCTCTGCTCGTCTCTTTGTCACGCCACCTTGATCTCTCTCTCTCTTTAGTTATCTTTTCTCTGCTCGTCTCTTTGTCATGCCACCTTGATCTCTCTCTCTCTCTTTAGTTATCTTTTCTCTGCTCCTCTCTTTGTCACGCCACCTTGATCTCTTTCTCTCTCTCTCTCTCGTTAGTTATCTTTTCTCTGCTCGTCTCTTCATCACGCCACCTTGATCTCTCTCTCTCTCTTTAGTTATCTTTTCTCTGCTCGTCTCTTTGTCACGCCACCTTGATCTCTCTCTCTCTCTTTAGTTATCTTTTCTCTGCTCGTCTCTTTGTCACGCCACCTTGATCTCTCTCTCTCTCTCTCTCTTTAGTTATCTTTTCTCTGCTCGTCTCTTTGTCACGCCACCTTGATCTCTCTCTCTCTCTCTTTCTCTTTAGTTATCTTTTCTCTGCTCGTCTCTTTGTCACGCCACCTTGATCTCTCTCTCTCTCTCTCTCTCTTTAGTTATCTTTTCTCTGCTCGTCTCTTTGTCACGCCACCTTGATCTCTCTCTCTCTCTCTCTTTAGTTATCTTTTCTCTGCTCGTCTCTTTGTCACGCCACCTTGATCTCTCTCTCTCTCTCTCTCTCTTTAGTTATCTTTTCTCTGCTCGTCTCTTTGTCACGCCGCCTTGATCTCTCTCTCTCTCTCTCTCTTTAGTTATCTTTTATCTGCTCGTCTCTTTGTCACGCCACCTTGATCTCTCTCTCTCTTTAGTTATCTTTTCTCTGCTCGTCTCTTCGTCACGCCACCTTGATTTTCATTTGTCCCCACTGAATCTCATTTTCTCTCACTCTATCTGTTTTTTAAGTTGTTCACTTCTTCCATCTATTCAATGCTATGTTGCTTTGACATATCGAAGCATTCCTCTAAAGTCAATGTTTACCTCCTTCTTATCTTTAGCTATATTGTATATAACCTCACCAAAATACACTCGTGTTATGGTATTGTCAATGCTCTTCCAGTAACATAATCTTAACCGCTTCTGTACCGGCTACGTCCTTTCAACTATATTAGGCTACAATTAGACGATATAATTCAGTTTATAAAGGGCCTCCAGCAATTAACAGACTTCCAAATATCTCTCTTAACCCTTTTACTACCACACATCCTTCTAGAACTTCACAAAATATTATAAATATTATAAACATAGCATAAATAAAATTACAAAGACGTCGCCGGTACAGAAAGGGTTAATATTTTACAACTTGTTTATGATCTACTGTAATCCTTTCTTCTTATTTCCTTCCTTCTTATTCTTGTATGTTTATTCTGTCTCCCCAATCAATCTTCTTCCTTTCCTTGCTTTCCATTCTTAGGTAGCCCAACGCCTTCTTGTACACTTAGCCCCTTCTGTACTGGCGACGTATGTTAGACTTTATAGTGTCGCTATATTTATTTTAGACAATTGTATGCAGCTTAAGATGGATCTGTGATAGTAAAAAGAGTTAAGGGAGTTAGTTCGAAGACTGATAAATAATGGAGGCCCTTTTAAACTGAATTATAATTATCTAATAATAGCCAGAATAAAGCTAAAAGGACGTCCCCAGTACAGAACGGGTATAACTCTCATTCCATATTCCCCTTCGCCTCTACCCCACTCTTAGCCAAGGCCCTAGATCCTGTTTTTGGCTCGCGGCTTCTGTTTTCGTCTTTTATTTCCATCCCCCACCTCTCTCTCTCTCTCTCTCTCTCTCTCTCTCTCCTCATTACTATTTAAATTACCTTCAAATTGTCTCTCTGTGAGGTTTCAAGCTTTTCGTCCAACTTTTATTGTTCATTATCCAGCTCATTATCTTCAATTACACCTATAGTAAATCAATATATGACAGTTATTATACTACTATACTATCCCACCCCCACTCTGTGAAACTCACTAACCTAAGAGTGAAACGTTACTCACAGACTTTCTTCTATTCAACAGGTGAGCTTTGGAACTCTCTCCCAGAATCAGTCTTTCCCTCTTCCTATGACTTAAATTGCTTCAAACTCCGTGTGTCCAGGCATTTTGGCTCGAACGTCCCTTGATTTTGGGCCTGTCACTCTTTCAACTCTGGGGGAGGCACTCGCTACAGGCAGTTCTGCCCTTTGTCTCCCTCACTCACATAGACACAACAAATACTACTGAATAGGGAGACTTGGATGAAGGGAGATTTCTACACGAAAACATTGAGATGATACTAGTACTGTATTACTATCAATACTAATATATGTTTTTGTTTTTGTTGCTGTTCCCCAGGCTGTCTGGCCGAGCAGCCCCAAGGTTCCGAGCAAGGCCAAAGCCATAACCGAGCGCCCCCACAAAACCCTCCCTGCTTACCACTAATAAAGCCCAGGTGACCAAAGCCACTCCAAGGCGGAGAACTGAGGAGGGTGCGGAAACGCCCGGGAAATCTAAGTCCCACCCAAGGCCATGTGCCCCTCAGCAATTATGAAGGGAAAGTTGAGGGGCAAAGGAAAAATGTGACGCTTTGGCACCCAATCTGCCAACCTCTAGTTTGGCAGTAGGGAGATCAATCCACGGAAGAGACGCCGTCACTTGAGATCTAGATATTATTTAAGTAAAGGAAACAGTCAGAGTAAGCTATGGGTATGGCAGAGATCGCTCAGCTCTCACTCTGATTGACCAGCCCATCAGCACACTAATATATGTGATAAACTGTACTATACATTAAGGGAAAACGAAGGTATTTTTTAACAACTTACTGTTTGCTATTATGTATAACGAGAACATTGACACATAACAGTATCCTTTCATGTAAGAGAAAGTAACTATTGAAGTACCGGGTATGTGTATTATGATGATAAAGCTGGTTTGCAAAGGAAATTCCCCTTTCCCAATGTAATCTCTTGCTTACCCATGTTTTGCTCCTATATAACTGCATAACATATACTCTCAAATAATAATAATAATAATAACAATTGTAAAAATGACCGCGTAAGAAGAAGTGTAAACATGGAGAGAAGAGGATTAGGGCGGGGAAAAGTTGTGTGAGAATGTTGTGAGTCCGAGTGAGAGGATGAGACAGATATACCCCCAGTGATAGATAGATAGATAGATAGGTCGATAGATAGATATATCGATAGATAGATAGATAGATAGTCAGTCATAGTTTTATAGATAGGTAGATAGATAGATAGATAAATAGATAGATAGATAGACAGGTAGATACAATATACACCAGATAGATAGATAAATAGATAGATAGATACACAGGTAGATACACTATAGACCGATATACCCCCAGAGATAGATAGATACACAGGTAGATACACTATAGACCGATATATTTCAGGGAGATAGATATATAGATAGATAGATATACATTAGACCAATATACCCCGGGGAGACAGATAGATAGTTACACAAGTAGATTCAATATACATTTAGGTGGCAAGCCCGCACACACACACGCAAGCAAGAAAGTAAAGAGGAAAGAAATATAGATACAATATACAAATATTTCAAGTATTTACAAAAGCTATAATATATATATATATATATATATATATATATATATTTTGTTTTATTAGTTTGGAGATATTAAGACGTTTCACCAAACTAGTTTTGCTCAATAAGAAGCTTCACCCCATTCATGTGTCATTATTTTTCTGGGTGACCAATAGTGAGCCTGTAACGCAAAAATAAATCGGCCTTTGGCTGGGACACGTTTCCATCGAAAAATGTACACATTTATCTTGAATGGGTATTGGGGGGGATTTTTTTTTTTCGTTTGAAGAAAGTCTGGGGAGACGGTTTTGGTTAGCATTGGTTGTATTTGTTTCATACTGCAATAATTGTACTAAGCTATATAATACCTGCATTTATTTTGTTGACAAAAATAATCGTAAATACTGTATTGTATGAAAATGCACCCCAATATTGACCCTTTCAGTACTGGTGCCGTCCTTTTAACATTATTCTGGTTACTATTAGACGGTTTTATTCATTTCATAAAAGACCTCCAGCAATAAACAGGTTTAGACATTTGTCACTTAACCTATAGTCTACCACAGATCCTTCTAAAACCGCACAAAATCGCCTAAATATAACCAGCATAAAGATAAAAGACGTTACTGGTACTGTTGAATGAGTTAAAACTCGACACATAAAACAATATATATTTAGTCAAGTTTCCAATACCAATGCAAAACATTGATTATTATTATTATTATTATTATTATAATAATAATAATTAATGTTATTTATACCGGTACGTTTATTAACAAATAGAGGTAACAGATAAGATTATGATCGGATTTTACACTTTACCGCCTTTTTTGTCGATGCTCATAATGCCCTTCCATTATAGCAGAATAAGGAAAATAAGACAAATTTATAATAAATTAAAACAATTATTTAGCTCTGAAATCAGGGTAGAACGATCGCAATTACAACATTATACGAAAACATAAAATAATATAAAGCTTGGAAACATTGAGAACAAAAAACACAGAGCAAGTGGACAATGAAGAGGAAGACAATAAGGGACGGGAGACAGAACAGAAAGAATAAAGGACAACATTAAATAGGGAGAAGGGAGAGTATTGTATGGAGAAAATATAATATAACATAATATATACATATATATATATATACATATGTATATATATATACTATATATATACATTATATATATATATATATATATATATATAATATATATATATATATATACTGTATATATATATATATATATATTATATATATATATATATATATATATATATATATATATATATATATATATATATATATTATGCTGTATATATTATAGGTTTGATTCCCGAAGGGAAGTAAAGAAAACCTAATATTTAGTAGGGGCCCCGGAATCATTGACGATGTTGCCTATTAGTATAATAGTCTCCAATCAACACCACGTCAGTCCTTTGAATCAACCGCTGCGAGGAAGAAAAAGAGTCATCTTCATAAGTGCAACGCTACTTCTCTTATGGTGTAGTCACAGATCGGGTACCCACTACGAAAACACTTTCGTAAAAAATAAGAGAATAAAAAAGGAAAATGTAAACACTTAAACATTGTTATCAACAAGCTTCCCACATTTGGTGAATTTTATTGTGTTGTGGCTTCTTACCACCTCTCGCCCAGTGCACAATTCGTCCTTCACTGATATATGAAGATAAAAAACCTCAAAAAATATCACGCGAATGGGAAGGGGATGGCTGGGAGGGCCCACATCGTCAATGATTCCAGGGCCCCTACTAAATATTAGGTTTTCTCTACTTCCCTTCGGAAATCAAACCTATAATTTAATAGTGGCCCCTTCATCATTGACGATGTTGCCTGAATTCAAAGAATGGAGGGGGACATTCGCAATAATATCGTATCCTCAGTAACCACAGGTAGTAAGTCAAGAATTTTCATAACAGGAAAAGTGTTTTATTGTAGTATGCATACACTATAAAATATGAAAGAGTGTAAGCAGTGCGTTGCTTCAAAGAAGCCTCCTCCAACAACTTAGTCCTCGTACATGAGGTGTTTGTTGTAAAACGTGATACCTAGAGTTAATACAAAACCCCTCATCACCTTTAACCTGGAACCTGGACTGAGCTCAGCTTGTTCCGTAGGTCCATTTATTGAGCCACTTTGACCAATATCACTACTTCTCAATCTAGTGAAGACTAGCATAGAAATTCAAATTACATATATACAATTAGCGTAAACAATATTTATTATGTATAAAATACATGAGCTTTTAATTAAGCATTTCAAAAACATAAAATTATTAAACTAGTTCTAGTAACTAAAAACAAATTTCCCTTGAGCTTCCTAGCTCGTATACATATATGTGGGCTTGGCTCGGCATAAGCCATGCCTAACCTGCCATGCATGAACTTGTAATCCTGCGGAAGAGGGGGTTCTCCTATGTACTGGGATCCACCGATCACCCCCCCCCCCTTTTCTAAGCCAAAATGGGCGTACACATCACAGTACTAGTGCCGACCGTCTGGAATACAAGTAAAAAAGCCCCGAAAAACAAGAGAGTGCCTAGATTCGGATCTCGAGAAAAGAGATTGGGAATAACAGAAAACCAATTTTTTAAAAAAGAGATAACACATGCAATTGATGTCCGCTAAGGGGGGCACCTCCGCTGATCACCACCGACTCTAGCCACAGAGGCGTAGAGCGAGCACAATGTAAATACAAACATTAAACTACATAGCACCAGAAAATCAGCCGGCTATTTCAGGTCATCCGCCGGGGGAGGGGGGAAGCCGTAAAGTGTTCCTAGCTGAAGAAGATCATGCAAGACCCATGCAACCACTTGGACAGAAGCCAAGGATGGCCTTGACCATGTCCCCTCCGCCGGCGTTCGAGACTGGACATGTAAGAACATTCTGAACTTAAACCTGTACTACATAAAGGCAACAGTCTGAACTTAAACTGGTAATACTTAAAGAAACCGTTTACTACCACTCCGAGGTCAGAGACAGCTCAGGGTCAGCGAGGCTGGCCAAACCAGTTTAAGGATCAAATGCCACTAGTCTAATCAGTGAACTGAGAAGGAATGGAAAGTGACTCTAGTTGCCTTTCATTACAGTTAGTGTCGGAACTACAGAGAAAGTGGGAGGGGGAGCAGACATGCGTGGAAAGCTGTTGGCGAAACTGACAGCAGGTCAGAGAGAGATCTATAAAATTCGAGGATTGCTAGTCACGCTGAATTTGTCGGGGAGTTCTACTTTAGTATGAAATTTATTGATTGGCCGAAAACTTGAGCCTTTGTCAGCTTGAACTAGAACGCCATGGTGCACATGCATGAGGAGAACGTGGTAGTAACAAGTGGTGACTTATAAATTTCGAAGAAATTGAATTGAAAGCAAAGGGATGCGGGCATCCATTATGGTTGAAACCTATCATCTGGGGACTGAAGGGAGAATGAGTTGCCCACTAAAAACAGGGGGGGGGGGGGGCGTGAAGTAGAAAACTGTTCCGACCCCAAGAAATGAGAGCATGAGCCTGCTGCTGAGCTGTCCCTGACTCGAGTAAGTGGGTTACAATAAAAAACATTCAGTTATGTGGGTACGACCCGAGTGAGTATAGGGAGAGGCAAAACCTCCTGAATACCAATGTAGAGTGAACCTACCCGCCAGGACGGAACCCTTCCACTGACGGCGGGAATTCAAACAAAGGACCAGCTCCGGCATAGTTGAATATGCCCTCAAAACCCAAATAAACTAGAGAGAACCAATACTTGTTCGCGTTGTGCCGCACATAACATACATTGGGGACGCCCTGGGGATTTGCCAAGTGTAACTGAGGAAAAACAGTCCCAGAGGTATCGCCGCCCCAACTAGAGCATACATTGTCGCTGGACAGTAATACACCCTACCAAGGTCCGGGGTAGGCGCCTGCTGGCAGACGGGTGTGTTTTTTATCACAATTTGTGTGAGATGAAATCAAAGTTAGTAAGAAGTATTCTCCTTTGCTTGTCCGCCCCGGGGTTAGCGGTGTTCGCATTCCTCTCCTGGGCTGGTGTTCATGTGCCTACTAGGTTTCATTGTATCCCATTCCTTTTCCAGAAGGTGTCATCATGCTATGCACAGTGCCGGGGAAGGGAGACCTTCGAGACACGTTTCCCGGCGTGTGTTTGCTTGGGCCGGTGCAGTCTGGTCTTGCAGAAGACATAAGGTGGCGCAGCCAACCTGTGGGAACAACCATTAATTCCAGCCTCGGAACCCTGTTGCACTAGCATGGCTGAGGGGGAGAGTAGGATGTAGGGTGGAAGAAAAAGGCTGACTAGTAGACATTGAAACAATTCGTCTAGTAGCTGGGCTGTCGACCAACTGTCCGCCGGCAGCTGGATGATATGGGGAGACCGTTATTGCGGGGTCTCACCATGCAATTTACACATTACCTTCACATCTCTCTCTGTCTGGTCATCAAAAAGTTTGGGGGTTAAGACCGGAGAGAACAAAAGTCTATAATAAGCATTTCTAGGCAATCCCTGAGCCATACCAAGTCTGAGTAGCTGCCGTGATCTTACTGCCTCAAATAAGCCCGTTCGGATTTCGGTGATAGTACGAGCCGGGGAAGGGAGGAGATATTGTTGAAAGGCTTTGACCAATTCCTCCTTCTGCCGAGGGGCGTCTGGCACGGGATTAGCAATAGCCAGGGCCGTATCCCTAGTTAATAGGAAACTAATAAACTTGCGATGGGCATTATCTCTAACTAGAGATTCCCGTTGGAGTTCAATAGGTTCTGGAGCAATGAAGGGCAGGGGAAAATCCCCTACTGTTAACTGAGGGGCTATGAGGAAATCAAAAATAGGTAGCGGAACCCCTCCCAGTTGTTGTCGTAGCCAGTCAAACTCGGTAATGGGGGGAGGTGGAACTGGGGACAAAGGTTTAGATGTAATATCTATCGCAAATTGCTGAAGCTCCCGATCCCACGTTACCCAAGGGCCATCGCCCACCTCACCCAGATTCAGCTCCGTTCGGTCTCGGGGGGGACCACATCTGTGAAACTTGAGGGAAGGCTCTCTCCACTGGTAAAAGGAATGACACCCATTAACCCTTAATTAGCGGCGAGCAACATAAGTCGAGTTAAATAAAGCTGGACTATGTGGCGGTGCTCGACATAGGTCGAGTGGCAATTTCAGCACGTAATGTTGCTGAGAGAGAGAGACAAGTGATGGCAGGAGAGTAGCGAGCGTATGACTGCTCCAGACCACCGCGGCGAACATACTGACACAAATCCCAGCTCCCTCCTCCCTCTCTCACTCGCTATATAAGGAATTGTATCGGGAAAGTGGCTAATTACATGCTTTTTGCACTCGCGTTGCACGGTTATTGCAAGAAAACTAGCCATCATAAAAGGATCGTTACGGTGTCATTCGAAAGCTCTGTTTATGCCCTTTCAGGGATAGATACTTGTTTTACGTTCTGGGTCTTATTTAGGCATGAAAATGATCACGTAAACAGCCCTATTTTGGCTAAAAACACCCCGCTGGGCGGTACATATAAATAAACCGCATAGGCCGCTCTTAAGGTGTTAATGCCACAACGTTCATTACAATCAGGGCAAAGAGGGGTGTCGGGGTAAGGGGTGTCCTGAACCGTGGGAACCGGCAGAAAGGGAGTCAGTTGGCCAGGAATATATACAAAATAACGATAATTAGAAGGATCAGGTCTACCATAGATAGGGACCTGTAACACGTTACCCTGAACATTTTTTGCTCTAAAGACCTGCCGTCTGTTGACTTCTACTGCCTACTCTACCGACACTGGGACCTCCCCGTGTGTCGACCTATGCCCTTCCCCTTTTGCCAAGGCTGTCACCGGAAGCCAGAGGTTTCCCGGCTCCTTCGGGACTTGGGATTGTGCAAGTAAGTGCTGTAAAATTGGGGGGGGGGGGGAAGGGGGGGGGGCATAGCAGAGGAGTGAGTGGTTGGGGCAACAGTAGGGCCCGGCGGACTACTGAACCGTTGGTTCTTGGTCAAAGAAGGGGACATATATGGTTGAGTGTCATCGGAACCGACAGAACTATCCTGTTGGAGACCTCCAGTCCGGGAAACCACACTAGTGTCCATTCTACTGGAGGGGGACCTATTGGAGGTAGAAGCAAGTAACGAAGCATTCGCCGGCAATCCCTGATTGGGCCGATTGGCGGAAGGGGGAGTTACGTTAGAGGACTGCACGTCTGTGAACCCTGGGTTTATAGACGCCGGGGTTCGAGTCTGGGTCAAAGGGCAGATTACATTTTGATCCGGCAACGAACCTGGGATAGCAACTAAGGTCGGAGGCCAAATCTCTTTCACTGTACGGAGGGGAATTACTGGGATAATCGGCGTAGGGCCCGTAGTCAACGGGCGGGTAATTATTTGTTCAGTCTCTGTCCCGGCGGAGGAGGTGGACTGAAGGGGACCGGCTTCATCGACATGAGTAGGTTGAGGCATAGGTAAACTCATAGGTGGTCCCAGTGTCTCAGAGGGAGTTTGGCCGCATTTTATAGCACACTGACGGATCACCTTCTGTAATAAGTCATTTAGTTGATTAGTCGTAAAACCTGGGGATTTAGGACGTTTAGGGGGCCTAACCTGTTGGTCTGTTTGTACTAAATCTGCTGTGTGTGATCTAGGGCTGGGACCTAGTGACTGACTGCTACTAGCTGTGGATGGTTGGCTCGAACAAATGGCCGGCGACTCTTGGTCGTTCGGCGTCGGTGGGTCCTGAGCGACCTTAAGGCGAGACCCAGTGTTACTGGGGACGAAAGCAAAACTTGGGCGGACCCTAGATGGTGGATGGGCTGCCGCGTAATGCTGAGTGGTCGTAACCGTGTCTTGTGTAACGGCACAAAGAGACTGAGTAGGAATTAACCCCTAACTATCGGCGCGCAACATAAGTCGAGTATAATAAATCTGGACTATCTGGCGGCGCGCGACATAGGTCGTGTGGCAATTTCAGCACGTAGTGTTGCTGAGAGAGAGAGACAAGTGGTGGCAGGAGAATAGCGAGCGTATGACTGCTCCAGACCACTGCGGCGAACCTACTGACACGAATCCCACCTCCTCCCTCCCTCTCTCACTCGCTACATACTGAATTGTATGGGGAAAGTACCAAATTACATGCTTTTTGCACTCGTGTTGCGTGGTTGTTGCAAGAAAACTAGCGGACATAAAAGGATCGTTGTGGTGTCATTGGAAAGCTCTGTTTATGCCCTTTCAGGGATAGCTACTTGTTTTACGCTCTGGGTCTTATTTAGGCATGAAAATGATCACATAAACAGCCCTATTTTGGGTAAAAACACCCCGCTGGTGGCTACATATTATATACCACCTAGGCCGCTCATAAGGTGTTAAGAACCCTATCGTCCTGAGGACTGTGTCTGTTAACTAAAACCAGTTTGGAACCTTGGAGCCTAACTTGTACCGATTTCCTTATTCTGGTGGCAGCTTGGGGGTGGCCGGCGTCCGCCCTGAGGAGGCCGGGGAAGAACCCCGACGTTCCCTAGGCGGGCGCTGGAGCCACCGGCTGTGTCACCGTATGATCTACTTGCGAAGAAGCAGGGATCTCTCTAGTTATCTTAATACTCCGTGGTGGACTAGAGAGCCTGAGGATTTTGTCCGGCAGAAACTCTGAGCTGGCCGTTCTCCGCAGGCGGCCCGCTGTTGGACCCGGGAGGACAGGTCCATGACATTCCGGTGACACAGAGCGGCTCCTCTTGGATGGGGGAGAGGAGCTCTGAGCCGATGTTGTGGAGGAATTGGGAGACGCAAGGATCAACAAGGGTATTGGGGGGTTCTGTGACTGGGGAGCTATGCGTTCATCAAATGAATATAACTGGACCACCCTTAACAATTCCGGATTATCACATGAAAGTTCTATGTTAGCTACTCGAGAAGCATATGCCGTAAATTTAATAGTGGCCCCTTCATCATTGACGATGTTGCCTATTAGTATAATACTCTCCAACCAACACCACGTTAGTCGTTTGAATCAACCGCCGCGAGGAAGAAAAAGAGTCATCTTCATAAATGCAACGCTACTTCTCTCATGGTGTCGTCACAGATCGGGTACCCACTACGAAAAACAAAATCGTAAAAAATAAGAGAGGAAAAAAGCAAAAATTTAAACACTTAACACTGTTATCAACAAGCTTCCCACATTCGGTGGATTTTCTTGTGTTGTGGCTTCTTACCACCTCTCGCCAAGCGCACAATTCGGCCTTCTCTTCCTCGCGGGCCTACTGTCTACACATGTGCCCCTGCGCTCCGGCTTCATTCGACGTTCGCTCTCCTCTAGTGAGTCCTTACTCATTTGTATACATTTGGGAGATAGTGAGCACGGTTTAGACTAACTAGCACGGGTTGTGTTATTGTTGGCCCGCAGGAAGTGTTAAAATTAGGGTACGTTCAGGCGCTTACTCTTTGTGTTAATTTTGTCGCCACATGCGTGGTGTTTCTTCTTGCTATGCACCTTAGTTTTTGCTTTCTCTTTAGTTAGGAGGCTTCCTTTCAGTGTTCAATAGCTGTTCCTTCATTCAGCTTAGGGTCGCGGGACCCTGTCTTTGTTCTTTTGCAGATGCGCCATGTTTTGATTGTCACACGTGGCTGTGGGATCTTCTGGTGTCCGAGCCTGCTGAGAGGCCCCATTTGGGGGCGATCTCTTTGCCCTTTTTTGTCTTTTTTCTCATACTTCATTCTTGTCGTCGTTCGACAATTCTTTCTGGATAAACCTGTAGGTTATTTAGTATTGGGGGGTAGCATTATTTTTCTCTTGTGAATTATTATGACCCCTTTGTTTCTTGGGGCTCCCTGTTGGTTAGTGTTCCACTTTCCGGGGGTCCTGGGAGGCGTCCTAAGTCTGGGTTTGCTTGGGAGTTGGGTGGTTTCTCTCGTTGTTGTGCTTTTCTCCGAGTTTTCCCCCTTTTGACCCGCCAGCCTCTGTTCTGCGGCCTTTGGTATGGCCCGCCGTGCCGGCGTTTGCTGGGTCCGTCTTTTTTTTCCCTAGTCGTGGCTAGGTCGGGGGGAGGTAGGGCGCCTCTTCCTCCCCGTTCCGGCGACCTTGCAGGTCCGGCGGAAACTTAGTTTTTCTGTGTAACATATGTTTGCGGCGTGTCGCTGGCTCTTTTTTAAGTTTACTCCGTCATTACCGGCGGCTTAGTGTTGAAACGTTCTGACGGCGGGTGGCGATTGTTTCGAATAACACGCCGATACCCGCCGCCAGGGGCCCAAATCCCCTATGACCTAGGTCATGAGCAGGCGCTCTCACAGTGTGTAGTTTACCCCATGTTGCTCGCGGCCCAGTTGGTAAACGCACCGGCGGCTGCTAGGGCGGTTTTTTATTTTAGCACATGACTGCCCACCGCCAGTTGGCTTACTCAACCATGAACCATATCGTGGGTTAGCTCTCTGCAGTGTACACCTCTTCTCATGTTTTACAAGGGGCATGGGAGGATGCGTGGCACAACCTCAGGGGTGGGAATAAAGAGGAAGACCGTGGCCTACTGTTTCTTCCTACCCCGAGGGGATAGGATGTGTGAGGCTCCCTCTGTATATCCATATGAGCATCGATTCCTGGAAATGTTATCTTTCCAGGCAACCCCCAGGACTTCCTACTACTGTGACGTTCCCGCCGGGAAGAGGAGCCTCTGTAATCAAGCCCTTGTTCACAATCTTCTCAACTCCTACATGCATTCTTGTACCGGTACCAGTGCATAGACTGTGTATCCGGTGTATAAAATGGTTAAACAAAGCTTTATTCATGCACATCTCGCACATGTCCAGCCTGTTCAGACTTGTTAGAGGAATGGCTCGCGGGTCAAGATACATCTTGTTTGCTCACTCTAATTGAAATTAAGACCAAATTTACGGCATATGCTTCTCGAGTAGCTAACATAGAACTTTCATGTGATAATCCGGAATTGTTTAGGGTGGTTCAGTTATATTCATTTGATGAACGCATAGCTCCCCAATCACAGAACCTTCCAATACCCTTGTTGACCCTTGCGTCTCCCAATTCCTCCACAACATCGGCTCAAAGATCCTCTCCCCCATCCAAGAGGAGCCGCTCTGTGTCACCGGAATGTCATGGACCTGTCCTCCCGGATCCACCGACGGACCGCCTGCGGAGAACGGCCAGCTCAGAGTTTCTGCCGGACAAAATCCTCAGGCTCTCTAGTCCACCACGGAGAATTAAGATAACTAGAGAGATCCCTGCTTCTTCGCAAGTAGATCATACGGTGACACAGCCGGTGGATCCGGCGCCCACCTCGGGAACGTCAGGGTTTTTCCCCGGCCTCCTCGGGGCGGACGCTGGCCACCCCCAAACTGCCACCAGAATAAGGAAATCGGTACAAGTTAGACTCCAAGGTTCCAAACTGGTTTTAGTTAACAGACACAGTCCTCAGGACGATAGGGCTCTTAATCCTACTCAGTCTCCTTGTACCGTTACACTAGACACGGTTACGACCACTAAGCATTACGCGGCAGCCCATCCACCATCTAGGGTCCGGCCAAGTTTCGCTTTCGTCCCCAGTAACACTGGGTCTCACCTTAAGGTCGCTCAGGAACCACCGACGCCGCGCGACCAAGAGTCGCCGGCCATTAGTTCGAGCCAACCATCCACAGCTAGTAGCAGTCAGGCACTAGGCCCCAGCCCTAGATCACACACAGTAAATCTAGTATAAACAGACCAACAGGTTAGGCCCCCTAAACGTCCTAAACCCCCAGGTTTTACGACTGATCAACTAAATGACTTATTACAGAAGGTGATCCGTCAGTGTGCTATAAAACGCGGCCAAACCCCCTCTCAGACACTGGGACCACCTATGAGTTTACTTATGCCTCACCTTACTCATGTCGATGAAGGCGGTGCCCTTCAGTCCACCTCCTCCACCGGGACAGAGACTGAACGAATAATCATCCGCCCGTTGACTACGGGCCCTACGCCGATTATCCCAGTGATTCCCCTCACTACAGTGAAAGAGATTTGGCAGCCGACCTTAGGTGCTATCCCAGGTTCGTTGCCGGATCAAAATGTAATCAGCCCTTTGGCCCAGACTCGAACTCCGGCGTCTATAAACCCAGGGTTCACAGACGTGCAGTCCTCTAACGTAAATCCCCCTTCCGCCGGTCGGTCCAATCAGGGATTGCCGGCGAATGCTTTGTTACCTACCTCTACATCCCATAGGTACCCCTCCAGTAGAATGGACACTAGTGTGGTTTCCCGGACTGAAGGTCTCCGACAGGATAGTTCTGTCGGTTTCGATGACACTCAACCATGTATGTCCCCTTCTTTGACCAAGAACCAACGGTCCAGTAGCCCGCCGGGCCCTACTGTTCCCCCAACCACTCACTCCTCTGCTATGCCCCCCCCCCTCACCAATTTGACCGCAATTACTTGCACAATCCCAAGTCCCGAAGGAGCCGGGAAACCTCTGGCTTCCGGTGACAGCCTTGTCAAAGGGCAGTGACGTGCACAGACATTGAAAAGGGCAGGGGCTCAGTTGAAAAAAAAAGGGCACTCCCCTAATTTTTTAAAATTAAATCTTTATTTTTCTAGCAATCGTATATATTTACATTAATGCAAGAAGTGCGTAGCCTACCAAAATCGGTTCACTTCATTTCGGTCTTTTCCGCTTATTCTGAGCTTTATAGCTATGAATTACAGCTGTACATATAAGGTATTGCATTAGCCATTAGGAATAGAATACTGAATAAATCAACAACAAACTCGCAGCGCTAGGCAAATAGTTAATTTACTAGGGTGGAGATGTGATAATAGATTTGTTGGTGAGAATTTTCAATGTGTGCTTTGTTGTGTCAATGGTACCAATAGACTGGAGGAGTGCATGTATTATGCCGATGTACAAGGGGAAGGGAAATCGGCAGGAGTGTTCAAGTTATAGAGGTATTAGTTTATTATCAGTGGTTGGAAAGCTGTATGGCAGGGTGTTGATAGAGAGGATAATAAAGAGTACGGAAGTTGCAATAGGAGAAGAACAGTGCAGTTTTAGGAGGGGAGGAGGGTGCGTGGATCAGATTTGTGCAGTAGGACAGTTATGCAAGAAGTATTTAGAGAAGCATAAGGAGATATTTTGGGCTTCTATGGATTTGGAAAAATCGTATGGTCGTGTGGATCATGAAGCAATGTGGAAGGTGTTAAGGATTTATGAAATTGGAGGAAATTTGTTAAAAGCAGTTAAGAGTTGTTATGAAGGGAGCAGAACATGTGTTAGAGTAGGAAATGGTGAGTTGAGTGAATGGTTTGAGGTAAATGTAGGTTTGTGACAGGGTTGTGTAATGTCACCATAGCTGTTTAATATTTATGGATGGTGTGGTGAGGGAGGTGAAAATGATAACTATGGGAAGAGGATTGGCTTTAGTAGGAAAGAATGGTAGAGATTGGGAGTTGAATCAGTTGCTGTTCGCTGATGACACAGCGTTGGTGGTGGATTCTGAGGAGAAACTGCAGCAGGTAGTCAAAGAGTTTGGTGTGGTTTGTGGGAGGAGGAAACAGAAGGTTAACGTCAAAAAAAGTAAAGTAATGGTGTGTAATAGGGGTGATCGTAGGATGAATCTAGATGTGAAGCTGGATGGGTAAATATTGGAACAAGTAGATTGTTTTAAATATCTAGGAGGAACGATAAGCAGGAGTGGAGGTATGGAAATGGAGGTAAAACAGAGATTGTGTGAAGGAAGGAAGGTTTTCGGAGCAATGGGAAGTATGTGGAAGATGAAAAATCTCGGAATGAAAGTAAAAAGTGCAATGTATCAAGGAATTGTTGTGCCAACAGTGATGTATGGGGCTGAGACATGGGCTCTGAAGGAATAGGAGAGAAGAAAGCTGGATGTGATGGAGATGAGCTGCTTGAGGAGTATGTGTGGAGTTACTAGTAGAGACAGATTGAGGAATGAAGAGATAAGTAGGAGAGTGGGTGGAGCAGGAACATTTGTTGGCCAGAGTGGACAGAAGGGTGCTGAGCTAGTAAGGTCATGCTGAACGGATGGAAGATGAAAGGCTTACAAAGAGAATATGTGAGTCAGATACAAGGGGAGATAGAAGGGCAGGAAAACCCCCATTGAGATGGAGAGACTGTGTAAGACAAGCTTTGGATGATAGAGGAATGACTATAGATCAGGCAAGGGAAGTGGTAATAAACAGGAATGAATGAAGAATGCTTGTGAATAGATGAGTGAACACGTGGTCATTTGGGGGAAGGGATCGGGCGCAAGTTGGACTAGATAATAGTCCATTAGGCGCCTTGCCCGGGGAGACAGTTTATATGAAGGGTGCGCCTGGAAGTGTGGTGAGCGGGCTTGTGGTTTCGCTCTGCTGCATGTCTGCCTGCCAAGATCGGATCCTCTCCGGGTGGTCGGGTGCCGGGGAAGTGTTGGAGGGACTTTGGTGACCCTGGTCTCTGGGTCTTCTCCTGGATGACCTAGATGTGTGTGAATTTGTATTTTTTGTTTTGTGTGTTCATTGTTTTCTGTTGTGTTGTCCCTATTCTGGCTCTATCTTGAGTCCCCCCCACCACCCCATCCCCCCCAAAAAAAAGGAAAAGTGGGGATTGGGCCTTAGTATATAGATAGATAGATAAATATAATATTTTCTATAAGTAGCCTAGCTGTAGGCATTTTACCCAACCTCTCCAGAATGTGTTACATTTTTGAAAATACGATCAGTAAAAATTAGGCCCCGGACTATATTTTGTTTCTGCATTGAATGATTAAAGCAACTAATTACTTATATAACACATCAAATGCTAATAAAGTGATATACAATCATAAGATACTCACTGTGAGATATCAACAGGATAAAGAGCAGAAGGATCTATCTTAATCATTCCTAGGAACAGAGGAGAACTGAAACCAGTTACAATCTGCAGGCAGCTGGTTGGTGTGGCGGACAGTACAACCCAAGCAACCCCAAAGAAAAAAAGAAAACCCAATTTGTTGTTGTTGTTGTTGTCGTTCCCTAAGCTGCCTGGCCGAACAGCCCCGAGTCCCTATGGAAGGCCATGGCCACGGTCGGGCTTTCCCACAGAGCTCTCAAGGAGTGTAGATTGTGTTGTTGGCGTAAGTGATTGTGTGAGATGCAGTCTTCTATGATGTGTTTAATGGCATGGGGTGCTGTGTTACATCCTGGGCAGGTGTTGACGACGGAGTCATCCAGTCTTTTCTGATAGCTCAGAAGAGCTGGATGGTGTCCGCATTGGTCTCCCATTTGTTCATAGAGTTGCAAAGCGAATCTATGCAAAATATACTCGGTTTCATCTTCACAATCATCAACTCATCATCTTTGTATTTAAACAATATGGAAAAACTAAAAACGATAAGCTGGTGATACAATATAATTTATGCAAGCGACATTTCCCCCCTTGTGCTAGGGGCCTCTACCCTCCCTTCAGCCCCTGTGAACTAAAAAAAACACGTACCTAGAAGGCACATTAACCCCTTCTGTACGGGGGCCGTCATATGACGGGCACAATTTTGAGGCTATTATGAGACCATAGAGCGAGGCCAGGCAGTTGCAGGCAGCGCGGGGGGAGCGTCAACCGCAGCCTACAGTCCGCGGGGACACACTGAGGTCTGAGAGAGAGAGAGCTCATTCGTGTGAAGTGTCACACATAGCAAAACCAGCAAACAATTGCTAAATTTTTACCGATTTTGGCTTTCGTTTGCAAGATCGTTGCAAGATAAGCATGTGTCGTACAGGGATGATTCAGGTGTCATTGGAAAGCTGTATCATTGTACTTTCAAGGATATTAAATTGTATTACTTTCTGTCTCTTGCTTATGCATGAAAATGAGCAGGGAATGAAGGTATTTTTGGGGCAATATGCCCGCTCCACAGGGGTTAATGTAACAATATAATATAATGTATTGATTAATTTTGACTAAAAGGGCACTTTATATATGAAGAAGGAAAAGGGCAGGGGCCCAAACCCCCCCCCCCCCCCCCCCCCCCTGTGCATGACACTGTCAAAATGGGATGGGCATAGGTCGACACACGGGGAGATCCCAGTGCCGGTAGAGTGGGCAATAGAAGTCAACAGACGGCAGGTCTTTAGAGCAAAAAATGCTCAGGGTAAAGTGTTACAGGTCCCTATCTATGCTAGACCTGATCCTGCTAATTATCGCTATTTTGTATATATTCCTGACCAACTGACTCCCTTTCCGCCGGTTCCCACGGTTCAGGATCCCACTTACCCAGACACCCCTCTATGCCCTGATTGTAATGAACGTTGTGGCATTAATGGGTGTCATTCCCTTTACCAGTGGAGAGAGCCTTCCCTCAAGTTTCACAGATGTGGTCCCCACCGAGACCGAAAGGAGCTGAATCTGGGTGAGGTGGGCGATGGCCCTTGGGTAACGTAGGATCGGGAGCTTCAGCAATTTGCAATAGATATTACATCTAAACCTATGTCCCCAGTTCCACCTCCCCCCATTACCGAGTTTGACTGGCTACGACAACAACTGGGAGGGGTTCCGCTACCTATTTTTGATTTCCTCATAGCCCCTCAGTTAACAGTAGGGGATTTTTCCCTGTCCTTCATTGCTCCAGAACCTATTGAACTCCAACGGGAATTTCTAGTTAGAGATAATGCCCATCGTCAGTTTATTAGTTTCCTATTAACTACGGATACGGCCCGGGCTATTGCTAAAGCCGTGCCGGACCCCCCTCGGCAGAAGGAGGAATTGGTCAAAGCCTTTCAACAATATCTCCTCCCTTCCCCGGCTCGTACTATCACCAAAATCCGAACGGCCTTATTTGAGGCAGTAAGATCACGGCAACTACTCAGAGTTGGTATGGCTCAGGGATTGCCTACAAATGCTTATTATAGACTTTTGTTCTCTCCGGTCTTAACCCCCAAACTTTTTGATGACCAGACAGAGAGAGATGTGAAGGTAATATGTAAATTGCATGGGGAGACCCCGCAATAACGGGCTCCCCATATCATGCAGCTGCCGGCGGACAGTTGGTCGACGCCCCAGCTACTAGACGAATTGTTTCAATGACTACTAGTCAGCCTTTTTCTTCCACCCTACATCCTCCTCTCCCCCTCAGCCATGCTAGTGCAACAGGGTTCCGAGGCTGGAATTAATGGTTGTTCCCACAGGTTAGCGGCGCCACCTTATGTCTTCTGCAAGACCGGACTGCGCCGGCCCAAGCAAACACACGCCGGGAAACGAGTCTCGAAGCTCTCCCTTCCCCGGCACTGTGCATAGCATGATACCATCTTCTGGATAAGGAATGGGATACAATGAAACCTAGTTGGCACGTGATCACCAGCCCAGGGGAGGTATGCTAACACCGCTAACCCTGGGGCGGACACGCAAAGGAGAAGGCTTCTCACTAACTTTGACTTCATCGCAGACAAATTGTGATAATAAATACACCCGTCCACCAGCAGGCGCCTATCCCGGACCCTGGTAGGGTGTATTACTGTCCAGCGACTATGTATGCTCTAGTTGGGGCGGCGATACCTCTGGGACTGTTTTTCCTCAGTTACACTTGGCAAATCCCCAGGGCAGCCCCAATGTATGTTATCTGCGGCACAACGCGAACAAGTATTGATTCTCTCTAGTTTATTTGGGTTTTGAGGGCATATTCAACTATGCCGGGGCTGGTCCTTTGTTTGAGTTCCCGCCGTCAGTGGAAGGGTTCCGTCCCGGCGAGTAGGTTCACTCTACATTGGTATTCAGGAGGTTTTGCCTCTCCCTATACTCACTCGGGTTGTGCCCACATAACTGAATGTTTTTTATTGTAACCCACTTACTCGAGTCAGGGACAGTTCAGCAGCAGGCCCATGCTCTCATTTCTTGGGGTCGGAACAGTTTTCTACTTCACCCCCCCCCCCCCCCCCTGCTTTTTAGTGTGCTACTCATTCTCCCTTCAGTCCCCGGATGATAAATTTCAACCATAATGGATGCCCCCATCCCTTTGCTTTCAATTCAATTTCTTCGAAATTTATAAGTCACCACTTGTTACTACCACGTTCTCCTCATGCATGTGCACCATAGCGCTCTAGTTCAACAAGCTGACAAAGGCTCAAGTTTTCGGTCAAACAATAAATTTCATACTAAAGTAGAGCTCCCCGACAAATTCAGCGTGGCTAGCAATCCTCAAATTTTATAGATCCCTCTCTGACCTGCTGTCAGTTTCGCCAACAGCTTGCCACACATGTCTGCTCCCCCTCCCACTTTCTCTGTAGTTCCGACACTATCTGTAATGAAAGGCAACTAGAGTCACTTTCCATTCCTTCTCAGTTCACTGATTAGACTAGTGGCATTTGATCCTTAAACTGGTTTGGCCAGCCTCGCTGACCCTGAGCTGTCTCTGACCTCGGAGTGGTAGTAAACGGTTTCTTTAAGTATTACCGGTTTAAGTTCAGACTGTTCCCTTTATGTAGTACAGGTTTAAGTTCAGAATGTTCTTACATGTCCAGTCTCGAACGCCGGCAGAGGGGACATGGTCAAGGCCATCCTTGGCTTCCGTCCAAGTGGTTGCATGGGTCTTGCATGATCTTCTTAAGCTAGGAACACTGTACGGCTTCCCCCCTCCCCCGGCGGACGACCTGGCATAGCCGGCTGATTTTTTGGTGCTATGAAGTTTAATGTTTGTATTTACATTGTGCTCACTCTACGCCTCTGTGGCTAGAGTCGGTGGTGATCAGCGGAGGTACCCCCCTTAGCGGACATCAATTGCATGTGTTATCTCTTTAAAAAAAATCTGGTTTTCTGTTATTCCCAACTTTTTTCTCGAGATCCGAATGTAGGCACTCTCTTATTTGGGGAGGCTTTTTTGCTTGTATTCCAGACGGTCGGCACTTGTGCTGTGAGGTGTACGCCCATTTTGACTTAGAAAAGGGGTGGGGGGGATTGGTGGATCCCAGTACATAGGAGAACCCCCTCTTCCGCAGGATTACAAGTTCATGCAGGGCAGGTTAGGCATGGCTTACGCCGGGCCAAGCCCACATATATGTATACGAGCTAGGAAGCTCAAGGGAAACAAAAATTTAGTTACTAGAATTAGTTTAATAATTTTATGTTTTTGAAACGCTTAAATAAAAGCTCATGTATTTTATACATAATAAATATTGTTTACGCTAATTGTATACATGTAATTAGAATTTCTATGCTAGTCTGCACTAGATTGAGAAGTAGTGATATTGGTCAAAGTTGCTCAATAAATGGACCTACGGAACAAGCTGAGCTCAGTCCAGGTTCCAGGTTAAAGGTGATGAGGGGTTTTGTATTAACTCTAGGTATCACGTTTTACAACAAACACCTCATGTACGAGGACTAAGTTGTTGGAGCAGGCTTCTTTGAAGCAACGCACTGCTCACACTCTTTAATATTTTATATTGTATGCATACTACAATAAAATACTGTTTTCTGTTATGAAGATTCTTGTCTTACGACCTGCGGTTACTGAGGATACGATATTATTGCAAATGTCCCCCTCCAGTCTTGAAATTCAGGGAACATCGTCAATGATGGAGGGGCCACTATTAAATTATAGGTTTGATTCCCGAAGGGAAGTAGAGAAAACCTAATATTTAGTAGGGGCCCCGGAATCATTGACAATGAGGGCCCTCCCAGTCATTCCCTTCCCATTCGCGTGATATTTTTTGAGCTTTTTTATCTTGAAATATCAGTGAAGGACGAATTGTGCGCTTGGCGAGAGGTGGTAAGAAGCCACAACACAAGAAAATCCACCGAATGTGGGAAGCTTGTTCATAACTGTGTTTAAGTGTTTAAATTTTTCCTTTTTTACTCTCTTATTTTTTTACGAAAGTGTTTTCGTAGTGGGTACCCGATCTGTGATGACACCATAAGAGAAGTAGCGTTGCACTTATGAAGATGGCTCTTTTTCTTCCTCGCGGCGGTTGATTTAAACGACTGACGTGGTGTTGATTGGAGACTATTATACTAATAGGAAACATCGTCAATGATGAAGGGGCCACTATTAAATATATATATATATATATATATATATATATAATGTTAATAAGGTGTAGGGGAAAGAGAGGAACAGGCAAAATATAAGACATAATATTAATAGTGAGAAGGGACAGGAGTGTATAAAAAGAACAACACAAATAGAGGTAGAACATAGGGCACAGGGAGAGTAAAATAATTATAAGAGAAGCAAGTGAAATTTAGAAGACAGTGGGGACAAACCTAATATTGAGGAAAGCAAATAAACTGAATTGCTGAATGGTAATGCTGAGACACAAGGGGAAACGTGATCAACAAAATTAACAACATTGCACATAAGAGAGTTAAATATAGCGTATTCTTCATTAGATGTAAAATGTTCGTATATCAAACCTACTGCATATCTACCTATATCCGTCACCTCCACCTCTTTCTTTCTCGTTCTATCTCTCGCTCTCACACACTCTCAGTCTTTCGCACACACAAGCTCTCTCTCTGTATCTCACTGTTCTGATATTGACCAAGTTATTGTCTCACCATGTTATCTTCTTGTCATCTTCCCCTCTCCCTCTCTCTCTCTCTCTCTCTCTCTCTCTCTCTCTCTCTCTCTCTCTCTCTCTCTCTCTCTCTCTCTCTCTCTCTCTCTCTCTCTCTCTCTCTCTCTCTCTCTCTCTGCCCCAGGGTAACGTGTCCTTCTGTTATCTTACTACTGATAACGAGTCTTTTGTATTTGATTTCAGCTACATTTAGACGATTTCATGAATCCTAGGAAGTATGTAGGGTAGCTAAAAGGATCAATTGAGATAGTCTGCAGCCTTGTAATGGGTAGACGTCATTCCTAAGCTGAACAAAATCGTCTAATACTTGTAAGAATATAATGCAAATTACACCACACCGGTACAGGAGGGGTTAAGGGGGGATGGCTTTGTTTTTGGCCGATTTTTTCATTTATTAAACATGTTTCTAGTTGCCTCCTTAGAACTCCATCAAACTTTTAAAACAAAATCTAGTAGATCCCATTTCTAGATAAACTTGTACATTTTTCGGTAGAAAAATATCCCGGCTGATGGCCGGTTCTTCCAAAATTACAGGCTCACTATCGTTCGCCAGTAAAACAATCGACACATAAATAGCACGATGAGTCATAATATTGACAAAGAATTGGGGCGGATGGTCTTAAAATTGACAAACTAGTGGAGCAAACATCTTACCGTCTGAAAACTAATGGGGCTAAACATGAGGGAGAAGGGGATCTAAAACAACGGGCCATCTCCCCTTAACACAACAACCCGACAGGTCCTATATAAGCCACACGCCACCTCATTATTCAGGGTGTATGTGTGTTGGCTGTAGAATGACATACTGTATACCAATTTATCCCATAGTATTGATGGTGTAATGGTTAGAGTGTTTAAGATATGTATGTGGTAGCCCAGGTTCGAATCCCGGGAATATCACGTGCTTTCAATAATTTCATTGGGAGGTGTTTGGTGTTGGGAGTGAAATGTTTAAGTTAGATTACTCTGCTGAATGTATGTTTATGTTTATATTTCCACTCTCGCTCCTTGCCCATATTGGAAAATATTGATTATAATGAGGATACAACAACAGTCAAGTAACTGTGTATCTAGTTAACTATACCATGTTCATCATAAGTAGGACAAACAGATTGACCACTAACCTCTATAACTCAAAAACGACTAAAGTAATTGAGCTAATAGTTCTACCATTTGGGAAGAGTCGGCCAGGGAATAGGTGTGGACATTTACAGCCCGTTTATTTTAGCCCTTTTTGAGTTACAGAGTGTAGAAGTCACGATTTCTGGCCTACCTATAATGAATGGACTTACTTGTTATTCATATATCAATCAATCTGTCTATCTCTGCATGTTATATGTACAACTTCGGTATATTATCGCTTTCTTGTCATCCACACATTTTTTTTTTACTCACATATGAATGTTCCATTTGCAACCTTCCTACCATCCACTTCAATACATTTCCTTAGCTAGCTCTGTTTTTTTTTTTAAATATATATAATTATATATATATATACAGTATATGTTTTCCATACTTCGTCCTGCTCCTCTGGGTCCTAGAGGCCAGGGTGTTGTGGGTCATTATCACGGTGTACCAAGTGTCGCACTGTTATTAAAAATACTTGCACGACTGTTCGCTAAGATTCCACACTTACATTTGTTTTCTTTGGTTCTTCCCTTCACCTAATGATTTGATTCATCCTATTCCATCTATCTAAACATTTATCTAATTCTACCTTCTTCTGGTTTATCTTACTCGCCTCCTTCTATTTGTCTACTTCTTACTCCATTTTCCTGATTCTGCTAGGGAGTTTTGCTGAATTTAGTTTTGCCGTCTCCGGATCCTTTGATACACTGCTCTTCCTAAATGGTCTTAGTGTTCAATGCCGCGGTGACATTTAACACTAAGACAAAAGTTGTTCGCAGAGCCAAATTGAGCAAAGCAAACTTGACAGATATCCGCTACACCCGCTAAGTAGGTCGTTTCACTGTGTTTTATCGTTTTCGTAACCTTTGACGTACTACTCCTCCTAAATGGATGCCCCCACGACATTGAACACTAAGACTAAAGTTATTTGCAGAGACAAAATGAACAAAGCAACCTTGGCATATTTCCACTACACCCGCTAAGAAGGTGTGTTTTGTCGTCTTTGACACCTGTGACGCACTATTCTTGCCAAACGACTGCCTCCATGACATTGAAACCTAAGACCAAACATTTTGGCAAAGCTTACCTTTACAGTACCAGTGACGTCCTTGTCATTATATTCTGGCAAATAATAGACGATATTATTAAGTTCAGGAAGGACCTCTACCCATTAAAAGACATCCAGCTCTCTCATTTAACACTTTTCATTCCCACAGATCATTCTTAAGCAGCCTAAAATTCAGCTACAATCAGACAAAAGAGACGTTAACCTAGTAGGCTACTGTACGGATTAAAATTAACAAAGTGAACCAACTGGATTTCCGCTACCTACGATGGTGGCACCGCGAGAATGTCTGAAATGGGATGTAGCGGAATTTTGATATACCTGAATTGGGATGTAGCAGAATCGTGATGTAGCTGAATCGGGATGTAGCGGAATTGGGATGTAGCAGAATCGTGATGTAGCAGAATCGGGATATAGCGGATTCATTAGATGTCATTAATCATATCGTTTACATCCCTTTAAAACAAACATTCACAAGCTTTTGTTCATATTGTAGGGGACTTTTGTTTTGCTTGTTTTTGTTATTTTTTTCTCTCTACTCTCTTGTATTC
>CM064579.1:8343072-8362817 GCA_032716605.1 Paralithodes platypus
CAGATCCCTCTCACACCCAACCTCAATTATAAGGCCTAATTATAAGCCTTATGGGCTTATAAAGCCCAGCTCACCAACACCACTAGGACTGACCACACTGAAACGGTCAGAGTTCAGAAAACTGGGTCTACAGTGCGCCGATTGGCCCACACCTGCCAGATCCCCCTCACACCCACCCTATCTCGTCCATATGCCTATCTAATTTTATCTTAAAGCTCCCTATCGAGAGAAGAGCTAGCAAGCAACTCTAGGAGGATAGTCTATAAACAGGAACTTATAGTCCAGTGCAGTATTTACATATGGTATAACATTATTGTGTACTCTAGGAGGATAGTCTATAAACAGGAACTTATAGTCCAGTGCAGTATTTACATATGGTATAACATTATTGTGTACTCTAGGAGGATAGTCTATAAACAGGAACTTATAGTCCAGTGCAGTATTTACATATGGTATAACATTATTGTGTACTCTAGGAGGATAGTCTATAAACAGGAGCTTATAGTCCAGTGCAGTATTTACATATTGTATAACATTATTGTGTACTATTTTATTAAGCTGTTCTACTGATTAACTGTATAAAATGTTTGAAGGAAGATCCTCGTAGAACACATTATTTTGTTTTTATTTTTTTTTCAAGTATGGTAATGTTAAACCTTTGTAACTATACATTTCCAGCCAATATCGTATGGTGTATTAGTTGGCAGCATATTATAGCCTTTTCCTCATAGAGGCTCTTGAACCTGTAACAAGTTAAGCCCCACAGATCATAATAATTAAGCTTGATAATGGCGTCTTCGTGTTGAATAATGCAATATACAAACAGATATACTCTAATATAAGGCTAATCGTGTAACAAACACTAACCATAATATATATATACATAAAACACGATGTTTTGTCACATATTCGAAAACCCCAATAAGTTAATCAATCAATCACCATTACAGCGGCTCTATTTCTATAATGTTGGACTTTGCGCGGCAGTAAATAATGTTTTGGGTGAAACAGCCCCGTCGGAAAAATGAAATGGTTGTTATAATAATGGCGCGAACTGTGTAATATATAGGGAGTTTTATTGTTATGAGGATTAGTAAATGAGTTTGGAACAGTGTGCGAAAAACGGAATTTGAAGGTAAATGCGGGGAAGAGCAAGGTTATGGTCTTCGAAAGGGGTGAAGTCACAGAGTGTGAGGTGAAGCTGAACGGTCAGGCTATGGAGATCGTCAACTCTTTTAAGTATCTGGGCAGTGTGTTGAGTAAAGATGGGACTATGGATGAAGAAGTGCGGGAGAGGGTACAACTGGGGAAGAGGGTTGTAGGAACGCTGAAAGCAGTAACAAGAAATAGGGTGGTCAGTATGGAAGTGGGGAAGGCCTTGCATGACAGTGTGGTAATCCCGACACTGACTTACGGAAGCGAAGCATGGACGTTGGTTGAGAGACTCAGACCTAGACTGAGAGCAGTGGAAATGAATTACTTAAGAAGTGCGTGCAGAATTACATGGAGGGATAGACAGACTAATGAGGAAGTAAGAAGGAGGTGTGGTGTGGAGGTAGATGTGCTGGAAAATGTGAAAAGGAACAACTTGAGATGGTTCGGCCATATGGAACGTATGGAAAGCGAGAGAATGACTAAGAGGGTGTACGAGAGCGAGGTGGAGGGACAGAGAGGGAGAGGTAGACCGAATGAGAGGTTGAAGGATGGAGTGAGGAAGTACATGAACGAAGGCGGTGCTGGTTGGGGGGAGGGGTGTCGACTGACTGGGGACAGAAGAGCATGGGGGCGGTTCGTTAGTGGCCACCCCTTCGGGGATCACGACGTCAGGCAATAGATAGATAGATAGAGGATTGGTATGATGGCAGGTGTGTGTGTGTGTGTGTGTGAGAGAGAGAGAGAGAGAGTAAGTTAGATAATGCTTGTGTAAATATGCATGTGTAATATGGGGTATTAACTTTACACAAACATCCGAGTGTATTACCATTTTTTGTTTAAATAATGGGTTTGACAATGTCGATTATAGCAAAATGTTTAGCCTCAATATGAATACAACACGCAACCATGTCTGGAAATTAGAATTGAAAAGGTTCAACACTAGTATTTATGGACACTTTTTCACACATAAGATCGTTTCTACGTGGAACAAACTTCCTTCCGAATTTGTAAACAGTTCTAAGTTGTAAACAGTTGTAAACAGTTCTAAGTTGTAAACAGTTCTTCAGTAGAGCAGTTCAAAAAGATAGTAGATAGTATTTTGCACACTCTGTAAAGAGCATAGTGCACTAAACCTTCGATAGAGTCTGGCATAAATCTTTAATTTCTAAACTACCCTCCTTCGGTTTCTATCCCTCCATCTGTGCCTTTGTCTCTAATTTCCTTTCCGGCCGTTCCATAGCCGCGGTTGTGGACGGCCATTGTTCACTTCCTCACTCTATAAACTCCGGTGTTCCTCAGGGCTCTGTCCTATCTCCTATTCTCTTTCTAATTTTTATAAATGATCTCCTTAACTGTACCTTAATTCCCATCCATTCATACGCAGACGACTCAACCTTGCACTACTCCATTAGTTTTTCAGAACGCCCCAGCCAGCAATCCCTCAACGACAAACGTAATGAAGCCATAGAACTCTTAAATTCTGATCTAAATACTATTTCCAATTGGGCAGAGAAAACCTTGTTAACTTTAATGCTTCCAAAACCCAATTTCTCCATCTATCTACCCGTCAGGATCTCCCAGCGGACTATCCCTTATTCTTCAACAATACAAAAATCAACCCTTCATCTTCTCTCAATATTCTTGGTGTCTCTTTTCTTCTGCTCTCATTTGGAAGGACCATATTACCAGTCTTGCTAAGGCAGCATCCCAGAAGCTGGGTGTGCTCAACCGCCTTAGGGGGTTCTTTTCCCCTGCACAGCTTCTTGCTCTGTACAGGGGCATAGTGCGCCCTTGTATTGAGTATTGTTCACATGTGTGGGGAGGTTCCTCTCACACTGCTCTCCTAGACAAAGTTGAAAGGAAGGCCTTTCGTATCATTAACTCCCGTCCACTCACCAACTCTCTGCACATCTCTCTCTCTCCGCCGCAATGTTGCATCTCTCTCGCTATTCTATCGCTACTATAATAATCAGTGTTCCTCAGAGCTATCCCAGTGCATACCACCTCCTTTACATAGGGCACGTGGTACCCGTCTTGCAACTCAATCCCACCCCTACTCTGTGCAACTCTCCAACCCAAGAGTGAAACGTTACTCTCAAACTTTCTTCTACTCAACAGCTGAGCTCTGGAACTCTCTCCCAGAATCAGTCTTTCCCTCTTCCTATGACTTAAATTGCTTCAAACTCCGTGTGTCCAGGCATTTTGGCTCGAACGTCCCTTGATTTTGGCCCTGTCACTCTTTCAACTATGGGGGAGGCACTCGCTATAGGCAGTTATGCCTTTTGCCTCCCTCAATCACATAGAGAAAAAAAAAAAAAAAAAAAAAAAAAAAACAGTTTCTCTCCCTCCACTTCGAGTATCTCCTCGGATTGGACCGAAAAGTCCGAGATACTAACTATTCCTTGTAACTATCTCTCTCTCTCTCTCTCTCTCTCTCTCTCTCTCTCTCTCTCTCTCTCTCTCCATTACTTGGTATTTCGTTGTTCATTCCACCATTGCTAATTTTCATCACAACTTATCCCATTTTAACGCTTCATATATCGTTTTTAAATGGTTTATTTTGCCTTAGTTAATATGCAAATGTATTCCACTTCTCCTCCTGTTGCATTAATAATAATGCCTGTATCTCATTAATGAAGTATAATAGGACAGCTTACTTGGCACTTTTATATCAACCAATCCTGTTCAATGTCTTGAAAGTTTGACGGTGTCGTTTTCAAATACCCTATATACTGTATATATACACTGTATACATTTATACATATAGAGTATATACATATATGATGCATGTTGACTGTTTATTCTGGCTATAATCTAACTATATTCTATAAACACCTTCAGGTGATTTCCGAGCCCTGCAAATTTATTCAATTCCAACTGTTTTCACGAACGGTAAATTGCCGGATAGAACGGAGCCTTCTTCTGTGTTATCCTTTCCTTCCACTTGCCCTTACTTACGGATTTGCAATCTTAATCCAACGTCTTGTTCATCTGCCCCTTCCTTTAGTTGGACATACAGGATCGGCCGGTCGGTCTCTCTTTCACTCTCACTCTCACTCACACTCACTCACTCACTCACTCACTCGCACATTCACTCACTCACTCTCTTGCACACTCTCCCACTCTCACTCACTCACCCTCCCTCATACGGTCAGTTTTACAATAGGCTTTTCAATCTGCCTGCAGGTCCCGAAGGGATTACTCCAACGTCTTGTTCATCTCCCTCTTGCTCTTGTTTGGAGAGGCAGGGTCGAGGGGGGAGAGGGGGGGGGGGGGAGGGTATAGAGGGGAGAAGAGGGAGGGAAAGGGGTGTAGAGGGAGTGGAATTGGTGAAGATGGAGCGGAAATGGTGAAGAGGCAGGGGAAGGGGTGAAGAGGGAGGTGAAGGGGTGAAGAGGGAGGGGAAGGGGTGAAGAGAGGGGTGAAGGGGTTAAGAGGGAGGGGAAGTAGTGATGAGGCAGGTGAAGGGGTGAAGAGGGAAGGGGAAAGGGTGAAGAGGGAGGGGAAGGGGTGAAGAGGGAGGTGAAGGGGTGAAGAGGGAGGGGAAGGGGTGAAGAGGGAGGTGAAGGGGTGAAGATGGAGGTGAAGGGATGAAGAGGGAGGGGGAAGGGGTGAAGAGAGATGTGAAGGGGTGAAGAGGGAGGTAAGGGGGTGAAGAGGGAGGGGAAGGGGCGAAGAGGGAGGTGAAGAGGTGAAGAGGGAGGTGAAGGAGTGAAGAGGGAGTAGAAGGGGTGAAGAGGGAGGTGAAGGGGTGAATAGGGAGGGGAGGGGGTGAAGGGGTGAAGAGGGAGGGGAACGGGTGGAGGGGAGGGGGTGAAGAGGAAGGCGAAGTGGGTGAAGAGGGTGGGAAGGGGTGAAGAGGGGAGGGAAGCGGGTGAAGAGGGGAGGGAAGGGGTGAAGAGGGTGGGAAGGGGTGAAGAGGGGAGGGGAGGGGGTGAAGGAGAGAGGGGAAGGGGACAAGAGAGAGGGGAAGGGGACAAGAGAGAGGAGAAGGGGTGGTGAAGAGGGAGTAGAAGGGGTGAAGAGGGAGGTGGAGGGGGTGAAGGGGTGAAGAGGGAGGGGAAGGGGTGGAGGGGAGAGGGGGGTGAAGAGGAAGGGGGAAGGGGTGAAGAGGGAGGTGAAGGGCTGAAGAGGGGGGGGAAGGGGTGAAGAGGGGAAGGAAGGGGTGAAGAGGGAGGTGAAGGGGTGAAGAGGGAGGGGAGGGGTGAAGGGGGGGGAAGGGGTGAAGAGGGAGGGGAAGGGGTGAAAGAGGGAGGTGAAGAGGGAGGGGAAGGGGTGAAGAGGGAGGGGAAGGGGTGAAGAGGGAGGGGAAGGGGTGAAGAGGGAGGGGAAGGGGTGAGGAGGGAGGGGAAGGGGTGAAGAGAGAGAGGAGGGGGTGAAGAGGGAGAGGAGGGGGTGAAGAGGGAAGTGAAGGGATGAAGAGGGATGGGGAGGAGGGGATGGGAAGGAAGGGGTGAAGAGGGAGGGGAAGGGCTGAAGAGGGAGGGGAAGGGGTGAAGAGGGAGGTGAAGGGGTGAAGAGGGAGAGGAAGGGGTGAAGAGGGAGGTGGAGGGGTGAAGATGGAGGGGAGGGGTGAAGAGGGAGGGGAAGGGATGAAGAGAGAGGTGAAGGGGTGAAGAGGGAGGGGAAGAGGTGAAGAGTACAAAGGAGTACAAAGGAGTACACAAAAAATCAAGCAACAACAGATCTTGTGACCCTTCTAGGTTGCTTGTCCTCCAAAGCACTGAGGATCAAGTGTCCAAACAGTGGTTTAGAGTGGGTAACGGAACATTGGAAAGGGAATTGCTGCCCTGGAACTAATGTTCGTGGCAGGATTTGGAAGTTAGTAGAGGACTGAGGGGGGGATAAAATAAAGTTATTCATTTACAATCGCAGTCAGTCGCGGGTTTGATTCGAGATATTTGTCTAGGCGGAGTTTAAATGAATCAACGGTGCTGCAGTCTATAACGTTTCGGGGATGCCCATTCCACAAGTTGACAACTCGATTGAAGAAGAAATTCTTAGATTTGTGCAAGTTAAAAGATTTACCAATAATTTTGCAACCGTTTCCCCGTGTGTAATTAGATTGGTCGATAGTAAAGTACTTACTACAGTTCATATTGTCGATGCCTTTGATGATTTTGAACACTTGAATTAAATCACCTCTTAATCTGCGCTGGGTTAAAGGAAATAGATTTAATTCTCTAAGACGCTCTTTGCTATTTACGCTATATGCAATTTTTGTATCGTCAGCATATGTTGAGATTGTACAGGTGAGACCCTCATCTATGTCGTTGATGTAAATTAGAAAGATAATTGGTCCTAGTACCGATCCCTGGGGTACCCCACTACTTACATTGGTCCATTTAGATGCCTTACCGTTTATGACTACTCTTTGCTTTCTGTTGCTGAGCCAATTTTCTATCCATTTCAACACACCGCCTTGTATTCCATGCGCTTTTAGTTTTAGCAGTAAACGTTTGTGGGGAACTTTGTCAAAGGCCTTTTGAAAATCAAGGTATATAATATCTACAGCTTTACTCTCATCGTAGAGGTTGAGGATATCGTGGAAGAAGTCTAAGAGGTTTGTTAAACAGGAACGTTTTTTTACGAAAGCCGTGTTGACTATCTTTAAGTAAGTTATTTGCATCTAAGTGATTTACGAGTCTGTCTCTTATGACCGTTTCTAGCATTTTACATACAACTGAGGTTAAGCTAATTGGACGATAGTTACTGGGTAGGGATTTGCTGCCTTTTTTTAATATCGGTGTTACGTTGGCTAGCTTCCACTGATCAGGCATAGTTCCAGACTGCAAGGATTTATTGAATAGTAATGTCAGTGGTTTGGAGAACTCATCCTTAGCTTCCTTTAGAATTCTAGGCGAGATTGTATCAGGTCCAGTCGTTTTATTTACCTTGAGTTTATCTAAATCATTTTTTTTTTTTTTTTTTTTTTTTTTTTTCTATATTCCAACTTACTTCCTCTCGGGCATAGGCTGAGAGCCTTAACATTCACCGCTTTACAATGAACAGTGAAGCCCGTGAGGTCTTGTTCCAGTCTAGGGAGTGAGACATGTAAAGCACGTAGAGTACAACGAGCACCTGCCATCTTGCCTTCACATGAGGCACGGTGCTCACTCATGGTCCGAAACGACCCCATCTCTGAAGCCATCTCGTTCCCGTGCTTCACTGTCTCACCCCCTACACTCGGACTCTCACACTTACACACACACAACGCCACCTGTTGAGCAGATAACTCACCAGGCATTGCACCCCTATAGCATATTTTGAATATGGGAATATTCATACACTGCTATTTAATCAGGGAACAATGAGGGTATTTTATTGACGTTTCTGTGGGCTTGTGGTAATGCACTGATACTAGGTACAGCACAAATTCCATCCCAATAATATCTTCCCATTGATACATCGGGATTTGAACCCGGGACCTTTGGATTACCAGGCAAGTGGCAAGACCACTCCACCACACTTCTACTTCTCTCTCTGTAACGGTGATATTGCTTAGAACATCTGAATTATCAATCTGAATCGGCGATGGTGTAGGGATATCACTAAGATCTTCTGTTGTAAAAACTGATGCAAAGAAGGTATTGAGGGCATTAAGGGGTGAAGAGGGAGAGGAGGGGGTGAAGAGGGAGGGAAAGAGGTGAAGAGGGAGGTGAAGGGATGACGAGGGAGGGGATGGGGTGAACAGGGAGGGGAAGGGGTGAAGAGGGAGGTGGAGGGGTGAAGAGGGAGGTGGATGGGTTAAGATGGAGGTGAAGGGATGAAGAGGGAGGAGAAGGGGTGAAGAGGGAGGGGAGGGGGTGAAGAGGGAGGTGAAGGGATGAAGAGGGAGGGGAAGTGGTGAAAAGGAAGGTGAAGGGGTGAAGAGGGAGGGGAGGGGGTGAAGAGGGAGGTGGAGGGGTGAAGAGAGAGGTGAAGGAGGGTAAGGGGTGAAGAGGGAGAGGAAGGGGTGAAGAGGGAGAGGAGGGGGTGAAGAGGGAGGGGAAGGGGTGAAGAGGGAGGTGAAGGGGTGAAGAGGGAAGGGAAGGGATCATGGGGTGAATAGGGAGGGGAAGGGGTGAAGAAGGAGTAGGTGAAGAGGGAGGGGAAGGGGTGAAGAGGGAGAGGAAGGGGTGAAGAGGGAGGGGAAGGGGTGAAGAGGGAGGGGAAGGGGTGAAGAGGGAGGCGAAGGGGTGAAGAGGGAGGGGAAGGGGTGAGGAGGGAGGGGAAGGGGTGAGGAGGGAGGGCAGGGGGTGAAGAGGGAGGTGAAGGGGTGAAGAGGGATGGGGAGAAGGTGAAGGGAAGGAAAGGGTGAAGAGGGAGGAGGTGAAGAGGGAAGGGAAGGAGTGAAGACGGAGGGGAAGGGGTGAAGAGGGAGGGGAAGGGGTGAAGAGGGAGGGGGAGGAGGGGAAGGGAAGGAAAGGGTGAAGAGGGAGGGGGAGGATCGAGGTGAAGGGGTGAAAAGGGAATACAAAGGAATACAAAGGAGAACAAACTGCAACACACCTATTGGTCCTTACGGGGCAGTTTGGATATCTAAAACTACTAATCTACTGACTACGAGGTAGAGAAAAGGATAGCAAAGAAGAAGGCTCATCCCCACCCACCACTCCCTCCAGCTAATGCTGGCATGGAAACGGATAGGAAAAATACCATGCAGTATTGAAAAACTGACACGGAAATTCGGACAGGACAGGGAGAAAAAAGAAGTTGATTTGTAATCTAAGCTAACTCTATTTACTACAATTCTGAAAGGGAACATATGTATGAAAATCAATATACATTGCGGTATGCGTTGACATTTCGTTGCGCGTTATTCTGAAAGAAACTGTGTTAATCGGGGGTTATTTGCCATGTGTTTATCCAGATGGTTCTTAAATGTTTCGACAGTATTACAGTTTACAATGTTCGAGGGTAGTCTGTTCCAATTATTCACAACGCGGTTGAAGAAGAAATGCTTCGCCTCGTGAGAATGAAAACGCTTGCCTATAATCTTATAACCATTGTTTCTCGTGTTTGCTTGATTGATCGTAAATAATTCGCTTACATTTAGGTTGCTGAATCCCTTGAAGATTTTGAACACCTCTATTCGGTCACCTCTCATTCTGCGCTTTGTTAAGCTAAACAAATTTAGTTCTTTTAAGCGCTCTTCGTACGGTTTATTACGCAATCTAGGTATCATTTTAGTGACTCTGCGTTGCACCCTTTCAAGTTTATTTATGTCCTTTCGGTAGTACGGTGACCAGAATTGCACGCAGTATTCGAGATGGGGACGCACCAATGAGTTGAATAGAGTAAGTATGATTTTTTCTGATTTGAATTTGAATGTTCTGCCGATGAAACCCACCAATTTATTAGCATTTTTTATTACCTCTGTACACTGTTTACTCGGCTTCAGGTCACTTGATATTATAACTCCCAGATCCTTTTCATTATTTGTATTTGATAGTTGAATGTTGTTCATAGAGTAATCTTTTTTAGCGTTGTTACTACCGATGTGTCATACTTTGCATTTTTCTATGTTGAATTTCATTTGCCATTTTTCTGCCCAGTTTTCTAAAGTGTCTAGGTCACCTTGTAGTTTTTGCCAATGTACTGTTGAGGTTACTTTATTAGTAATTTTTGTATCGTCAGCAAATTTCGAAATTTTGCATTCTATTCCTTCGTCTAAGTCGTTTATGTAAATTATAAAAAGAATAGGACCTAATACCGAACCCTGGGGAACGCCACTATTTACTTTACACCAATCATATTCTTCACCATTTATTACAACTCGTTGTTTACGGTCTGAGAGCCAATTTTCGAGCCATTTCAGAGTTTTTCCTGTTATGCCATGAGCTTTTATTTTGTCAATTAGTCTCTTGTGGGGTACGGTATCGAAAGCTTTCTGAAAATCGAGATATATTATATCAACTGCTCTATCCTTATCATATGATTTGTAAACATTATTGAAGAAGTCGAGTAAGTTTGTTAAGCATGAACGTTTATTTCTAAAACCGTGCTGAGAATCTTTTATTAAATTATTTTCTTCCAAATAAGGGGAAGGGTGAAGGAGAGAAAGGGGGCAGGGGTGAAGAGGGAGAGGAAGGGGTGAAGAGGGAGGGGAAGGGGTGAAGAGGGAGGTGAAGGGGTCAAGAGGGAGAGGATGGGGTCAAGAGGGAGAGGAAGGGGTGAAGAGGGAGAGGGCGGGGTAGGGGTGAAGAGGGAGGGGAAAGGGTGAAGAGGGAGCGGAATGGGTGAAGAGGGAGGGGAAGGGGTGAAGAGGGAGGAAAATGGGGTGAAGAGGAAGGTGAAGGGGTGAAGAGGGAGGGGAAGGGGTGAAGAGGGAAGGGTAGGGATGAAGATGAAGGTGAAGGGATGAAGAGGGAGGTTAAGGGGTGAAGAGGGAGAGGAAGGAATGCAAAGGAATACAAAGGAGAACAAACTGCAAGACATATTGGTCCTTACGGGACAATTTGGATATCTAAAACTACTAATCTACTGATTACGAGGAAGGGGTCTGCCTCGTATGGGCCAATAGGCCTTCTGCAGATTTCCATTTTTCTTATGTTCTTATGTTCTTATGTCATAAAGTTCTACCAATTTTGCAGCCTTAATATTACTCTGAAACATATCAAATATGGGTCGTGAATAGTTCAATGATAGACTTGCCCTGCTATGAAGTCGTTTTTTTACATTGCCTAAAGTCAAGTCAAGTCATGTCATGCCATGTCATGTCATTTTCTAATACACCGCTGCTGAATAGTTCATGTAAATGGGTCTGTACATTCTGAAAATATGTATAATATAACATTCTGAGTTCATAGCATTAATTTCCAGATCATAAGCTATAGATTCACAAGTTTGTAAGGAACTATGATAAAATATGGATTGTATACGGTCTTTTATATCGTGCAATTCTAGTATTGAGATACGGGGCGTGCCAGTCACAGTAAAGGGACCCTACAAGGCCAGGCAGGTGGGAAACGCACGTGCACTCCCCTCAATTATGGACACACACTGAATGTTGGAACTTGGTGGCGAGGGTATTGCGTTGTGTCCTGGTATAAAGGTTGCCAGATGTTGCCATATAGGCGCAGATTTCCCTCAGCTTTTCAGACGAAAAAAAAAACGTATTCCGCGAGTATATAGTGCCTTTACCACGCCCAGCCACCACACCGACGGTTTTGTGTGATACAGTAAGCTTATAGAGTTACTTTCTAAGGCCTATTGAAGCATTTTAGACGTTTTTTGGAAATTATATTTAGCGACCCCCTTGGGTTTGAGTCTCCCCTTAATGCGATTGGCGATTGTAAGATCTTTCGAGCCATTGCCAGTATTATTTAAAGCTTGATAGAGGTCAATGAATTAAACTTTAAATAAATAATATATTATATAAAGTCATTATCGCACGAAAGTAGTATGAATATATTACACTAAAACAACCACACTTCGCAGGTGGTTGTCTTAACAATGGAAATAATTGAATAATGTATCAACGATAGCATGTAAGAGGGTGCAAAGGCGGCAGTATGTGTGGAGGAATGAGCAGAGCGAGTTCTTTGATCTGAATGTTGGGTTTAAACATGGGTGTGTGATGTCCTTGTGGTTGTTTACTGTATATATGGATGGAGCCATGAAAAAAATACAAGGAAGAACAGTGGATGTGGGTGTATCGCTAATATGGTAGGGAAACAAGTGGAAGCTACCTGTACTGCTGTTTGCTGATGATACAGTTTATTATGAGCGATAATGAATGGGAGTTGCAGGATCTGGTTAATATGTTTGGAACAGTGTGCAAAAAACGGAATCTGAAGGTAAATGCGGGGAAGAGCAAGGTTATGGTCTACGAAAGGGGTGAAGCCACAGAGTGTGAGGTGAAGTTGAATGGTCAGGGTATGGAGATTGGCAGCTCATTATGTATCTGGGAAGTGTGCTGAAGAAAGATGGGAGTATGGATGAAGAAGTGTAAGAGAGGGTGCAACAGGGGAAGAGGGTTGTAGGAACGCTGAAAGCATCAACAAGAAATAGGGTGGTCAGCATGGAAGTGAAGAAGTCCTTGCATGACAGTGTGGTAATCCCAACACTGATTACGACCGAAGCAAATGGGCGTTGGTGAGACTCAGACCAAGAGTTGAGAGGGTGGAAATGAGCTTACTTGAGAAGAGCGTCCGAGTTACATGGAGGATAGACAGACGAATGTGGAATGCTGGGGGAGTGTGGTGGAGGTAGATCGGCTGTACAGGGTGAAAAGACCTTGTGAGATGTTTTCGGCCATGGAAAACCCTATGGGAAGCGAGAGATTGACTAAGAGGGTGTACGAGAGCGAGGTGGAAGGACAGAGAGGGAGAGGTAAACTGAATGAGAGGTTGAAGGATGGAGTGGAGATGTACATGGATGAAGGCGGTGCTGGTTGGGATGAAGGGTGTCGACTGACTGGGGCCAGAAGTGCATGGAGGCGTTTCATTCGTGGCCACCCCTTCGGGGATCACGGCGTCAGGCAAAAGATAGATAGATCAACGATAGTATGAGTTGTCAGAATAAATATATGAGAACTGGCTTTATTTGTTTAATGTTACTGCAATATATGCATCTGATAATCGCATTACGTTAAGCTGTTACTTCAGCTGTTATCGTGAAAACTGGGACAGCAGTCAAACAAACAATACACACTTATGATTTATGATTGGAAAATAATATGTTCATTATTAACCCCTTATGTACCAGCGACGTCTTTTCTATTTGATTTAGACGATTTCTTGCAATTTAAGGATCTGTGGTAGTAAAAAGGGTTAAGTGACATAGCTCGAAGTCTGTTAATTGCTGGAGGCCCTTTTGAAATTGAATACAATCATCTTGTATTAGTAGCCACAATATAGTATACAGGATGGTGTCGGTACAGAAGGGGTTAATATAAGATGATAAATAATTTAAAATAAACGCAAAATTACTACTACTACTAATAATAATAATAATAATAATAATAATATTAATAATAATAATAATAATAATAACAATAATAATAATAATAATAATAATGATAATAATAATAATAATCACCACCACCATAGACAACAACAACTTTAAGTACGGTATGTAAGTGATGGTCGTAGGAAGTGAGGGAAGGTTGGAGACACAGTAATCCTGGGAAATGCCTTGCAAGTTAAATGGAATAGCTTACGAGTGCTGCTCTGTGGTGGTGTGTGTGTGTGTGTGTGTGAATGGATGGTTGGTTGGGTGTGTCTGTGGGTATGTGGATGTGGATGTGTGGGTGTGTTTGCGTGTATGTGGCTGTGTGTGTATGAGTGTGTATGGGTGTGAGAGGGTGTTTGTGTGTGCTCTTTCATTGTTGTTTGTATATTACATTTAATCTCATTCGTGTACGTCTTTTATACCAGAGTTGAAATCCATCATAGCTTAATATTGTATTGACCATTTGCATTAGTGCTTAACCTTGACCACTAATATTTCGTTAATTTGCTCACATCGAAATAATCCTAGCCTTTGTGAAACCCAGGCCATTCACTTTACTGATTTGAACATTTGGGAAGGTCACAGTTTATAGACAGATGATGTCGGCGGTACGCTTTAATTTTAAAGCGTCATTTCAACATAGCGATTTTGATAAGTTCTTTTGCCTATATATTGTTTCATGCCTGTTTTGGTTTGTCTATTTTGCAAGTTTTACAATACAATTTAGTAACCTTGAATATCGACGGGTAAATTAGTCAACATGAAAGCTGGATAATCCCTAAGCTACTTAACACAGCAGGCTGGATAAGTATTCAAACGCCTGTTCTCTCTCTCTCTCTCTCTCTCTCTCTCTCTCTCTCTCTCTCTCTCTCTCTCTCTCTCTCTCTCTCTCTCTCTCTCTCTCTCTCTCTCAAACACGCCGAGCTGCTACCATTCTATTGACGTCCAAATCACCAATAATTACCAGGGGTTTGACTTATTTTGTTTCCTCCTTCCTTCCTTTCCGTGTTTTGAACTATGAGAGGACATAAATTCCACACTGTTATCATGAAACGAGAGATTGTGGAGGTCTTGGTTGTTTTGCTTGTGTTTGGGTGAGAGTTATAGTAATGGCTGTGTTTTGTTGTGATGGTAGTTGTGGTTGTCTTAAGGGGAGATGGGCTTATTTATTGTGGAGGTCTTGGTTGTTTTGCTTGTGTTTGGGTGAGAGTTATAGTAATGGCTGTGTTTTGTTGTGATGGTAGTTGTTGTGTCCTTAAAAGGGAGATGGGCTTTTATGTGATTGGCTTAAAAAGTTTATGGATCTTTTAATTATTTGTGTTAAGTTATCCTGCCTAGACCTCTAATCAAGCGGTAACCCAGCCGCCCCCCTCCCCCCCCCCCCCCACTCCCCCCCTCCCCCCTCGATCTTCCTTCAAGATAAATTTGTATTTGTTTCGATAGAAAATTGTCCCAGCCGAAAACATCGACACCTAAATAACACGCATATTCTTAATATTGACTAAGAAATGTGGCGAAAGGTCTCAAAATCGAGTAACTAATGTGACGAACATCATAAAATCTGAAAACTAATGGGGCTGAACATGAGGAATAAGGGGTGCCATAAAAACCAGCCCATCTCCTTAAGAGTGGCTTTGCTGGTTTGGAGGGGATGGTTGTGTATGTGATCGTTGTTACGGTGTTTGTGGTGAGGTTTTGTTTGTGACTATGCTTGTGGTTGATGTAGTGACCTTTGTGCTTGATTTTGGGATGATTGTGGTGAGAATTCTGGTTGTATTATTTGTTATAACCCAGGTTGTGGTTCTCGGGAGTGGTAGGTATACGTTTGCACAATTATAGAGTACCAAAATTATGTATACCACTATCAATAATTACCTTTTCATAATTGACGTAAACAAATACTAATATTAATTAACTCGATCTGTACCGGCGACGTACTTTTAACTTTATTATGGATACTATTAGGCGATTTTATTAAGTTTACAGAGGGCCTCCAGCAACTAACAGGTTTCTAACTATTTCACTTAACCTTTTTATTTTTATACCACACATCCTTTTTAAACTGTACACAATCGTCTAAATATTGCTAGAGAAAAATAAATGAGACGCCTCCGGTACAGAAGGGGCTAAAAACAATTTGAAAATCAGTAGTCAAGATGGGGCTATGACATTGTCTCGCCAGATTAGGATGAACAGAGTGCAGGGTCTTGCAATATCAAACCCAAGAAGAAGTTCCTATGAAACAGCACACAAATAATTAAACTAATCATAGCAAAGAGCTCTTATGCAACCTCTTGCTTCGGACCTAACTATAAGATAATAATTATATGTTAGAGTTAAGCTACAAACTGTTCCTCTGTACTGTACATTTTCAGCCATCGGCTGCAATTATCAATATGCCGTTAATTCTTATTAATTTGCACACACAGACACCCCCGGCAACCCAGTGTGATGTGTCTTCTTCAGGCAGTTTAAAACAAGTTAGGTCATGAGAATAATTACCCCGGGATTTGTTAGGGCAGGTGTTGAAAGTGGCGGGATTACTGTGTGTGTGCGGGGGGGGTATGTGTGTGTGTGTTGGTGTTGGTGTTGGTGTTGGTGTTTGTGTGTGTGTGTGAAGGTGTTATATATGTGTGTGTTTTCCGAGGGGTGTACGTGTGTGTGTGTTGGTGATTGTGTGTGTATGTGTCAGGGTGTCGTACATGGGTGTGTTTTTCGAGGGATGGATTTGTGTGTGTGTTGGTGTTTTGTGTGTTTTTTTTTTTTTTTTTTTAAGAGACAATGAACGGAGGAAGTAAAAAAACAGATACAACAAAAAGGTCCATGTGCCTAAAGGCATCCTCCATTCATAAAATGTTTGTAACAACTGGATTTAAACATTTGTAGATTGTAAGTTTGTGGAAAGCAATTCGAGGGAAGTGAATTCCAAAGAGTAGTAGCTCTGGGATAAATGACTTCTGATAAGCAGAAGTTCTGCATTTGTGGAAGAAATTGTAAATCATGGGCGCTCTATCAGCTGCCCCTATTTCTACGGGTAAAGAGTGGAGAGGCGGCACAATTGAAGCAAGTTCCTCGGAACAATTGCTGTAAAAATATCTGCAGAATAATGCAAGGGATGCAACGTTTCTTCGTATGGATAATGTAGGAAGGTCCTGTGTGATTGCAGGGTTATTAATTAATCTAATAGCTTTATTTTGAATTTTGTCCAACTGACTCTATGCAACCACTCCACTTCCACCCCACTTTTGTGTGTGTGGGTCGGTGCGTGTGTGTCAGGGTGGGTGCTGAGGGGGTTTGATATGTGTGTCTTTTTTTGTGAGGGGTGTATGTGTGTGTGTTGGTGTGTGTTTGTGTGAGGGTGGATGTGTGTGTGAGTGTTGGGGAGGTCCATATGTGTTGGGGGTGCATATGTGTGTGTGTGGAGGGGAGGTGGCGGGATTTGGCTACATAAATATGGGATGTATCAGTCTATCAACCGTTCTATCATTTAAGTATCAATCTATCCCCTACAGTATAGAGGCATCACCCCCCTTTGCTGATTGCCCACTAAACCCACCATGGCTTTACCGGGCTTTATAAGAGCACGGTTTTCAGGATGAGAGAGAGAGAGAGAGAGGGAGAGAGAGAGAGAGAGAGAGGGAGAGAGAGAGAGAGAAAGAGATAGAAGAGAGAGGAGAGAGAGAGATGGAGAGAGATAGAGAGAGAGAGATAGAAGAGTCAGATAGAGAGGAGAGATAGAGAGAGAAAGAGAGAGAGAGAGAGAGAGAGAGAGAGAGAGAAGAGAGAGCTAGTGAGAGAGAGCTGAGAGTAGGATGAGATTACCAAGAGATTAAAGGAAGGAGTCAAGCACAACAGATCCGGGTGTGCTTGTAGGGGCCCTTCTAGGTTGCTTGTGTTCTGGGGGGGGGGGGGGGCAGGGGTCAAGAACTACCCGAGGGAATCAAGTGTCCAAAGCAGTGGTGGTGTTAGAGTGGTAGGGTCGGAGACAGGTGCGAGAGGGTCGCCTAGGGTGGGACTGAAGCTCCCTCCCCTAACCGTGTCATGATACGTATGAAGGGTTAGTAGGTTACATATGGTTATAAACTGAGGGGAGAAGTAAAGTTTCATGGAGGAGTGCGATGGGGGGGGGGGGGGGGGGATGTAACCAACGGTCATTCAGATGAGAAGTTCGCTGGAAAGTTTGAGTAGAGGCGAATATTTGGGGGTAGGGGGGGGGCGTAGGAGCGGGAAGTGGGTGGTAGCATTGAATCACGGTGCGGGCAGTCTATAGCGTAGGAATCTTCTGTGCAGGCGCCATTCCCACAAGTTGACAACTCGATGAAGAATAGAAACTTCGTTGGATTGGGCGAGTTAAAAGATGTTACCCTAATGTTTGCGCCCGAGTTCGGCTTTTCCCGCCCCTTACCCCGTCCCCATCACCTTCCACTCGCCTTCCCCTCCCCCCCCCCCCACCGCGTGTAAAGTTAGATTGGGTCGGATAGGTGAATGGCACAGCTAGGCTGAAGGCGCGAGTGATGCATATGTCGCATGCAACCGCATATTGAGAGATTGAGGTTGGGGGGTTGGAACGCACTTGAATTAAGGGTGCGCCGGGGGGGTCTTAGAGAAAGGGGGGGGGGAACGTACCGGGGATTGGCGACGTGGGGGTGGCAAAAGGAAATATAGGAAGTCTGTTCGGCTAAAGACCGATTGGGGGCACCCCCCCTCGGGGGGTCTCGGCGACGTAATGGGTTGCTGGTGCTGTTGGGGGGTAGGGGGCCGAGATAGAGAGAGAAGAGAGGAGAGAGCGAGAGAGAGAGGAGAGAAGGGAGAGAGCGAGAGATAGAGAGATAGCAGAGAAACAAATGGATTACAAAGAGAAAAGTCAGGCAAAACACAGTATCTAAACTAGTGCCCCTTCTATGCTGCTTTTTCCTCCAAAACCCTGAGGGATCCAAGTGTCGCAAACTGTTAATTCTGAGTGGGTAAGGGAAGCGTGGACAAGGGAATTACTGCCCTGGAACTAATGCCTTTGCAGGATTAAGGAAGTTATTAGGGGACAGATGGTTAGTGACTGAAGGGGTTATAAAATAAAGTTATTCCATTTAGAAACGCAGTCAGTCGCGGGTTTAATGCAGAAGAAATTTTGTCTATGCGGAGTTTACATGAATCAACGGTTGATGCAGTCTATAACGTTTCGGGGAAGCCCATTCCACAAGTTAACAAACTCGATTGTGAGAAGAAATTCTTTTAGATTCGGGGGAGTTTAAAAGATTTAACAACCAATAATTTTGAAAAAAACCGTTTTCCCCGCGTGAAATTAGATTGGTCGATAGTGAAGGTACAGTACTAAACAGTTCCTATTGTACGATGCCTTGTGATGATTTCGAAACACTTGATATTAAGTCCCACCACCACTACTTAATTCTGTGCTAGGCTTAAAGGACATAGATTTGTGTCGATCACTAAGAACTCTCCTTGCTTTGGATGATTTGTTGTTCTTTAGGCTAGGTATCATTTATAGTAACTCGTACGTTGAACCTCGTTCTAACAAAGCGTGGTTTATATCTCTTTGGTAATAAGGGCACCATCATTGAACGCCAGTATTCCAGAAGAGGGCGGACTAAGGAATTGTCAAGGTGTTAGGATAACTTCTTTGGATTTCGGCTCAAATGACCTCACCAGAAAAGCCAACTAGGTGTTGGGTTTTGCTGGCTGTCGTTATCACACCCTTCTGAACATTGTTGACGAGCCCAAGTCGGTTGTGAGAGGTACAGGCCGCTAGTGGGAAGCGCGTTATATCCTTGGGTTTGACTCTAACCAGACTTTTTCGGCGTTTCTCTGTTTACATTTCTTAGCTGCTGAGTGCCAGTCAGTCCGTATTATCGTTGTGGCGTCCTCTTTCCTGTCCTCATTTGAGGTATCTGATCTGTGGTACCCTTTACATTTAGCCGCCAAACGCATTGGCCAAGTGGGGGGCAACCCAACACGACACATTAGTATTGCGAGGGGAATTGGTGAGGCATATATCGTCAACTCGTGCATCTGAGGGGAGTTGCTACTTGCAATTGGTTGTAGCGTCTCCAAGCCATCGTGTAACGATTTGCTGTACAGTGTGAGACCATCATCTATGTCGTTTGATGTAATTAGGAGAAGAGAATTGGTCCTAATACCGATCCACGGGTGACCCCGCTAGATACATTGGTCCAGTTCTCAGGATGGCCTTACCGGTGTATGACTACTCGTGGCTGTCTGGTGCGGAGCCGCCAATTTTGGCGTCTCTCTCACTACATCCCATTCCCCTAACGATGACACCGTCGGCTTGTATTCACATGCGCACCGTCCGTACGTTTTACCGTCCAGTAATACGTTGCTATCGTGGGCTACTACCTTTGTCCCTTTTAAGACTGTGCGGGCCTTCTTGGAAATCAAGGTATATAATATCTACAGCTTTACTCTCATCGGAGAGGTTGAGGAATATCGTGGAAGAAGTCTAGAGAGGTTTGTTAAACAGGAACGTTTTTACGAAAGCCGTGTTGAGTATCCTTTAAGTATTGTTATTTTCCTCTAAGTGATTACGAGTCTGTTTCGTATGACCGTTTCTAGCATTTTACAATACAACTGGGTTAAGCTAATGGCTGAGCGATATTTTACTGGGTTAAAAAGGGATTTGC
>CM064579.1:8362917-8486730 GCA_032716605.1 Paralithodes platypus
GGCATTACGCACACCCAACGACATGAATTATGGCCAAAGGTTGCAAAGCTTTCCCGAACAAAATCGAATTTTCTCATTAATTTGTTTACCTAATATTTACACTTCGGAGGTTCCTTTTGAATCTTGGGAGTTAATATTGAGCTCGGGTTTATGTTGTTCAGTCGTGGTTATGAATACTTGAACTCCATAATGATAATTAAAGATCATTTGCGTTAGCTAGTGAATCCCAGTAATATGATCTTTGTGGTTCAAGCAGTTTATCAAATTAGTTAGCCAGTGTATTGTAATTGCAAGGGACTCGGGTTCACGAAAAGAGGCTCCAGTCCTGACGCTTTTCTTGACTTGCAGTGGGCTAACTTAATATTCCAGAAGAGTTGATAGCCTCTGAAGTCCTATTTTATCTAATTATGTAGTTGCACTTCCAAAAGCTGTCCAGAAATTCCTGACCCCGACTGTCTGTACACTCGGATGTCAGCAGCTGGGACCCTTTCTGGACGGCGGCCCACATTGGTGATTATGGGTGGGGTTTAGGAATTAGTTAGTTTGTTAAAATGAGTACATGTTATAATAATTATTATAAGAATCATTATTACAACTCTCATACAATTTTAAGGTAATTTACTTGCTGTTAATATATATTTAAACAGGCGACTGTACAATCTAGACTATCTAGAGGTTTATACCAATATGACTTCCTGGTCTTGTTTTCCCATGTCAAGCACTCATGAGGTCAACAGGCCATGCCTACGTGAAGCGGAAATGTTCATGAGATTTGCCATCACCTCTGTGGGGTGTGGGGAGAAGGGAAAAGAGAAGTGAAAGAGGTTTTTAGTTCACTTAGACAGAGGGCTTGGACTCGATATAGGTCTGGGGATATTCTCCCTACTTGGGAAATTCTCCCTGTAAAAATGTATAGTACATCTGTTTTTACATTCATTAAGTTTGTTCTTGTATTTGAAGTTCGGTCCTGTTTCATAAGTAAAAGTCTTCATTTGTTCCTGAATAAATTATTGGCTGGATACAAGTATTTTAATCTCCTTTTTACTTATAGGTATCAACATTATATTTAGGGTAATAAAGATAATGTGGCAGCATTACTTCTACTTAAATAAGCATAATAAAAAGAAAGGAAGTAAACCAGAGTCTACATTCAACGAGAGAATCTACCAGAATAAACTAGTTCATCAATCAACCAAGCAACAAGTAAACCAAATGATAACCCCTTAAGGTAACAACAATTAAAGTTCCTTACAAAATAGGACTTGAGAGGCTATCAACCCTTCTGGATTATTTAGCCAGCACAATGTAAGTTAAGAATAGCGTCAAGAGTGGAGCCCCTTTTTCGAGAACTCCAGTCCCTTGTTTGGGGGAGGACAACGCACACACAAACATAGTGTAAAGCATTTGGAATCATCGAATCCTGCCTCAAATACTTAAAACTTCTTTTAGGTTAGCTCATCCATAACGGCACTAGGAAGGGAAATAATTATTTATGACTACAATCGACAGTTTCAAGGTAGGCTACAGTTATTGGAAAAACTATACCTGAATCTCGTAATGAGACTTTATGTGTTGCTACTATTACACAATAGTTCACGTCTAATAACAAGTCTACTAAAGGCAAACATTGCTAAAGGAAAAATGTCCAGGAACAATTTTCATTCTTTTTAACTACCATCCCTTCTATCTCGTACCCAACCAATATACTGATCTCATTACGTTCATTGGTTTTCTGTCTGCCTCGACTTTTAGCTCTCTCTCTTTCTCTCTGTCTCGTTCTCTCTCTCTCTTTCTCTCTCTCTCTCTCTCTCCTTCTACTTTGCTGTCTTATTCTTCAAATATAAACTGTCCCTGTCTAGTAGTATTAAGGCCGGACCACCTAGTAGGGACAGCAAGGTCTGTGTGGTCTGAGTATCTGTGTAACCCTGTGTAACTCTCTCTCTCTCTCTCTATACTGTTTACTTTACTATCCTATTATTCCACTATAAACTGTCCCTGTCTAGTAGTATTTAGGCAGGACCACCTAATAGGGACCGCAAGGTCCGTGTGGTCTGAGTATCTGTGTAACTTTGTAACTCTCTCTCTCTCTCCTTCCCTCTATCTCTCTGACATATTTACGAGACTCATCTCCAGTCTGACTATTCACCTCGTCTTATCACTAACTTCTTCTGTCAGCTGATTATCCCACATTTTTCTTTCTTTCTCTTGTTTTCCCAACATTTGTTTTTGTTTTAGTTGTTTCTAATCAATGCATGATGGTATGATGAATTAACCCATTCAAGATATGATTACGTATTTCTTTTCTATTATCTGGCTATTATTAGACAATTTTATTCACATTATCAAGGGTAAATGTAAGCCCGAGGGTTAATTGGGATGGACTTTACCCTTTGAGTTCCCACAGATCCTTCCTAAGTTGTATATAAATCGTCTATTGATAGCCTGAATAATCTGTCAAAAACGCTTTCTCTTCCGCAGAGGGTGAAATGTACTCGTACCGAAATACTGGGACTAATATGCTGAATTGAACTTTTATCGTGGACACTCATTCACTCTTACCTCTATAGGATTTTAATTTGGCACCCTTTTGCTGCAGTTGAACGACTTTTGGCTTTGATCTCTCGTGAAAAGATATAATCGTTTTTTTAGCCCTATATTCCAGGTTAATATTTGTATGTATTGTTACGTATCTTGATCCTCAAGTGGTTAACTTGATGAATCTAGATAGCACAGATATATATTAAGGTATCAGTCAGCTGAAGGCAAAACAAAAGTAAAATCTAATAGAATAATTTCCTGTTGTTGCTTCCTTTCCTTTTGGATCTTAGGACTTGGTATCCTTTATTGACTGATACTCTTTACTTATGAAAAATACTGAAACTAATTAAAGTCATGTAGTATTTATAAAGAATTATTATTTAACCGAAGCTTAGTAGGCTATGGTTATGAACCGAAGAAGTTATAGCTAAAGAAGGACTATTAAATTTATAAAAAGTCTTGAAAGATAAATATTAAAGTAAGAATATTTCTGTCTCTTACCCTTTTTGAAATGAATAGATAGTTTTCTTCTATGTCCTTTTATTTATATTTAATGTAATTATTCTTGGTTCTTGTCTTACGTTAATGGTATTATATTATTATTATCATCAGGGTTTATATCAAAGTCACATAAAAAGTTAGATATATATTTAATAATTAGTTAAATTTATTTCTTAACCACGTAACATTGAGGTTTGATTATGAGTAAATAAAGTTACAGGATCGTTTCATAGATTCGATTCAGGTCTCACTCAAATAATATGAAAAGCAAAATATATGTTGAAGCAAAAGAATTTTCTTCAGCTTAGGAAATCACTAGAAGTAATATTATCACAGCCATGTTAGTCTAAGGCGATATTACTAATACGAGACAATAGCATCACCGTACTAAGCACCATTAAGCAATGTAAGCTTAATTCAAAGAAAATGAAAGAACTCTTAAGTATTAATATAAAACAATAGTATTACTTTCATCATAACCCAATTACTTAAAGAGTTGCTTTAGTCCACAAGTTAGGCAACTAAAATAGTTAAGTACATAATAATAGCGTTAACGTTAATTCGCAATTAAATAGTTAAGCACGTAATAGTAGCGTTCACGTTAATTCCCAATTAATTAGTTAAACACATTACACACATTAAACACATCACGTTAATTCCCAATCACATATCTCACTAACCAACATAACGTAAGTGTTTACACCGAACACACTTAACACACATTTATATAATCTGACTGACAGTCACAATCCCATTATAATACTTCACCCCGTCTTCCTCCAGCTGCAAGTTCACCTTCCCCAACTCCAAATGAGACTGATTTGAATGCCCACAACTCGGGTCTTATATACCAAACAATGATGGTGTAGGAACGAATCAGGAGGCGGCGGGTGGTGCCGGCGCCAATCATAGCTCCTCGAATCACATAACAGGTGCGAGGTCCATTCACAGCTCCTGGCGTCGATCATACGTCATAGCATCGGTCATCGAGGTGTGAAGGCTAGCATGCTGGTATGGGGCGAGATGGTTTGCCCACTCGCTCGTTCGCTAGTCTGCTTCACCGTTTTGGGTAGTGGGCTCCTTCAACTCTAATTCTAACTCTTAAATTAACATACAGGGCTCCGTATGTCAGACCTCCCCCCTAGAAAAGAGTTTAAGGAGTATAGTACATAAAATTAAACATAATACATAAATAGATTCACCACCAGATTGGCAACAGCAAGATTATAATGAGGATATAATAAGGATATCACCCAAAGTAGGCAACGTCTCCAGGTACCACATCAGAACATAGCCGGAACGTAGCTGGAGCGTTATTCGAACTGCAAGGCATCTCACAGCTGAAGGCTTAAAAGCGCACTACAAAAGCATGATATTTACCTCGCTACAAGGGAGAGCTAATTGCCAAAATCCTCTCATTAAATTATACTTACTGCTGCATGAGGCCAACCTGGGAAATGCAATCTTTGATCCGTGGCAGTGGGTAGGTATCGTTCTTTTTGACAGCATTGACTTGCCTATAGACCCTACAAAACCTATGGCTCCCGTCTGGCTTTGGCACAAGTATGACCGGACTACTCCACTGGCTTAAGGCCCTTGTGATCAGCTGGTTTGAAAAAATTAAGTCAAGCTCGACCTGCAGTATACTCCTGCGTTGTGGCGAGACACGGTAGGGGGATAGTTTAATGGGAGTTGCCTCCCCTACGTCGATGTCGTGCACGGCCAAAGAAGTAAGCCCTGGAGTATCACGGAACACATTGGGAGACTGAGATAAAACAGAGATTAGTTGGTTCGCTTGATCAGAGGGAAGATGACATAGTTTAGATGGTAATTCCCTCAAAGCCACTGAATTATACTGAAAGTTGGATAGGCTACATGACAAGTCAAAGTCTGCATGGATACCTTCAGGCTCTGGAACAGTCTGTTGCGGGTCAGTAAGAGAACTGAAGACTTTGTCCGCACCAGGCTGCTCACAGGTCCTGACATTCACTGCCACAGTGGGAGAATCTGGAGGAGAGGAATCAGGGGACCTATGGTAGGGCTTCAACATATTTATATGGAATACTTGCGTGGGCTTTCTCCTGTCTGGGGTAGTTACTAGATAATCGGTAATGCTCACCCTCCGAATTATCTTATATGGGCCCCTGAACTTGGCAGATAAAGGTTGGCCAAAAACTAGCTCATTAGGGGAAAAACCCAGGGATTCAGTTGGAACCTCACGAGTAGCAAATAAAAGAAAAGGTACCCCCTTATCCCACTCAACTCCGGTCTCTGTACAATACTTACGTAACATTCCCTTTAATGTCTGATGATATCGTTCGAGAACCCCTTGACTCTCTGGGTGGTAGGTGCTAGACTTTACATGCTCGATACCCAACTCCTTCAGGGACTGCTGGAAAATGTTAGAGGTAAAATTAGTTCCTTGATCACTTTGCACCTCATGGGGGAAACCCATTCTGGTGAACAATTTGAGCAGTTCCTTGATAACAGTTGGAGCAGAGGTAGTCCTTAAGGGTATAGCCTCTGGGTAGCGAGTTGCCATGTCCATGATAGTTAATAAATAAAGGTTACCTTGGGAAGTCTTAGGCAATGGGCCTACAATGTCCACTACCACCCGAGTAAAAGGATTCTCGAAAACGGGCAAGGGCACCAGAGGATGTACAGGCACCTTCTGATTGAGTTTTCCTGTCATCTGGCAAGTGTGACACACTCTACAACACTCCACTACATCTGCACGCATTCCTGGCCAGTAAAAGTGGGATCTGATTCTGTCTAGAGTTTTTCTCACACCTAGGTGTCCTGCCAATGGTATACAATGTGCCATTTCCATGATATCTTTACGACAAGGTTTGGGGACTACTACTTGATGGACGTCCCAAGCCCCGTCATCGATTGGTCTGTGTGGCGGTCTCCATCTTCGCCACAATACTCCTCCTTTGAGGTAGAAACATTCACCACCCTCCTGCTCACATTCCTCTTCACTCACGGACCTGGCAGCTAACTCCTTGCATTCACTATCATCTCTCTGTAGCTCTACCAGGCCACTAGGACAATTTGGAGGGGTTTCATGGTCATCGTTAGGGTCAAGATGAGCCATAAAGGTGTCAGATAAATCCACCTCAGTCACATCATCAGGCACAGTTGGAGCATCATTCACACTCTCATCATCCCTTTCATCAACTCTTACATTCGGTACATTTCTGTCTGAGGGAACTGCTACTTGAGACATTGAACGTTTGTCAGCACACACAGGGAAAACAGTTGGCAACTCCTTGTCGAGCTCACCGGTTAGTGGCTCGTTAACAGGGGAAAGTGACAAGATGGAGTCTGGTCGGACCTTCTCACCTGCTACATCATTCCCCAAAAGGAGTGTTACCCCAGGCACAGGGATATCTTGGGACCTACACAAAGCTATGGTGGCCTCACCCTGTAGTAACTCACATTCAATTTCGCCTTTTACCAAGTATGCATAAAACTGGCCTCCAGCACCTCTCATTACAACTGGTTCGCCAGGTGGGCACTCAGTGTAAGGATTCACCATGAGGGTGCTAGTAGAACCTGTGTCTCTCAGAATTTTTACCTCATGCATGCAACCATTTAATCTCACGTTGCCAGATGAAATAAAGGGACGGTAACTGTCCTGCACTGATGGTGAAATTATTATTGGTTTAACCCTTGTGGGTTGCACCACACATGCTACTACACCCCTGTCTAGATGATTTACGTTAGCTGCTAGGTACTCGTCGAGAGTCCTGCATTAAAGGAACTTTTGGTGCTAGGTACTCCTTCTGTCGGGAGTCTTGCATTAAAGGAACATTTGGTGCTAGGTACTCCTTCTGTCGGGAGCCCTGCATTAAAGGCACACATGGAATTTGAGATACGGCGGCAACTGTCTGCCCCGATCTCTCCGTTTTTTCCTTGGCCCAGCACTGATAAGCTAGGTGGCCTCTCATGCCACAAAAAGTACATACTTTAGGGGATACGGGAAAGTTCCCTCTTTGAGCATTACTATTAGTTTGGGGCCCACCTCTGTTACCATTGCCCTGAGTCGCATTTTTAGTTGGGGGAACATTTCTATTTTGGCTAGCTGGGGAAGACGTTATAGGCTTGTGACTGGGTCGGTCAGATTTGTGATTGGGATACTTAAAATTAGAACTAGAATTATCGTAGGGCTTCTTTCCACGAAATTTGTTGTTGAGCACGTATGTGTCAGCCATGTCAGCGGCGTCGGCAAGACAATCTACCTTTTTCCCCTTTAAATGATAGGATACAGAAGAATCAATTTTCCATAGGAAATTTTCTAACAGGACCAACTCCTTCAGATCGTTGTAGCTTGTGACTTTCTTACTCTTGACCCAATGATTGAAAGTTTTAGTCATGGTCCTGGCAAATACCTTATGGGTTTCTTCTACTTTCTTCTGGTTTTTACGGAAAGATTGCCTGTAAGCCTCAGGCTGCAATTGATAGGTTTTTAGGATAGCTTCTTTGAGATTGTCATAATCCTGCCTAACTTCTGCTACTTCTGACAAATACGTGGCTCGAGCCTGCCCTGTCAAAACAGTTTGTAACAGAAAAGGCCATTGATCTCTTGTCCACTTCATACCTCCAGCAACTTCCTCAAACAAAACAAAGAAATCTTGCACATTATCCTCAGTGAAAGGTGGAATGACACTAGTCATAGTCAATCCCAGAGGGGGAGCAATTAAGGAAGCATTTGTATTGACATTTAGTTGAGCCGTACGATATTGATATTCACATTGTTCGGTCGTTGCTCTGGCTTTTATGCTGGCTTCTTCGATATTTGCTCTGGCTTGTTCGGCATTTATTCTGGCTAGTTCTATATTTAGTCCGGCTTGTTCGGTAGTTGCTCTTATTCGGGCTTCTTCGGTATTTGCTTTTATTCTGGCTAGTTCTAATATTTGATCACCGGTCAAACCAGGTGGCAATTGTTCATCAAGTTGGCTAGGTTTACTCGGGATCCCACCAACTGCTCCGTCACCCTCCCCGCCTTCTACAGGGAACGGGTGGGTTTTTATGGTCTGAGCCACCTCTACTTTAGACATGTTTGAGACAGATAATTGGAGATGTGAGGCAAGCACTTTCAGTTCAGATTTTGACAGACAGTCAATATCAGGGGATGTGGGTTCTGATTCTATGAAAACTCGAGCATCTTCGTTAATAATTAGTTGAGGCATGATTAATATTGGATTGTTAAGTAGTGAAACGTTAATGAAACTGAGTGAAACTGTATGAAACGAATCCTGGCGAGGTCGCCACTCTTCTGTTACGTATCTTGATCCTCAAGTGGTTAACTTGATGAATCTAGATAGCACAGAGATATATATTAAGGTATCAGTCAGCTGAAGGCAAAACAAAAGTAAAATCTAATAGAATAATTTCCTGTTGTTGCTTCCTTTCCTTTTGGATCTTAGGACTTGGTATCCTTTATTGACTGATACTCTTTACTTATGAAAAATACTGAAACTAATTAAAGTCATGTAGTATTTATAAAGAATTATTATTTAACCGAAGCTTAGTAGGCTATGGTTATGAACCGAAGAAGTTATAGCTAAAGAAGGACTATTAAATTTATAAAAAGTCTTGAAAGATAAATATTAAAGTAAGAATATTTCTGTCTCTTACCCTTTTTGAAATGAATAGATAGTTTTCTTCTATGTCCTTTTATTTATATTTAATGTAATTATTCTTGGTTCTTGTCTTACGTTAATGGTATTATATTATTATTATCATCAGGTTTTAAATCAAAGTCACATAAAAAGTTAGATATATATTTAATAATTAGTTAAATTTATTTCTTAACCACGTAACATTGAGGTTTGATTATGAGTAAATAAAGTTACAGGATCGTTTCATAGATTCGATTCAGGTCTCACTCAAATAATATGAAAAGCAAAATATAGTATGTTGAAGCAAAAGAATTTTCTTCAGCTTAGGAAATCACTAGAAGTAATATTATCACAGCCATGTTAGTCTAAGGCGATATTACTAATACGAGACAATAGCATCACCGTACTAAGCACCATTAAGCAATGTAAGCTTAATTCAAAGAAAATGAAAGAACTCTTAAGTATTAATATAAAACAATAGTATTACTTTCATCATAACCCAATTACTTAAAGAGTTGCTTTAGTCCACAAGTTAGGCAACTAAAATAGTTAAGTACATAATAATAGCGTTAACGTTAATTCGCAATTAAATAGTTAAGCACGTAATAGTAGCGTTCACGTTAATTCCCAATTAATTAGTTAAACACATTACACACATTAAACACATCACGTTAATTCCCAATCACATATCTCACTAACCAACATAACGTAAGTGTTTACACCGAACACACTTAACACACATTTATATAATCTGACTGACAAAATTGGCTCAGCTACAGAAAGCAAAGAGTAGTCATAAACGGTAAGGCATCTAAATGGACCAATGTAAGCAGCGGGGTACCCCAGGGATCGGTACTAGGACCAATTATCTTTCTAATTTACATCAATGACATAGATGAGGGTCTCACCTGTACAATCTCAAAATTTGCTGACGATACAAAAATTGCAAATAGCGTACTCTCAAAAGATCAAGTTTATGATATGCAACACAATCTAGATAAATTGTAACATTGGGCCCAAATTTGGCAAATGAGTTTCAATGCGGATAAATGTAAAGTACTACATATCGGATACCTAAATGAAAGCAAACTATTCCATGAATGGCACTCAGCTTAAAAGAATGTAAGCAAGAAACCGATCTGGGAGTAACAATATCGAGTAACCTAAAACCGAGTCAACAATGTTCAGAAGTTGTTAAGAAGGCAAACAAAATAATTGGCTTTATAGGCAGGTCATTTGAGCATAAATCCAAAGACTTTATCTTAACTCTTTACAATTCCTTAGTCCGCCATCTTCTGGAATACTGCGTTCAATGCTGGTGCCCTTATTACCAAAAAGACATAAACAAGCTAGAACGAGTTCAACGTAGAGTTACCAAAATGATACCTAGCCTAAAGAACAAACCATACGAAGAGCGTCTTAGAGAATTAAATCTATTTCCTTTAACCCAGCGCAGATTAAGAGGTGACTTAATTCAAGTGTTCAAAATCATCAAAGGCATCGACAATATGAACTGTAGTAAGTACTTCACTGTCGACCAATCTAATTACACGCGGGGAAACGGTTGCAAAATTATTGGTAAATTTTTAACTCACACGAATCTAAGAATTTCTTCTTCAATCGAGTTGTCAACTTGTGAAATGGGCTTCCCCGAGACGTTATAGACTGCATCACCGTTGATTCATTTAAACTCCGCCTAGACAAATATCTCGCATCAAACCCGCGACTGACTGCGTTTGTAAATTAATCACTTTATTTTATCCTCCCCTCAGTTACTAACCCATATGTCCCCTACTAACTTCCTAGTACTGCCACGGACATTAGTTCCAGGGCAGTAGTTCCCTTTCCAATGTTCCCTTACCCACTCTAAAACTCTGTTTGGACACTTGATCCTCAGTGTTTTGGAGGACAAGCAGCCTAGAAGGTTCACTAGACCTGATGTTGCTTGATTTCCTTTGTACTCCTTTGTACTCTCTCTCTCTCTCTCTCTCTCTCTCTCTCTCTCTCTCTCTCTCTCTCTCTCTCTCTCTCTCTCTCTCTCTCTCTCTCTCTCTCTCTCTCTCTCAGCTACAGTACAGCAGCAGCTTTAACACCCATTAACAGAGGGCCAACTTTTCATTGCCTTTATCAAGTTTTGTTAGTCCCATTATTTAGCCCATTAGTTTAGCAATGTTAAGACATTACGCCCCATTTCTTTGTCAATGTTAAGACATTTTGTGCCATTTAGGTGTCAATTTATTCCTGGTGAGCGATAGCAAGCCTGTAATGAGTAACCGGCCTTCGGCTGAGAAATTGTTCTACTGAAAAATGTACAAATTTGCCTTGAAGGGGGGTTTAGTTTTTTTTTTGTTACAGGTTGATGGAAGTCTTGGGAGGAAACTGAAAAATATAATAAAAATATAAAATATGCAATTAAATTCGCCCGTCTCCCCTCAACACCAATTAACAGAGAGCCACCTTTTGATTGCCTTTATCAAGCATTGTTAGTCCACTGTTGATCCGGGCCTCTGTGTGGGTCCTTATTATGGTGTGTGTGTGTGTGTGTGTGTGTGTATGTGTATGTGTGTGTGTGTGTGTGTGTGTGTGTATGTCCTTATTATAGTGTGTGTGTGTGTGTATGTGTGTGTCCTTAATATAGTGTGTATGTGTTTGTGTGTCTTTATTATAGTGTGTGTGTTTGTTTGTGTGTGTGTTTGTTTGTGTTTGTGTGTGTGTGTGTGTTTGCGGTTAGGGAAGGTAGTGTGAAGAGAAGTATGAACACTAGGATGTGTATGGTTGTGTGTGTGAGAGAGAGAGAGAGAGAGAGAGAGAGAGAGAGAGAGAGAGAGAGAGAGAGAGAGAGAGAGAGAGAGAGAGAGAGAGAGAGAGAAATGGACGTATTTAATTGCTAATGTAGGTGTTTTGTTATTATTTTATTAGTTTCCGCCCTAGCCCTGCATCAAGCTTAAAAAATACCCGCCCAAAACGGTCCTCCAAGATAAATGTGTACATTTTTAGATAGAATAATGTTCCGGCCGAAGGCCGGGTCCTCTTAAAGTACAGGATCGCTATCGCTTGCCAGGAACAAATCTACACGGAAATGACACGAAAAGTCTTAATATTGACACAGAAATAGGGTGAAAGGTCTTAAAATCACCAAACTAATGGGCCAAACGTTTTATAATATGAAAACTAATGGGGCTAAACATGAGGAAGAAGGGGGACCAGAAAAAACGGTCCATCTCCCCTTAATTACAGGTAGGCCAGAAATCGTGACCTCTAACCTCAGCAGCTCTTAATGGGCTAGAGCAAATGGGCTATAAATTCCCACACCTCTGCCCTGGCTGACCCTTCCTAAATAGTAGTAATATTTGCTTGATTACTCTAGTCGTTTCTGAGTTATAGAGGTTCCTGGTCAAGATTAACCCCTTCAGCATGATGGCGTAGTTTTCATATTCTGGGTGAGGGTCTCACCTGTACAATCTCAAAATTTGCTGACGATACAAAAATTACAAATAGCGTACTCTGAAAAGATCAAGTTGACGATATGCAACACAATCTAGATAAATTGTCACATTGGGCCCAAATTTGGCAAATGAGTTTCAATGCGGATAAATGTAAAGTACTACATATCGGATACCTAAATGAGAAAGCAAACTATTCGATGAATGGCACTCAGCTTAAGAATGTAAACAGAGAAACCGATCTGGGAGTAACAATATCGAGTAACCTAAAACCGAGTCAACAATGTTCAGAAGTTGTTAAGAAGGCAAACAAAATAATTGGCTTTATAGGCAGATCATTTGAGCATAAATCCAAAGACGTAATCTTAACCCTTTACAATTCCTTAGTCCGCCCTCTTCTGGAATACTGCGTTCAATGATGGTGCCCTTATTACCAAAAAGACATAAACAAGCTAGAACGAGTTCAACGTAGAGTTACCAAAATGATACCTAGCCTAAAGAACAAACCATACGAAGAGCGTCTTAGAGAATTAAATCTATTTCCTTTAACCCAGTGCAGATTAAGAGGTGACTTAATTCAAGTGTTCAAAATCATCAAAGGCATCGACAATATGAACTGTAGGAAGTACTTCACTATCAACCAATCTAATTACACGGGGGAAACGGTTGCAAAATTATTGGTAAATCTTTTAACTCACACGAATCTAAGAATTTCGTCTTCAATCGAGTTGTCAACTTGTGGAATGGGCTTCCCCGAGACGTTATAGACTGCAGCACCGTTGATTCATTTAAATTCCGCCTAGACAAATATCTCGCATCAAACACGCGACTGACTGCGTTTGTAAATGAATAACTTTATTTTATCCTCCCTCAGTTACTAACCCCTATGTCCCCTACTAACTTCTTAGTCCTGCCACGTTAGTGGCAGGGCAGTAGTTCCCTTTCCAATGTTCCCTTACCCACTCTAAACCACTGTTTGGACACTTGATCCTCAGTGTTTTGGAGGACAAGCAGCCTAGAAGGGTCACTAGATATGTTGTTGCTTGATTTCCTTTGTACTCCTTTGTAACATAGCCACACAACAATAACACACACAACACGTGTTTCGGTAATGGTTCCGGTACACTGACTTTTAACTTGAACTTATAACTGGTGTTATATAAGTTTATTATGAAATATTATGAAGAATTAAGGTAAGTATACATAACCTACTGTTATGTGTATATTACTTATGATTATATTATCGTATTCGGCGATTTTGGTCACTCGGAAAATCAGCTGATGAATATCGGCACTCCAAATTTACTTGCATTGAAATTATATTCTTTGTACAAGACCACCCATGGTTTTGGAGGGTTTATTTAAGGCTTAGAAATGTTTCTTTATACACCGGTATATATACGGTATACTCGGTTTCATATCATCTGACGGTATTGAATTCCTAATTTCTCGATACTTAACCTCTGAAGTGCGCATGGGGGTAATTAGACACCTCTCCCTGTGCGCATGTATTTGAGGTGTTTCCATCACTAAAATATTCATTGTACCATTAATAGCATTAATACTTATCCATATGCGCCTATTATGGGTTGATTATAAAGGTATTAACCTGAAACAACAATAAAACGAGTGAAAACAGCGTTTGGATGGTCAAAATCGGAGATATAGCCCGCGAGTTGTATAATGTATGGGTGAGGCAAGCTGCTTTCCCGCCAATTTCCCCCAAGGCCACTGAGACACAGTCGATCAATACTCTCTCTCTCTCTCTTGCATTCGCTTGCTATCAGTGATGACCACACCCTGCAACCGGATTTCTAATGTTAGCACGAAAATATACCTCAGAATAAGGGAATAACAGGGAAAATAGGTGATAACTGAAGGAGAGGAGGAAAGTGGGGAAGGAGGGGAGGTAGAGGACTGAGATTTTGCATGGCCCAGGGGCCAAAAAAAAAAAAAAAAAAAAAAAAAAAAATATATATTTTTGTTTTCGATGTCAAAAGTTGATTTTTTTTTTCTCTGACTCTTAAGAGTCTCCCCGCAGTTCCCGGGTTAATTGAAAAATATGAAACCATGTCTCTGCATCATATTAAGTCCAAGTTTATATAATTAGCACCACATTTCACTACAAAATGTTCATAATAACTGAGAAATCCTGATGGGAAATTTGCAGTTTTTTACCATCAGTTGAAAAGAAACAGAGTATAGTGAGAGACACATCAACAGTCACATAAAAACCCACCTATCGCCTCAGTTCGCCACATATTGCATGTCATTTGCATGGCATTGGCAATAATTCGTCGACACATTCGCTGCATTCGCGCTACTGTCGCCCTATTCGCTCAAAAAGCAGCGGTGCTAATAATTGGAATTTGCAAATTGGCGAATCAGGGCGAATCAGACAACAATGGTGCGAATTGTTTGACTCAAGTGCGAGCCAAGACGAATGCCGTGAGACAAATTCGCCCAAATTTTCAGTTCGCCGCCCTTTTTTGGTTAGGAGTTCGTGGACCCCGATGTTTTTTTCGTTATGCAATTATAACTATCTGGATTGATTTTGGATACAACTTGCTCTTCAATAAACAGAATACATGGTTTTGTAGTTGATGGCGTAGGGATGTGGCGATCCCAACGCCCGTCACATTTGTGGCGCAGATAGCCCCTGGGGGTTGGGACTGGGAATCCCACCTCCAGAATTTACTCTCACTAAGTAATCAGCAAGCCTTTTCTTGCTGATCCCCAACCCATTTAAAGCCGGTATCACACGAGAGCTTTTATAGTCAACATTTGATTATCAACATTTTTCTGGCAACATTTCTGGAATATGTGGCACTGGTATCGTAAACTAGACTGATGGTAGATGAATTTAGGTAACATACAAATATTTAATGTTTACGTTAAGAGCTGCCAGACCAGTGTTAAGGATACATGTTAAGTGAAAAAGCGCTCGTGTGATACCGGCTTAAGAGTGTTGGTTTGGCTACTGACTGACCGACTGACTGTAATTGATGTATATAGAGTATTATAGACAATCATATTCACAAATTAGTTTCCAGAAATATATTTCCATAATTAAACATAGGTGAAGTCCACGAATGTTTAGGAGTGGGCTAGCGACTATGGCGTACGAGTAAGCCTACACCAGGTTGACTCAATGTACAGTTGGCCTCATAAGTTCTCTTCGTCGTTGTGATCTTATGTATGAGAGTAAAATTAGTATGAATGAATTGCGAGTGTGGTTTCATTATAGTATCAGTTGACCAATCAGGTGAATCAATCACTGCATAAGAACTACACACGTTATTCACTCATGTGCATTATATATGTATAAGATCACGGAGAAGAACAGAACTTATTTGGCCAAAAGTACAATCACTAACCACAATAAGGATACATGTATTGCGTCTTCGAAAATTAGGACTATAGCCTGAATTTTAGGCATTACGCACACCCAACGACATGAATTATGGCCAAAGGTTGCAAAGCTTTCCCGAACAAAATCGAATTTTCTCATTAATTTGTTTACCTAATATTTACACTTCGGAGGTTCCTTTTGAATCTTGGGAGTTAATATTGAGCTCGGGTTTATGTTGTTCAGTCGTGGTTATGAATACTTGAACACTCCATAATGATAATTAAAGATCATTTGCGTTAGCTAGTGAATCCCAGTAATATGATCTTTGTGGTTCAAGCAGTTTATCAAATTAGTTAGCCAGTGTATTGTAATTGCAAGGGACTCGGGTTCACGAAAAGAGGCTCCAGTCCTGACGCTTTTCTTGACTTGCAGTGGGCTAACTTAATATTCCAGAAGAGTTGATAGCCTCTGAAGTCCTATTTTATCTAATTATGTAGTTGCACTTCCAAAAGCTGTCCAGAAATTCCTGACCCCGACTGTCTGTACACTCGGATGTCAGCAGCTGGGACCCTTTCTGGACGGCGGCCCACATTGGTGATTATGGGTGGGGTTTAGGAATTAGTTAGTTTGTTAAAATGAGTACATGTTATAATAGATAATTATTATATGAATCATTATTACAACTCTCATACAATTTTAAGGTAATTTACTTGCTGTTAATATATATTTAAACAGGCGACTGTACAATCTAGACTATCTAGAGGTTATACCAATATGACTTCCTGGTCTTGTTTTCCCATGTCAAGCACTCATGAGGTCAACAGGCCATGCCTACGTGAAGCGGAAATGTTCATGAGATTTGCCATCACCTCTGTGGGGTGTGGGGAGAAGGGAAAAGAGAAGTGAAAGAGGTTTTTAGTTCTCTTAGACAGAGGGCTTGGACTCGATATAGGTCTGGGGATATTCTCCCTACTTGGGAAATTCTCCCTGTAAAAATGTATAGTACATCTGTTTTTACATTCATTAAGTTTGTTCTTGTATTTGAAGTTCGGTCCTGTTTCATAAGTAAAAGTCTTCTTTTGTTCCTGAATAAATTATTGGCTGGATACAAGTATTTAAATCTCCTTTATACCTATAAGTATCAACATTATATTTATGGTAATAAAGATAATGTGGCAGCATTACTTCTACTTAAATAAGCATAATAATAAGAAAGGAAGTAAACCAGAGTCTACATTCAACGAGAGAATCTACCAGAATAAACTAGTTCATCAATCAACCAAGCAACAAGTAAACCAAATGATAACCCCTTAAGGTAACAACAATTAAAGTTCCTTACAAAATAGGACTTGAGAGGCTATCAACCCTTCTGGATTATTTAGCCAGCACAATGTAAGTTAAGAATAGCGTCAAGAGTGGAGCCCCTTTTTCGAGAACTCCAGTCCCTTGTTTGGGGGAGGACAACGCACACACAAACATAGTGTAAAGCATTTGGAATCATCGAATCCTGCCTCAAATACTTAAAACTTCTTTTAGGTTAGCTCATCCATAACGGCACTAGGAAGGGAAATAATTATTTATGACTACAATCGACAGTTTCAAGGTAGGCTACAGTTATTGGAAAAACTATACCTGAATCTCGTAATGAGACTTTATGTGTTGCTACTATTACACAATAGTTCACGTCTAATAACAAGTCTACTAAAGGCAAACATTGCTAAAGGAAAAATGTCCAGGAACAATTTTCATTCTTTTTAACTACCATCCCTTCTATCTCGTACCCAACCAATATACTGATCTCATTACGTTCATTGGTTTTCTGTCTGCCTCGACTTTTAGCTCTCTCTCTTTCTCTCTGTCTCGTTCTCTCTCTCTCTTTCTCTCTCTCTCTCTCTCCTTCTACTTTGCTGTCTTATTCTTCAAATATAAACTGTCCCTGTCTAGTAGTATTAAGGCCGGACCACCTAGTAGGGACAGCAAGGTCTGTGTGGTCTGAGTATCTGTGTAACCCTGTGTAACTCTCTCTCTCTCTCTCTATACTGTTTACTTTACTATCCTATTATTCCACTATAAACTGTCCCTGTCTAGTAGTATTTAGGCAGGACCACCTAATAGGGACCGCAAGGTCCGTGTGGTCTGAGTATCTGTGTAACTTTGTAACTCTCTCTCTCTCTCTCCTTCCCTCTATCTCTCTGACATATTTACGAGACTCATCTCCCAGTCTGACTATTCACCTCGTCTTATCACTAACTTCTTCTGTCAGCTGATTATCCCACATTTTTCTTTCTTTCTCTTGTTTTCCCAACATTTGTTTTTGTTTTAGTTGTTTCTAATCAATGCATGATGGTATGATGAATTAACCCATTCAAGATATGATTACGTATTTCTTTTCTATTATCTGGCTATTATTAGACAATTTTATTCACATTATCAAGGGTAAATGTAAGCCCGAGGGTTAATTGGGATGGACTTTACCCTTTGAGTTCCCACAGATCCTTCCTAAGTTGTATATAAATCGTCTATTGATAGCCTGAATAATCTGTCAAAAACGCTTTCTCTTCCGCAGAGGGTGAAATGTACTCGTACCGAAATACTGGGACTAATATGCTGAATTGAACTTTTATCGTGGACACTCATTCACTCTTACCTCTATAGGATTTTAATTTGGCACCCTTTTGCTGCAGTTGAACGACTTTTGGCTTTGATCTCTCGTGAAAAGATATAATCGTTTTTTTAGCCCTATATTCCAGGTTAATATTTGTATGTATTGTTACGTATCTTGATCCTCAAGTGGTTAACTTGATGAATCTAGATAGCACAGAGATATATATTAAGGTATCAGTCAGCTGAAGGCAAAACAAAAGTAAAATCTAATAGAATAATTTCCTGTTGTTGCTTCCTTTCCTTTTGGATCTTAGGACTTGGTATCCTTTATTGACTGATACTCTTTACTTATGAAAAATACTGAAACTAATTAAAGTCATGTAGTATTTATAAAGAATTATTATTTAACCGAAGCTTAGTAGGCTATGGTTATGAACCGAAGAAGTTATAGCTAAAGAAGGACTATTAAATTTATAAAAAGTCTTGAAAGATAAATATTAAAGTAAGAATATTTCTGTCTCTTACCCTTTTTGAAATGAATAGATAGTTTTCTTCTATGTCCTTTTATTTATATTTAATGTAATTATTCTTGGTTCTTGTCTTACGTTAATGGTATTATATTATTATTATCATCAGGGTTTATATCAAAGTCACATAAAAAGTTAGATATATATTTAATAATTAGTTAAATTTATTTCTTAACCACGTAACATTGAGGTTTGATTATGAGTAAATAAAGTTACAGGATCGTTTCATAGATTCGATTCAGGTCTCACTCAAATAATATGAAAAGCAAAATATAGTATGTTGAAGCAAAAGAATTTTCTTCAGCTTAGGAAATCACTAGAAGTAATATTATCACAGCCATGTTAGTCTAAGGCGATATTACTAATACGAGACAATAGCATCACCGTACTAAGCACCATTAAGCAATGTAAGCTTAATTCAAAGAAAATGAAAGAACTCTTAAGTATTAATATAAAACAATAGTATTACTTTCATCATAACCCAATTACTTAAAGAGTTGCTTTAGTCCACAAGTTAGGCAACTAAAATAGTTAAGTACATAATAATAGCGTTAACGTTAATTCGCAATTAAATAGTTAAGCACGTAATAGTAGCGTTCACGTTAATTCCCAATTAATTAGTTAAACACATTACACACATTAAACACATCACGTTAATTCCCAATCACATATCTCACTAACCAACATAACGTAAGTGTTTACACCGAACACACTTAACACACATTTATATAATCTGACTGACAGTCACAATCCCATTATAATACTTCACCCCGTCTTCCTCCAGCTGCAAGTTCACCTTCCCCAACTCCAAATGAGACTGATTTGAATGCCCACAACTCGGGTCTTATATACCAAACAATGATGGTGTAGGAACGAATCAGGAGGCGGCGGGTGGTGCCGGCGCCAATCATAGCTCCTCGAATCACATAACAGGTGCGAGGTCCATTCACAGCTCCTGGCGTCGATCATACGTCATAGCATCGGTCATCGAGGTGTGAAGGCTAGCATGCTGGTATGGGGCGAGATGGTTTGCCCACTCGCTCGTTCGCTAGTCTGCTTCACCGTTTTGGGTAGTGGGCTCCTTCAACTCTAATTCTAACTCTTAAATTAACATACAGGGCTCCGTATGTCAGAGTATGTATAAATATATACTCAGTCTCAGGCACATACCCCATAGCTGGGGAGGCCGACTCGAGACAGAGCCCGAACAGGGACAACACAACACAACATACACAAAACAAAAACATAAAAAATAAAAATCATACACATCTAGGTCGCCCAGGAGAAGACCCAGAGACCAAGGATCACTAAGGGCCTCCAGCATCCCCCGGTTCCAGTCCTCCCGGAGAGGTTCAGGTCTCAGCAGGCAGACACCCAACGGATCCATACCACAATGCCCGCCCACCTCACATCCAGGCAAAACCATTCATATACACCAGATCCCCAGGCAAGGAGCCTGACGAACTATTATCTAGTCCAACTGACACCTGACCCCCTCTCCCAACGTCGTGTTATCACTAATCTATCTCGCTTATCTCCATTCATTCGTAGTCATTACCACTTCTCTTGCCTGTTCTACAGTCATCCCTCTACCTTCCAACGCTTGTACCACAGCATCTTTCTATCTCAACCGAGGTCTTCCCCTCCCCCTACCTCCCCTTGTATCTGACTCACACACTCTCTTTGTACGCCTTTCATCTCCCATTCACTCATCATGTCCATACCAGCACAGCACACTTCTGTCCACTTTGGCCGACAAGGGTTCATGCTGTCCCACTCTCCTACGTATCTCTTCATTTCTCAATCTTTCTCTGTGTCATTCTACACATACTCCTCAAGCAGGTTATCTCCATCACATCCAGCTTTCTTCTCTGTTTTGCCTTCAGAACCCATGTCTCAGCCTCATACATCACTGTTGGTACAGCTATCCCTTGATAAATTGCACTTTTTAGTTTCCATTCCGAGATTTCGCACCTTCCACATAATTCGCATTGCTCCGAAAACTTGTCTTCCTTCACATAATCTCTGTTTGACCTCCATTTCCATACCTGCATCCCTACTTATCACTCCTCCTAGATATTTGAAGCTCTCCACTTATTCCAGTGTTGATATTTGAAGCTCTCCACTTATTCCAGTGTTGATATTTGAAGCTCTCCACTTATTCCAGTGTTGATATTTTCAGTTTGATATTTACAAAAGCGTATTTCAAGCATTTTGTTTCCAGTATATATAAATTCTTCGTGGTGCTGACAATTATTTTTCATAAAACTTGTATTATTAATTGTACAAGTGTTTACAATTCAATTAGTAAAACCATTATGCAACTGTACAATGGAACTAACGCGAATGTATCCACCTAAAATGTTTGCTTACAAGACAAAATAAATATATACAAATATATAAATATAAGTGGCCTATGATTGTCCACCTAGTGTTGGTGGTGGGCTGAGTGATTTGGTTGTCAATTTGGTGGTTATTGTTTGTGTTGTTTGGGACACCAGCCGATGGATGGAAGGTAACAAAAGGGCTTTGGAAGTGTTGGTTATTAAGGGGAGGTTTTAGTTTGTTCCCTAGGCTTCCATCAAGCTTAAAATTTAGCCCCCTAGACCCCCTTTCAAGATAGAGGTTTACATGTGTCAGTAGAAAAATGTCCCGGCCGCCGGTTCCTCTTGATTTACAGGCTCGTCATGAAAAAATCGACACCTAAATAACACGAAAAGTCTTAAAATTGACAGAAATGGGGCGAAAGTTCTTAAAATTCCCAAACTAATGGAGCAAACGTCTTAAAAAGCAATGGGGATAAACATGAGGGCAAAAGGGGCCCAGAAAAAAATCCCTCAAGTGGAAATCTCTCCTTAAGTGATTGGTCTTATGAGGTATGATATATTTGTGTTGGCTTCCTTCAACGTCTGTCCATATTTTACCTTTTCCTTCTGATAAGCATATCTTATATCATCTGTACTATTAACCCTTTCACGCTTATGACGCGATGTTGAGCCTGTTAGGGATACTTTAATGCCTTTGTTACCATCAGGGCTATTTAGAAACCTTTAGTTTAGTTACTTCAACCTCTGCAGTTGTCTTTGAGTTAGCTGTGGGCAGAATAGTAATTTTGGAGAGGTAATTATAAGAGTGAGAGAACTATATTTCTTATTGCTAATCTGGCAACCTCTGCGTCATAAAAGCGTGGAAGAGTTAAGTCCATATTTCACTGTTTCCTATCGGCGATCGCGTCATATGGACTAGTGAACCAAAAACTCATATGACGCAATCGCGTCATATGCACTTATCTCCATGCCTCTATAATAAGTTATATGACGCACTAGCGTCATATGGAGCTCAGTAAGTCCGATAAGTTACCTTACGATAAAACCGTTGGTGGCAACCTCATCCACCTCCGATAATTCTAACGGCCGCAGTGTTGTTGTGAGTGTAGTGCGGGGCAGTGGCAATGATCCCGGGGCTCCCGCCTCCTCGGACTTATTGGAACATAATATGTCTGAAGGAGTTAACTTAAGTGTTAGCTAGTTTTCTATATTGGATTTCTTCTATTGCACATCTTAATATTAATTTTTCCTAAACATCCATTTAACATGCCATGCAATGTTATTTTTTGTATTATTCATCTATCTATCTGACCAACCATTTTATCTCTCCATAGAATCAAAATTCTATATAAATTATTAATCAACTCATACATCAATGCGTGTTTCCTAATTCTGCCTCATGTTACTTTGTTAAATTTCTCCTTTCGCTCGCATCTACATTCCTCCCATATATTCCATATGTCGCTGTTGTGTCTTTCCAAACTTTAGTGTTACTTTCCACTCGTGGTTTATTTATTGGCTTGAATATTCAATATTATATTTCTATCCTCATGTTCAGTATCTATCTATTGCCCTACGCCGTGATCTCCGAAGGGGTGGCCACCAACGAACTATCCCCATGCACCTCTGTCCCCAGTCAGTCGACGCCGCTCCTCCCAACCAGCACCGCCTTCATCCATATACTTCCTCACTCCATCCTTCCACCTCTCCGTCCTTCCATATTCAGTATGACCCTCACAAATATACATTTTATCTTAGATGCAGTTTCCCTCTCACATACTGTATAATATGTAACACACATTTATTTTATGTTTCCCCCAAGTCTCTCATCCGTCCGTGGCCCAGCTCTCAGCAATTTCATTAACTGAATTCTCTTAGACATCCAATTTATTCTTAGCGGTATGTTCTCTCTCTCTCTCTCTCTCTCTCTCTCTCTCTCTCTCTCTCTCTCTCTCTCTCTCTCTCTCTCTCTCTCTCTCTCTCTCTCTCTCTCTCTCTCTCTCTCTCTCTCTCTCTCTCTCTTTTATTTTATTTTATTTTATATCAAAGAAAGTCTTAACCCGACCCTCTTGTCAAAACCTCAAATTGTGAACGTCGACACATCTTGTGTGCTAATAAAGAATAATAAAGGTACAAAAATAATACTTGCATTAATATACAGACCTCCAGCTCAATCAGTGCAAACTGACCGAGAAATTTATGAACAAATTGCAGATGTAAGTAACTCACAAGATACTGTAATTTTTGGCGACTTTAATTTACCTGTGACCAAGTGGGGCGATACTCTTACTTCACACTCCGGACATGACTTGTATACGAACTTGCAAGAGAGTTCGCTTTATCAATTTGTTCGAACACCGACCCATGGTAATAACGTTCTTGACATTGTACTTGCAACAAAAGTAGAATTAATAGAGAATTTGAATGTTGGTGATGAATTCAGTAACAGCGACCCCATCGTACGATAACTTTCACTTTAAAGTTTACTAGTAACGAACCAAATAGTAGCATCGAAAAAGTTCCTAATTTCAAGAAAGCAAACTTTCATAAACTTAGAGCTATGTTTAAAGAAACTGACTGGAGCTTTTTAATTAACAATAACGACATAAATACATCTTGGAAGTTATTCGAAACCACTTACATAAAAGCAGTGCAAGACTGCATACCATCGAAAATACGGCGTCCAGGCCATAATAATAAGCCCAAAAGGTGGAATAAAGATATTTCAAACTGCCTGCTTGCTAAAAATTTGCTAATGATAGATTAAAATCCTCACAAAATGACGAAGAACGGGTGAAATTTGTAGAGCTACGACGCAAAGCCAAAAAGTTAATTAAGCAAAGTAAAAAGACCCTAGAGTTACATATTGCGAATCAAAGTAAAACAAACCCGAAAGAATTCTATAGTTATATCAGAAAGAAAAAAGTAGTTACTTCAACTGTTGGACTGTTACTCGATGAAAATGGAGAATTCACCAAAGACGAAGTACAAATGAGTAATGCCCTCAATACCTTCTTTGCATCAGTTTTTACAACAGAAGATCTCAGTGATATCCCTACACCATCGCCGATTCAGATTGATAATTCAGATGTTCTAAGCAATATCACCGTTACAGAGAGAGAAGTATTGAATTGTTTAGATAAACACAAGGTAAATAAAACGCCTGGACCTGATACAATCTCGCCTAGAGTTCTAAAGGAAGCTAAGGATGAGCTCTCCAAACCACTGACATTACTATTCAATAAATCCTTGCAGTCTGGAACTATGCCTGATCAGTGTAAGATAGCCAACGTAACACCGATATTAAAAAAGGCAGCAAATCCCTACCCTGTAACTATCGTCCAATTAGCTTAACCTCAGTAGTATGTAAAATGCTAGAAACGGTCATAAGAGACAGACTCGTAAATCACTTAGAGGAAAATAACATACTTAAAGATTCTCAACACGGCTTTCGTAAAAAACGTTCCTGTTTAACAAACATCTTAGACTTCTTCCACGATATCCTCAACCTCTACGATGAGAGTAAAGCTGTAGATATTATATACCTTGATTTTCAAAAGGCCTTTGACAAAGTTCCCAACAAACGTTTACTGCTAAAACTAAAAGCGCATGGAATACAAGACGGTGTGTTGAAATGGATAGAAAATTGGCTCAGCTACAGAAAGCAAAGAGTAGTCATAAACGGTAAGGCATCTAAATGGACCAATGTAAGCAGCGGGGTACCCCAGGGATCGGTACTAGGACCAATTATCTTTCTAATTTACATCAATGACATAGATGAGGGTCTCACCTGTACAATCTCAAAATTTGCTGACGATACAAAAATTGCAAATAGCGTACTCTCAAAAGATCAAGTTTATGATATGCAACACAATCTAGATAAATTGTAACATTGGGCCCAAATTTGGCAAATGAGTTTCAATGCGGATAAATGTAAAGTACTACATATCGGATACCTAAATGAGAAAGCAAACTATTCGATGAATGGCACTCAGCTTAAAAGAATGTAAGCAGAGAAACCGATCTGGGAGTAACAATATCGAGTAACCTAAAACCGAGTCAACAATGTTCAGAAGTTGTTAAGAAGGCAAACAAAATAATTGGCTTTATAGGCAGGTCATTTGAGCATAAATCCAAAGACTTTATCTTAACCCTTTACAATTCCTTAGTCCGCCATCTTCTGGAATACTGCGTTCAATGCTGGTGCCCTTATTACCAAAAAGACATAAACAAGCTAGAACGAGTTCAACGTAGAGTTACCAAAATGATACCTAGCCTAAAGAACAAACCATACGAAGAGCGTCTTAGAGAATTAAATCTATTTCCTTTAACCCAGCGCAGATTAAGAGGTGACTTAATTCAAGTGTTCAAAATCATCAAAGGCATCGACAATATGAACTGTAGTAAGTACTTCACTGTCGACCAATCTAATTACACGCGGGGAAACGGTTGCAAAATTATTGGTAAATTTTTAACTCACACGAATCTAAGAATTTCTTCTTCAATCGAGTTGTCAACTTGTGAAATGGGCTTCCCCGAGACGTTATAGACTGCATCACCGTTGATTCATTTAAACTCCGCCTAGACAAATATCTCGCATCAAACCCGCGACTGACTGCGTTTGTAAATTAATCACTTTATTTTATCCTCCCCTCAGTTACTAACCCATATGTCCCCTACTAACTTCCTAGTACTGCCACGGACATTAGTTCCAGGGCAGTAGTTCCCTTTCCAATGTTCCCTTACCCACTCTAAACCACTGTTTGGACACTTGATCCTCAGTGTTTTGGAGGACAAGCAGCCTAGAAGGTTCACTAGACCTGATGTTGCTTGATTTCCTTTGTACTCCTTTGTACTCTCTCTCTCTCTCTCTCTCTCTCTCTCTCTCTCTCTCTCTCTCTCTCTCTCTCTCTCTCTCTCTCTCTCTCTCTCTCTCTCTCTCTCTCTCTCTCTCTCTCTCAGCTACAGTACAGCAGCAGCTTTAACACCCATTAACAGAGGGCCAACTTTTCATTGCCTTTATCAAGTTTTGTTAGTCCCATTATTTAGCCCATTAGTTTAGCAATGTTAAGACATTACGCCCCATTTCTTTGTCAATGTTAAGACATTTTGTGCCATTTAGGTGTCAATTTATTCCTGGTGAGCGATAGCAAGCCTGTAATGAGTAACCGGCCTTCGGCTGAGAAATTGTTCTACTGAAAAATGTACAAATTTGCCTTGAAGGGGGGTTTAGTTTTTAGTTTTTTACAGGTTGATGGAAGTCTTGGGAGGAAACTGAAAAATATAATAAAAATATAAAATATGCAATTAAATTCGCCCGTCTCCCCTCAACACCAATTAACAGAGAGCCACCTTTTGATTGCCTTTATCAAGCATTGTTAGTCCACTGTTGATCCGGGCCTCTGTGTGGGTCCTTATTATGGTGTGTGTGTGTGTGTGTGTATGTGTATGTGTGTGTGTGTGTGTGTGTGTGTGTATGTCCTTATTATAGTGTGTGTGTGTGTGTATGTGTGTGTCCTTAATATAGTGTGTATGTGTTTGTGTGTCTTTATTATAGTGTGTGTGTTTGTTTGTGTGTGTGGGTTTGTGTACGTGTGTGTGTGTGTGTGTTTGCGGTTAGGGAAGGTAGTGTGAAGAGAAGTATGAACACTAGGATGTGTATGGTTGTGTGTGTGAGAGAGAGAGAGAGAGAGAGAGAGAGAGAGAGAGAGAGAGAGAGGAGAGAGAGAGAGAGAGAGAGAGAGAGAGAGAGAGAGAGAGAAATGGACGTATTTAATTGCTAATGTAGGTGTTTTGTTATTATTTTATTAGTTTCCGCCCTAGCCCTGCATCAAGCTTAAAAAATACCCGCCCAAAACGGTCCTCCAAGATAAATGTGTACATTTTTAGATAGAATAATGTTCCGGCCGAAGGCCGGGTCCTCTTAAAGTACAGGATCGCTATCGCTTGCCAGGAACAAATCTACACGGAAATGACACGAAAAGTCTTAATATTGACACAGAAATAGGGTGAAAGGTCTTAAAATCACCAAACTAATGGGCCAAACGTTTTATAATATGAAAACTAATGGGGCTAAACATGAGGAAGAAGGGGGACCAGAAAAAACGGTCCATCTCCCCTTAATTACAGGTAGGCCAGAAATCGTGACCTCTAACCTCAGCAGCTCTTAATGGGCTAGAGCAAATGGGCTATAAATTCCCACACCTCTGCCCTGGCTGACCCTTCCTAAATAGTAGTAATATTTGCTTGATTACTCTAGTCGTTTCTGAGTTATAGAGGTTCCTGGTCAAGATTAACCCCTTCAGCATGATGGCGTAGTTTTCATATTCTGGGTGCCATTAAACGATTGTCTAAAGTTTATATTCTACCTCTAGGACTCAAAGGGGTAAATAGGATCTCAATAAACCCTCTGAATAACGTAGGTCCTTCTTAAGCTCCATAAAATTGTCCAATATTTGCCAGAATCAAAGGTAGAAAGGAGTCATCGTGCTGAAGGGGTTAACGGCCTACCATAATAATGAATGGACTAGCGTATCAAATAATGTTCAGAACATATTTAGTGTCATTGTATGCTTCCTGGCTTCTCCAATTGTTCATGACGTCCAGTCGGGCTAATAAGTGATGTCTTGCACCATTTATGTTTTGATCATAATTGGTATCATTAATATCTAAAACTAATTTGTTTTCGTTTCGAGTGAGATATGCAAACATTATCATACACTTACCCACCCTATTCAACAACTGACACACATTAATACAGGACAGAGAAAGGCAAACGTAATGACAGCTGAGACATGACTTATTAGCGCCACCGTACCCTCGCTGCCAATTATCTCCCTGCACAAGTTTTACCGAACACAATATTATCATTTCGAAATATTGTAAGCGTGTGAGTTCCCTATTTTGTGTTTTTCATTTTTCAACGAAAATATTTTGCTCACATATTAATATTAGAATATTAAAAGCGAATACACTATAAGGGGAGATGAGCAGTTTTTCTGGCCCCTCTTCTCCCTCATGCTTAGCCCCATTAGTTTTAAGATTTGAAGACGTTCGGCCCATTAACCCTCTCCGACATATGACGCGATTTTGAGCCGATTAGGGATACTTTAAAGCCTTTGTTACCATCAGGGGTATTTAGAAACCTTTAGTTTAGTTACTTCAACCTCTGCATGTAATTCCTGGATTGTGGCAAAGTATCTGTAACTGCATTCGATGCTGAAATCTGCTTGAGCTATCACGCAAAGGCTAAGGCGCTCGCCTCCCACGTGGTGGGCCCGAGTTCGAATCTCGGCGGGGCCGCGCCCAAAAACATTTGGAGCGAATTTCCGCATCAGACTCAGTTCGGATGTGATTGTTAAAATTGTAAATTGTAATTAAAAGTAATTGTCAAGTCGGCAAAAATAGCATGGTGCCGTTGCGAGGCCACTTCACTGGTGGCAGCTGTAAAGGGATATCTGTCAGGCTTAGTTGGGGAATCCCCATGGTGTACTGGCTTGTCTTAACTGGTTGGCTACAACAGTTGCTAAGGCTAGAGCTCTCAGAAATTCTCAGAGATGATGTCCTAATGACTCCGGTTCGTTGGGGAGGTATGGTAGCGGGTTCCTGCACTGCCTCCTCGCTGTGGTGTGTGACCCGCCCGGCAAGTGACGGATATAAGGAATGTCACTGGTGATCGTTGTCTCGGAGCCTCGCTGTAGTTGACACGCTCAGACTTGTGCCTCGCTTGCTTTTGCTCGCTCGGAGTCTTCGCTACCTGGACGATAATGTGATGTAATGCCTGGATTGTGGCAAAGTATCTGTAACTGCATTCGATGCTGAAATCTGCTTGAGCTATCACGCCAAGGGGAGTACTTCTCTTGGTGTAGTGGCTAAGGCGCTCGCCTCCCACGTGGCGGGCCCGAGTTCGAATCTCGGCCGGGCTGTGCCCAAAAACATTTGGGGCGAATTTCCGCATCAGACTCAGTTCGGATGTGATTGTTAAAATTGTAAATTGTAATTAAAAGTAATTGTCAAGTCGGCAAAAATAGCATGGTGCCGTTGCGAGGTCACTTCATGCAGTTGTCTTTGAGTTAGCTGTGGGCAGAAAACTAATTTTGGAGAGGTAATTATAAGAGTGAGAGAACTCTATTTCTTATTGCTAATCTGGCAACCTCTGCGTCATATGAGTCTGAAGGGGTTAATTTGGCGATTATAATACCTTGCGCCCCTTTTCTATGTCAATATTAAGACTTATCGTGTCATTTAGGTGTCGATTTGTTCCTGGTGAGCGATAGCGAGCCTGTTATTTAGGAAGAAATGGTCTTCGGCCGGGACCCTCTAAAAGGCTACAAACTACCTCATTTAATCCTTTTAGCAACCATATGTCCTTCCAAAGCTGTATAATATCATCTAAATGTAGCTAGAATACAATTAAAAAGACGTCGCCAGTACTGAAGGGGTAAACACACACAAACACATTTTACTTGTTCACCTATGTGTTGTGTTTTACGAAAAAAAAAATCCTTCCTGGTTGCGGAATTGTTCAGTTTTCTCTTCACATACTTCGAAAGGTACCAGCAAATATTGCCTACCAATTGCGTACTGATAGACAAAAGAATAGGGTATATATTTTGCTTCAAGACACTTAATGTAATTCTCGATACAAGTGATAATTGTAACAAATAAGCTCGAACTTAGACGGCAATCGGTGGAGAGTTAATCAGATGAATCGTAGTCTAGAGAAATAATACTGAATTTGTTAATATATCGTATATAATACTGCCATTCAATCGTTCATAAGTTAGTAAGGACCTGCGATGTTAATGTGTGTGGCTCAACAATCATCCAAGGTAAATTTGATTGCTAGTATCACCTCTCCCCTAAAGGGAATACAGTTTTCGAAAAGGGGCTTCATTCCTGAGGTTATTCTTAAACTTTAAGTGTGCTGGCTAATCCAATAGGGTTTACATAGCCTCTGAAGTCCTATAACTAACTATCCTCTCTCCAACTGGTCTATCCCTGATCAACTTTATCTTAATTATCCGTTAGTGTCCATGTCATATCGTCATGTCAATATAATAAGAAAACTATATATAAATACAAAAACAACGGGAAATGGTGATTTTTGTTTAGAAACAATGAACACGAAACAATCATTAATAACAGGAGAAATAGATACATACTGTAATTGTAATCTCTCTATTCCCAGCTGACGGTAAATGTAATCCTTTAGCAGCTGACATATCGATACTTACTGGACAAATATGAAAATAAAACGGCTCTGCGTCATAATAATGCCAAGTTTTCACAACCAACGACATACTTCGCTAAAAAAACATCGTAATTGCCGAGTAATCAAGATTGTGACATGGTCATTTACCGTCAGATGAAATGAAACCCAGTATAGTTTTGTACTCACCCTTCGTTGTGGCTGACCAGAGGAGGAGGAGGAGGCAGGTGGAGTACCAACATCCAGCTTTGATACCTTCCCTTGTCGTCGGTAGAGCAACCATCGCGGCAGACTGGTATATATTTATTTTCTTTTAGCACACTCAGGTACACAGGCGAATTTCGATGTAAGTATCCTAGATTCGAATCCTTGGAGTACCACATGTATTTATTAGTTTCATTAATTAGGTTTACTAGGTTAATATGGAAAACATATGATTATCAGCACATTCAAGTACGTAGGGGAACTTAATAAGTACTAATAAGGCTTAACAAACTAAGTCATTGTATGCGTGAGATTTTTGTTCGAGCTAAATGTCTTGTAGCTACCTTGGAAATATTTAAACATGTATTGTTACAGTTAAAGAAGGAATGAAGTAAGGAAATAAATATTACATATAGCAAACATGATATTGGAATGATAATCGAAAATCAAATTAAAAATTAGAAAGAACGAAACAAAGGTAAGAGAAGTACAAAGAACAGATGATGATAATAATACGAAAGAGGAACACAGCCAATCGACTACCAAATTTAGAAACAAAGTAAAAAATTAAGTTGCAGTGTAGATCAAAACTTAGTAGTAGTAGTAGTAGTAGAAGTAGTAGTAGTAGTAGTTGTTGTTGTTTTTGTCCTTATTTTTCTTTTAATGGGGGGGGGGGTAGTAGAAATGGCCAACTAGCAAAACACAAATATTCAAAGTTCTTCCTGGATGATGTCTGATGTGTGTGCAAATGGAAAATGTTTGCCCAGAGATTTTAGCAATATGTGCAAGAGAAAACTACTAAAATCTATGAAATGTGTCGCAAAGAATCAGTACAATAAAAAATAGATAATATATATAAAATACAAAAGGAACTCAAGTTTACAGAAATATGAAATGTCTGTCAAAGAATAAGAAGAGAACAACGTATAAATAAATATTCAAACGAAAACAAATAAAGGTGAAAATGTATAGGAAGGATTGTTAAATGAAGTTAATTAAGAAATATTATGATGTGGCGAACACAAATTATAGAGGTAAAACTGTACAAAGTTGGCTTAATAATAAGTAGAGAAAACAAAACAAAAGGAGTATAAACAACAAACTATACAAATGTTTGCCAAACAATAAGTGGAAAAGCCAAACAATAAGTACAGATACCAAACTATACAAGTGTGCGCCAAACAATAGGTACAGAAACCAAACAAAATAAGTATAGATAACAAACTATACAATTGTGAATCAAACAATATGTAGAGAAACCAAACAAAAGCATTATAGATACCAAACTGTACAAATGCGCCCCAGACACTAAGTGGAGAAACTAAAGAAAATAAGTATAGATACCAAAAGAAGTATAAATAACAAACTATTATTGATGATAGGTAGGAAGGGTGACCAGACCAAGAGAGGGTGAAGGGAGAACTGGTAGTAAATAAGGGTGGATGGCAGGGAGGAAGAGGAGAGGGGGACAAATGTGAAGGAAGGGGAACGGAGAGAAATAACGAGGAGGGAAAAGAGATTAATGGGTAAATAAAGAGAGAGACAGAGAAGCTAAAAGACAGAAAACGACAACAACTTAAACAAAGACAGGCAGGGATAGATAAGTAATACAAAAAAGACTAAACCAACTGGAAGAGAGGTAAATGCGAAGGAAATTCAGGATACAGAAAGTAAAAAGCAACATTTACGAAAGACAAGTAGGAAGCTTAAGCAAAAATAGCGAAAAGATTAGAAAAATACAAAATATTCTTACGTACACAAACACAAAGCAAAATATACTGTCATAAAAAAAGTTGATATTTGTTTTATTCCAGCTTTTTCTCACTTTGATAAACGTTCACCAGATTTTTCTAAATGTTGTTTTTGTCTCGCAACAAAAAAACAAATTCCGAAGCGTGTCATGCTTTCACGGCATATGCATTTTTGTAGAAGTTCAATGTATTTTTCATTTTTAAACTGAATGTAATGTTTTCACTTCACATCATGATTTTTCACTATTTTCGACGGTGGATGTTCAGGCTTGTATGTGTTCAGGCTTATATAGTTACTGTAATTCTGGTTGGACTTGTTGGGTCAGCTTTGACATTTCTGAAAAGAAGATGAAAACAACATTAATACAATATATGATAATAACGAATTGTACAGTATTATGTTTCACATCGATTAATATTTATCCAGTAAATGGGTAATTGACACAAATAATATATTCCAAAAGTCAAACCATTACATGTGATATTTTATATATAATATATATATATATATATACTGTATATATATATATATATATATATATATATATATATATATATATATATATATATATATACAGTATAAGTGTATATATATATATATATATATATATATATATATATATATATATATATATATATATATCAATCTATTGCCTGACGCCGTGATCCCCGAAGGTGTGGCCACGAACAAACCGCCCCCATGCACCTCTGTCCCCAGTCAGTCGACGCCCCTCCCCCCAACCAGCACCGCCTTCGTTCATGTACTTCCTCACTCCATTATTCCACCTCTCATTCGGTCTACATCTCCCTCTCTGTCCCTCCACCTCGCTCTCGTACACCCTCTTAGTCATTCTCTCGCTTTCCATACGTTCCATATGGCCGAACCATATCAAGTTGTTCCTTTTCACACTTTCCAGCACATCTACCTCCATACCACACCTCCTTCTTACTTCCTCATTAGTCTGTCTATCCCTCCATGTAACACCGCATGCACTTCTTAAGTAATTAATTTCCACTGCTCTCACTCTTGGTCTGAGTCTCTCAACCAACGTCCATGCTTCGCTTCCGTAAGTCAGTGTCGGGATTACCACACTGTCATGCAAGGACTTCTTCACTTCCATACTGACCACCCTATTTCTTGTTACTGCTTTCAGCGTTCCTACAATCCTCTTCCCCTGTTTTATCCTCTCCCGCACTTCTTCATCCATAGTCCCATCTTTACCCAACACACTGCCCAGATACTCAAAAGAGTTGACGATCTCCATAGCCTGACCGTTCAGCTTCACCTCACAATCTGTGACTTCACCCCTTTCGAAGACCATAACCTTGCTCTTCCCCGCATTTACCTTCAAATTCCGTTTTTCGCACACTGTTCCAAACTCATTTACCAGATCCTGCAACTCCCATTCATTATCACTCATCAGAACTGTATCATACGCAAACAGCAGTATAGGTAGCTTCCACTCAATCCCCTCCCTTTTCAGCGATACACCAACATCCACTGCTCTTGATTGTATTTCTTTCATGACTCCATCCATATATATAGTAAACAACCACAAGGACATCACACACCCCTGTTTCAAACCAACATTCAGGTCAAAGAACTCGCTCTGCTCACTCTCCACACGTACTGCCGCCTTTGCACCCTCATACATGCTCTTCACTGCTTTCAGCAACCTGCCATCTACTACGTATATTATAAGTATTCTATATATATATATATATATATATATATATATATACATTATGTGTTACTCAGTTACTCAGTTACTTGTTCGTCAAGGGGAATCCACGCAATGCGACCTAAGCTCATTATTATCGCGCCTCCTTAACTGGGAATGTATTGCGTGAAATGCATGTTAAGTGTTTTTGTGTTGGAATGGCTGTGGATGTGTGTGTAGTCTGTATTTAGCCAATTGGCGACATCGGAAACGAAGGCTTAGGGTGGATCTGTATGGTACCATTCTCACTATAGACGGTACCGTCTCGCCCGAAGGCTTAGGTAGCCATCAGCTTAGGTGAACCATATGATACCCATCTCGCCTTGTACCATTTTTGCCAACCCCAGATGGGACGTCACAACGTCGTCCACTTATTCCAGGTACCTATTTACAGCTAGGTGAACTGAGGCTAACACATGAAGGAGACAAGCCCAATTTGTCTCCGCCCGGCCGGGGATTGAACCCCCGACCCCTGGTGTGTGAGACGAGAGCTCTACCTACTAGGCTACGGGCTGTGTGTGTGTGTGTGTGTGTGTGTGTGTGTGTGTGTGTGTTTGTGTATGTTTTATGATTTATTACGGTGTCTTAATGCGTCTATGTATGTTTGTAAATGGGACAAATACAAAATACAATATATTCAATGCGAAATATTTAGACAATGATCCTCGAAATAAATGGACACTTGCCATGATCATTATGATAATTAATGTTCAGGTAAAGACTACAAAAACATAAGTAAAACACACACACATACGAGAGAGAGAGAGAGAGAGAGAGAGAGTGTGTGTGAGAGAGAAAATGAGAGTGAATGAGAATGAGTGAATGTGTGTGTATGAGTGTGTGAATGTAAATATGTTAGAGGTGGAAGGATAAATGGGTTAAGGAGGCCCACAGAGAGTAATAAGCCTAGTAATAAGCATAGACTACAATTAATGCCGTAAGACGTACCATAATCCGCTTTATAATTAGAATTCCTGCTAAATGTGGCTTAAGGAGAGATGGGTCGTGTTTCTGGTACCCCTTTCTCCTCATGTTTAGCCGCAGTAGTTTACAGATTTAATGGCGTTTGCCTCATCAGTTTGGCGATTTTTAGACCTTTAGCCCCATTTGTTTGTCAATATGAAGACTGTTCACGTTATTTTGATGTCGATTCTTTCCTGGCGAGTTATAGAGAGCCTGATATTTAGGGGGAACAAGCTTTTGGCCGGGAAATTTGTCTATCGAAAAGTGTACAAATATATCTTGAAGGAGGGTCTTGGGTGCGTTGTTTTAAAGCTCAATGGATGTTTAGGGAGGAAACTAAAAACAAAAATGATAACAAGATGTATAAATGAGCAAATAAATACGACCATCCCCTCTTACATTATGATATTCCGCCCAAGTGGAATTCGGGGGACATATTAACTTTTCTCTCTCTCTCTTTTGTTAGGAAAGTAATCTCCTAATGCTGTGTGAGAATAATTCAAATGTTATGCTAGCTAGAAATTCTCTCTCGCGCGCTCACTCACGCGCTCACTCGCTCACTCACTCACTCTCTCTCCTATTCCCATTTACATAACTCCTCTGGGCGGGTGCCCAACCCCGAAAAGGGTTGAAATAGGGGAGCTATCCCCCCGCCAAAGGCGGCTTTCTAGGGCCTTTCCTAGCTGATGCTTAGAGGATTGGGTTCTACTCATGTGGTGATGGGCTGGTCTATCAGAGTGAGAACGGAGTGATCTCTGCCATACCCATAGCTTACTCTGACTGTTCCTTTTACTTATATATTTTCTAGATCTCAAGTGACGGCGTCTCTTGCGTGGATTGACCTCCTAATCTACCAAGATTGGAAGCCAAAGTGTCACATCTTTCCTTTGCCCCTCAACTTTCTCTTCATAATTGCTGAGGGGCACAGGGCCCTGGGTGGGGCTTTGGTTTCCCGGGCGTTTCCGCACCTTCCTCAGCTCCCCGCCATGGAGTGGCTTCGGTCACCCAGGCTTTATTGTGGTCGGCAGGGAGGGTTCTGTGGGGGGCGCTCGGTTATGGCCTTGGCCTTGCTCGGGGCCTTGGGGCTGTTCGGCCAGGCAGCTTGGGGAAAAACAACAACAACAACATAACTCCTCTCCTTCACTGCAATACAATAACTGAACCATAAAGTAACTTGAAACACACACACACACATTGATACAATCACACTTTCTCTCTCGCTTTCTCTCTCTCTCTCTCTCTCTCTCTCTCTCTCTCTCTCTCTCTCTCTCTCTCTCTCTCTCTCCTATTTCCATTTACAGAACTCCTCTCTTGCCCTGCAATACAATAACTGAACCATAAAGTAATTTGACTTTTATTGTACTTTGGCTTTGAACGAGAATGCTTTGCAATTAAATAGAGCAATAGTGAATGTACTGAATAAATGTTACCTATAATGTTTATAGTTACTCAATCCTCTAATTCCATATAATGTATCTAATAGTTATGAATAAATGAGCAGATTTTACATAGGATATAAACACGGATTCACTTAATTATCGAATGCTATACGAAATGATTATATTTGATTACTCAGCCTTAGACATAAGTTTATAATACACTCGAATTAAAAAAAAAAAAAGATACGTGACTTACAACATTACGTATGCCTTCAGAGTGTTATCAGTGTATACCTCTTCCCTTTGGATCTCTTTCCCTGAATCAGTCTTTACCTAATCCTATGACTTGAACCTATTCAAGCTCCGTGTGTCCAGACTTTTTTTACTTTAACGTACCTTGAACTTGGCTCTGCTACTCTTTCAAAATTAAGGGAGGCACTGTTTACAGGCAAAGCTGACATTGTTCACCTTAACTCATAGAACACAAATATCTAGGGTCTTCTCCTGGGCGACCTAGATGTATGTCAATTTGATTTGTTCTCTTTATTTATTTATTCATATATTTATTCTATACGTATTATTATTATTATTTATTATTATTATTAGTATTTGTTTTGTTATTTTGTATTGTTTCTGTTCGGGCTCTGTCTCGAGTTGTTCACCACCAGCTATGGAGTATGTGCCTGAGTACATACATAAGTACATACATACACACATACATACGTACATACACATGCATACATACATATATACATACATACATACATACACACATACAATACATACATACACATACATACATACCTGTACATACATGCACACATACAATACATATATTGCTTAAGGTAGTCCATCATGTCCAATGATGACTTCTTCTCCAGGGTCATCGATGAGTTCTTCGATGGCTGTACAAGTGTACAGGCCAATTCTTGAGGCACACTGTCTACCACACACAGGCCAGACGTAGTCCAGGTTTGGTTGAGGCTGGGCAGGTTGTTGTGTATGCCTCCTTTGTCGTTGTCTTGTTCTTGTGTTTTTGAGCAGCTGTACCCCATCATAACAGCGGGATCGCCAAAGAGAGCGGTTGGTGGAGAGGCGTTCAAGATGCAAGCTCTCAATGTTGCATTTCTCCAGTGTTGTTTTCATTTGGTCCTTGAAACGTTTCTTTTGGCCGCCTGCAGTTCTTTCACCTAAATGTAACTGGCTGTACAGGGTCTTGCGAGGCAGCCGCTCCTCTGGCATTCTGATGACATGACCCAGACATTGTAGCTGGTGATGTGAGATGGTTGCTTCAATACTGATGCAGTTTGTTCTGCGCAATATGTCTGTATGGGGTACTCGGTCTTGCCAGTTTATTCCTAGTAAAAATAATATGCTGTAAGCATCTGATATGATATGCTTCTAAGGCTTTATTGTGGCGGCTTCATGTTGTCCAGGACTCGCAGCCATACAGAAGGGTAGATATACATACAGCTTGGTATACGGTTAATTTGGTTTTGATGTTCAGGTCTTTATTCAGGAAGACTCTTTCTTTCAGGCGTCCAAAAGAAGCTGAGGCCTGCCTTAGACGGTTTTGGATTTCCTCATCCAAGTTACAGTTGTGAGAGAGAATGCTTCCCAGGTACTTAAAATCAGTTACATTAGTAAGTGTGTTGTCTTGAATATAAAAGGTAGGTGGTTCAGGTGGGGCAGCAGTGGTCCATTGACAAAGAACTTCAGTCTTCTGTGTATTAACCCGCTAAGCGCGACCTATATGTACTGAACACCATACTACTGGGCGGCCGTATTTGGCTCCATTCCCGCCTATAATCGTAATTTTACGATAAATATTGTTATTCCTTATTCATATGCACCTCTTTTACGTTTAATATGAAGATATTAACATGTATAAGCAATAACACAAGTGGGAATAGTGTTTAAAGGGTCAAAATCGCGAATATTTGCCGACCGTTCATTCATAAAATGTGAGCCAGATGCGACGTACACCCTCTCTCTCTCAAGCCTGGAAGCACACTGAGTCTCTCTCTCTCATAACATGCACTCGGTAGGCATAGGACCACACCTTAGAACCGGATTGGAGATGTTGGCACCGTAAATAAACCGATAAACAAGGGAATAAGAGGAAAATAGGTGATAACTGAAGGGGGTGGAAAGGGGGGAAGGAGGGGGTTTTGACACATGTGGAGGAGTGATAGAAAGTATGGAGGGGAATTATCTCACTTAAACACCTTTTTGTTTTGCTTTAAGTGCTACTGGGGCCTTTTAAAAGGCTTTTTTTAGGCCTTACCTCTGAAGAGGATCGGCGCCTTTGCCCACCAAAACCTCTTAAGGGTGTTCTCGCCGTTCCCGGGTTAATGGAGAGACCCATCATCCTGTAGGCATTTGAAACTGCTGTCAATGTAGCTTGTAGGGCCTCTGATGTGTGTGCCACCAATGCACAATCATCCGCATACTGCAGTTCAAGGAGGAGCTCAGACGTTAGCTTAGTTTTAGCCTGGAGTTTTCTAATGTTAAATAGGCTGCCATCCAGTCTAAAGTCAATCACTACACCGGCGGTGTCTTCTATGTCCCTCCGTAGAAGCATTGTCATGTTAAATACAAATATATTCAAAAGAACAGGTGCCATAATACAGCCTCGTCTCACTCCGGTGCACACAATAAATGGTTCAGATTCATGATCACTTATGCACACTCTAGCCATCATTCCTTCGTGAAACTGTATTAAGATATTCACAAACTTAGGGGGACATCCAAATTTGGTAAGTATATCCCACAGCAATTCTCTGTTAACTGGGTCAAAGGCTTTGGTGAGGTCATTAAAGGCGATAAAGAGGTCTTGGTGTTGTTCTCTGCATTTTTCTTGAAGCTGACCTGTTGTAAAGATCAGATCCACAGTTCCTTGATCTTTGCGAAAGCCACACTGTGAATCTGGCATTATGTCTTCGAAGATGTTGTGTACCAATCTGCTAAGCATTACTTTTGACAAAATTTTACCTGCAATAGCTAGCAAAGCTATCCACTGCTATTGCCACAGATTGTTTTGTCTCCTTTATATTTGTATATTGTGACGATGTTAGCGTCTTTCCATTGCTGTGGCACACTTTCCTTGTTCCATACCTCCAAGATGTACTGGTGGAGAGTTCTGTAACAAAGATACCCTTCATTTTTGAGGATTTCTATTGGGATGTTGTCGGCGCCTGGAGTCTTGTTGTTGTTGTTGTTGTTGTTGTTCCCCAAGCTGCCTGGCCGAACAGCCCCAAGGCCCCAAGCAAGGCCAAGGCCATAACCGAGCGCCCCCACAGAACCCTCCCTGCTGACCACAATAAAGCCTGGGTGACCGAAGCCACTCCATGGCGGGGAGCTGAGGAGGGTGCGGAAACGCCCGGGAAACCAAAGCCACACCCAGGGCCCTGTGCCCCTCAGCAATTATGAAGAGAAAGTTGAGGGGCAAAGGAAAAATGTGACACTTTGGCTTCCAATCTTGGTAGATTGGTAGGTCAATCCACGGAAGAGACGCCGTCACTTGAGATCTAGAAAATATATAAGTAAAAGGAACAGTCAGAGTAAGCTATGGGTATGGCAGAGATCGCTCAGCTCTCACTCTGATAGACCAGCCCATCACCACATGACTAGAACCCAATCCTCTCAGCATCAGCTAGGAAAGGCCCTAGAAAGCCACCTTTGGCGGGGGGATAGCTCCCCTATTTCAACCCCTTTCGGGGTTGGGCACCCGCCTACCTGGGGTCTTGTTATCTTTCATGCTTTTGACTGCTTGGCAGATTTCTGAGAAGGTTGGAGGTAGGTCTATGTCAAGTACAGTAGGACGGTCATGGAATTAATCTAGTATGGTATGGTCTACTAAATTTATTTGATATAGCAAAGTCTTAAAATGTTCAGCCCATCTGCTGACTATCTGCTTTTGGTCTTTGATAAGTGTTTCCCCGTCAGCAGATCGGACAGGTATTAAGGGGGAGTTTCTGGGCCCGTAGACTATTTTCAGTGAACCATAGAAATTGGGCATGTTGTTAGAATCTGCATACTATTGTATTTGTTGTGCTTTTGCAGTTCACCATTCATTTTGCATGTTGCGTAGAATGGCTTGTACCTCTTTACGGAGGTCGTTCCATCGCTTTTTGAGAATTTGTGAAGTTGAATTATTGAGAGTAGCAGTATGTGCCTTGTGCATGTTTTCTAGGAGTGTGCAGATTATGTCCTTGCTTTCATCAAACCAGTCTTGATGCCTCTTGTTTCTGAAACCAATTGTATCAACTGTCGCATCGTATAAAAGTGTGCTTATGGAGGTCCATTTGTCATCAACTGAGGCTTCAGTTCGTGAAGAGACATACACACATACAAAACATACATACACATACATACATACCTGCACATACATGCACACATACAAAACATATATACATACATACATATATACAAACATACATACATACATACATTCACACATACATACACACACACATACATACATGCAATATATAGTTATTACTGATGTTGCCATACAGTTCTGACACTCACTAATGTCCTCCATAAATATTAACTCTGTATGGAGTGACATGAACGAACAGTTAATTACAACAGTGGTAAATGTGTGGGCAGGGTAGGTGTTATATCCAAGCTATATATATATATATATATATATATATATATATATATATATATATATATATATATATATATATAATATTATTTTGTATGTAAAAGAAGTATGTTCCTAAACATATTGCAACAGGCAGTAGGATGGCAACACATTTTGTATTATATGCTAGTTAGCAACTCACAGATGATTTAGGACGGGTACTTAAGCCTCACTGTCCCCCTTTTTTCTTGTATTACCCTGAAGATGTCTTGAGAGAATAGACGAACGCTTGGTGTTCCACTTTTTTAATTGTCCTAGCGAGTTTTAATATATATATATATATAGATATTTATATTTATATATATATATATATATATATATATATATATATATATATACTGTATATTAAAACTCGCTAGGACAATTGAAACAATGGAACACCAAGCTTTCGTTTATTCTCTAAGACATCTTCAGGGTAATACAAGAATACAGTACAGGACGGGTACTTAAGCCTCACTCTCCCCCTATTTTCTTGTATTACCCTGAAGATGTCTTGAGAGAATAGACGAAAGCTTGGTGTTCCATTGTTTCAATTGTCCTAGCAAGTTTTAACTCCCTCTGACATATTATGTTCCAATAAGTCCGAGGAGGTGGGAGACACGGTATTATTGCCACTGTACCCCACAACTGTCAAAACCACACTGCGGGACCGTTAGAAGTCGGAGAAACTTGTGGTTGCCACCAATCGACAGATTTTCATCTAACTTACCTAACTTACTGAGCTCCATATGACGCTAGAGCGTCATATAACTTATTAGAGAGCTATGAAGATAAGTTCATATGATGTTCTAGCGTCATATGAGTTTTTTGGCATAAGTTCCATATGACGCGATAGCGTCATATGAGTCGGAGGGAGTTAATATATATATATATATATATATATATATATATATATATATATATATATATATATATATATATATATATTAAAACTCGCTAGGACAATTGAAACAATGGAAAACCAAGCTTTTGTCTATTCTCTCAAGACATCTTCAGGGTAATACCAGAAAATAGGGGGAGAGTGAGGCTTAAGTACCCGTCCTAAATCATCTGTGAGTTGCTAACTAGCATATAATACAAAAAGTGTTGCCATCCTACTGCCTGTTGCAATATGTTTAGGAACATACTTCTTTTACATACTAAATAATGGTGGGGCCCCCTACTGAAGTTATCAACTATTTTCAAGGGACTGCAAAGCCAAACGTCGACTGCCGCGGCATGTCACTTGCCTCACTTCAGAAGGGGGCTCCACTGTCATTATTATGGTCTTACAAATGATATATACATATACAAATATGCAAATACATTGGAATATGCCGAACAATACAATCTAATCTAATCAAGTATACAATTTGATACAAATCAATGAACTTAAGAAAATCAGTACAATGAAAAGCATACTATTTAGTATGAACGTATACAGCATAGCCTATAAGTAACTATAACATGATACGCACAACACAGTGAACTAATATAAATATATAATAGTAATGATACAACTATATGTGCTGTAATAAACGATGAACACAACTATATACTGTATACGAATTATTATGTTTTTAACATCAACCAACTTCACATCTAAACTCAATTAATGAAATCAACAAATACATGTGGCACTCCGAGGACTCGAACCTAGGATACTCACATCGAAATTCCGCGCACTATGCATTACGCTATCAAGACAGTTGAAGAAATGTGGACAAGCCTACGATTTATTATGCAGGAGTCTGCAGAGAGCCGCTTGGCCCACACAAAGCAGATCCCTTTCAAACTTTTATCTAACTTATGTAAATATGAAGAAATACATAATTATATATATATATATATATATATATATATATATATATATATATATATATATTATATATATATATATATATATATATATATATATAATTATAATTACATATACATACACATATACAGTAACACGCATACATTACATACATACAAATAACAATTACATATCTAAGAACATAAGAAAATGGGAGTCTGCAGAAAGCCACTTTGTCCACACAAGGCAAATCCTTCTCACACCCAACCCAAATTATAAGGCCGAATTATAGGCCCAACTCACTAATATTATTGGGACTGACCTCACCAAAATGGTCAGGTCAACATAAGGAAAAAGGAGTCTGTAGAGAGCCTTATGGCCCACACCCGGCAGATCACCCTCACAACTAAGCTGTATATATACATGCACACACACACATACATACAGTATACATACATAAATATTCATATATACAATATTTTTTATTATGATAAAAGTAAATACATACAGTAGTCATCGTACCTCACGTGTACATTATTAATTATATACACAGCTCACTAATACCATAAGGATTGACCTCACCAAAAGGGTCAGTTGTCAAACTACAAGCTGTTTCAGTCTATATTCTTAGTATCTGGACATATATTTCTATCTCTTTTTATTTTATCATTTTCAGGGAGGAGATTTAGCAGGGTGTTATCTATTTTGTAAAGGCCATCATTTAGATTCATAGTCTCTCTCTCTCTCTCTCTCTCTCTCTCTCTCTATATATATATATATATATATATATATATATATATATATATATATATATATATATATATATATATATATATATATACTGTATATATATATATATAATATATATATATATATAATATTATATATATATATATATATATATATATATATATGTGTGTGTGTGTGTGTGCTAGAATGTATGAAAATGTGTATGTGCATTCATAGTTGTGTGTCTGTGTGTGTTTGTTTTCCGGGTAGATACGTGTGTATAAGCTATATGTGAATGTGAGTGTATGTGTATGTTGCCAACATATCTATCCACAAAATAATACAACCAAGCTTACTGCTCTGCAACATATACAAACGATACGAATACAACAATGAGATAGATTATGTCTCGAGTTTCAGACAGTAATATCCTTTCCCTCATATGAACAATACATATGTATTAACCCTACGCACATATTAGTTGTGCTCAGCAACACAACATATACAGTATAATTAATGTATCTATCTATTGCCGGACGCCTTACCCCCCTTTATAAGGGTGGCCATACACAAAACGCCCCCAAGCGGACCTGTCCCCTATGAGAACAACCCATGCCTGTTTACTTAAGGACTTACAGGATTGACCACTCAATTTAGGGTCCGTACAACTCCGAGGTCTTCTATATATCTATTTAGCACTACAGTATTTTTTCTATAGTGATGTGTGGCTAGTTCATTCACTAACCTGCTTCACCCTTAGGTCAGCAACACAGATTTGTATAAGGTTTACTCCCCTAAACAGTTTGTCACAAGGGACTTGAGTTTTCGCAGAGAGGCTCCAGTCCTGACGTTATTCTTGACTTCCAGTGTGCTGGCTTAATAATCCAATAGGGTTGATAGCCTCTGAAGTCCTATTTCAACAAAAATACCAGTTTGTCGAGCAAGGGACTGGAGTTCTCGAGAGGGGGCTTCAGTCCTGGTCGCGATTAAGGAAGACGTATGGGGTTCCCGAGCAGGACAACCTTTGGGTTTAAATTTCCAGTATAACTGGGGGTATACACTTGGGGGTCTCGGCAACTATAGTTCCGTTTTTCCTGACTTTCAGGTGGGCTTAATAATCCTCTGGGGTTGATAGCCTCTAAAGTCTTATTTTAACTAACTAACAGTTTGCCGAAGGGACTGGAGTATTCGCAGAGAGGCTCCAGTCCTGATGCTATTCTTGACTTACAGTGAGCTGGCTTAATAATCCAATAGGGTTGATAGGCTCCGAAGTCCTATTTTAACTAACTAACAGTTTGCCGACCAAGGCTGACGTGACCTATCCAAGCCGATTTGTATAAGGTTGTTTCCCCTAGATGGGTTGCCAACCAAGGCTGACGAGTCCCATCCACCTGGTAAATATAACATTGATATAATTCACCACTTAACCTTTATAATAACTGAGCAAACAAGTTAGGAACAAGTCAGTTTACCGTCTGTCAGTTTACCGTCTACGGAAGTCGAAGGGAATAATGGAATATAGTTGACTTCTTTGATCGCTAGAGGTCCTTTCTAATCTCTATAAAATAATGGAATATAGTTGACTTCTTTGATCGCTAGAGGTCCTTTCTAATCTCTATAAAATAATGGAATATAGTTGACTTCTTTGATCGCTAGAGGTCCTTTCTAATCTCTATAAAATAATGGAATATAGTTGACTTCTTTGATCGGTAGAGGTCCTTTCTAATCTCTATAAAATAATGGAATATAGTTGACTTCTTTGATCGCTAGAGGTCCTTTCTAATCTCTATAAAATAATGGAATATAGTTGACTTCTTTGATCGCTAGAGGTCCTTTCTAATCTCTATAAAATAATGGAATATAGTTGACTTCTTTGATCGCTAGAGGTCCTTTCTAATCTCTATAAAATAATGGAATATAGTTGACTTCTTTGATCGCTAGAGGTCCTTTCTAATCTCTATAAATAATGGAATATAGTTGACTTCTTTGATCGCTAGAGGTCCTTTCTAATCTCTATAAAATCGGTTAGTGTTAGCAAGAAAAAAGGATGTTATGTTGCTGGCAAGAAAAATATGTTCCAGTATCCATTCCTCCCGTCTGTTTATTTTCAGCTAACAAAATTAATCGTGTTTATAAGCGTGAAACACTGAGAGAAAATACAGTGTGTATACCGTTCGTCATGCTCCAGTTATCTATTTATGTATATACTGTATTATATTATATTGTATTAATATACTTTAGTTTGTTCCTTTTACCTCAATCACGTTTAAGAAAACAACACCCCCCTGACCACCCTTCGAGATAAATGTCTACATTTGTTTTTTCTCGAAAAAAAAAAGAGTTCAAGTTGTTGAAACACCAAGAGAAAATAAAAGTCGTATACATTATGGTCCAGTTATTTAATTGTTCTCCAGTGTAAAGGAACGCTACAGTAAATTGGTGAGAAAGCAAGAGCGAGAGAAAGTGTGAAAGCGAGAGGATTTAAGGGGAGGTTTTTAGTGTGTTCCTTAGAACTCCATCAAACTTAAAACTACACCCCCTAGAATCCCTTTCAGGATAAAGTTGTATATTTTTCGGTTTCTCTCAAATTACACGAAAGGTCTTAACATTGACATAAATGAGGCGAAAGTTCTTAAAATTGTCAAACTAATAGAGCGAACTTCTTAAAATCTCAAAAGCAACGGGTCTAATCATGAGGGAAAAAGGGTTCCAGAAAACCCCTCAAGTGGAAATCTCTCCTTAAGCTGAAATTCTGTCGTTCGCGTATTGTTTTAGATTTGCTTTATTGCAAGACGAGCTACTGTATGTATGTATATATTTGAGCTATACGTACATATATAGGGTACAAAATATGCACAGTTATTTCCCTTGGTATTTATATGTAATGTAGCTTCTAGTTTATGAAATTACATAATATATTAAGGGGAGACAGACGTATATATTTGTTTATTGTTTTATACTGTTATTATGTTTTCATTTCCTCCATAGACTTCCTTCAACTGTAAAACACACCCCTTAGACCCTCCTTCAAGATAAATATTTTAAATTATTTAATAGAAAAATTTCCTGGCCGAAGGCTGACTACTTTTAAAATTATAGGCTCCCTATCGCTTGCCAGGATAAAATCGACTCCTAAATGTCACGAACGGTCTAATTATTGACAAAGAAATGGGGCATAAGGTCTTAAAATCGCCAAACTATTGGGCCGAACGTCTTAATATCTAAAAAAAACAAAAATATTGGGTGAAACACGCAAAAACGACCCATCTCCCCTTAACCCTTAACTGACGGCGCCCGGCTATAGTCGAGTGAAATAAATATAGCCTATGTGGCGGCACCCGGCTATTGTCGAGTGCAATTTTGAGCACGTCATGTGCTCTGAGAGAGAGCGGAGCTGTGGGAGGAGCATAGGTTACCGCCTGACCGCTCACCACGGCCATGGTGGACCAACTGAGATTTATTGCACCCTCCTCCACCCTCACTCACTCGCTACACAATATAATGTAAGAAAATGACGGTATTTTAGCCATTTTGCCTTTCGGTTGCACAATCGCTGCAAGACAACCAGTGATCGTAGAAGGATGGTTCGGGTGTCATTGGAAAGCTCAATTTATGCCCTTTCAGGGATACATACTTGTATTACGCTCTGGGTCTTGTTTAAGCATGAAAAAGAGCACGGAAACAACCCCATTTATGGCCAAAACCCCCCGCTGGGCGGTACATATAAATTACCGCCTAGGCCGCTCGTAAGGTGTTAAAGAGGGTTTACATCTTTGTACATGATCTAACACATTTCATATTATCGACCTGTTTGATATGACATTATGTTGTTCAGTTACGCAAAAGTTGCCCACATATGTGTTGTATGCAGTGGTTTACTCATCTGATTAGTCAATTGATAATTAAAAGAAACCACACTCGTAATTAATTCATCCAAATTTTACTTTCATGCATCATATCACGACGAGGAACAGAAGCTACGTGGGCAACTGTAAACGTGACGTTTTATATAGAGGAATTCCACGTACTTCATTCACACCACCAGTGTGTATGGCCTGATTGATGAGTTGAAAGCCTGGAGTATCAAGTGGGTTGAAGGGATATAAGGATGTGAGTGTTAGGGGTACTTCACACAGTCAGGAATACGAGCTAGAATCACTAGGAGTAGCTGAAAATTCGGATTCCTGGGCCTATTCGCGGTGAAAATCGATGACTCCTAGTGACTCGTGCGATATCCTAGTGATTCCTGTTGACTCCAAACCAGTCCCGGCCGATTGGCCCTTTCCGACAAAATGTTCACCGTGTTTAAGGTTCTCGCCGCGAATCGGACCATTCCCAGTGATTCCCAGTGATCCCCAGTGATTCCCCAGTGAGTCCTGGTGATTCTGGTGAGAACTGAAACTGAAACCGAAACCTGTCCGCGAATCAGATACGAATCACCGAGAATCACCAGGACTCACTGGGGAATCACTGGGGATCACTGGGAATCAACTGGGAGTCACTGGGAATGGTCCAATTCGTCACGAGAACTTTAAACACGGTGAACATTTTGTCGGACAGGGCCAATCGCCTGTGAGTGGTTTGGAGTCACTGGGAGTCTAATATCACTAAGATGTCGCTAGAGTCACTAGGAGTCATACATTTTTCACCGAGAATAGGCCCAGGAATCCGAATTTTCAGCTAATCCTAGTGATTCTAGCTCGTATTCCTGACTGTGTGAAGTACCCTTTAATAAATATATTATTCATATATACCTGTAATACTTCTCACGTGAAAGTATAATATACAGTATACGGTGTGACGCCTCCCGGCGCTGGCAGAATGGTTGCGTGGGTCATTGCAGCTCGCTAGCGCTCGCCAGGATGGGGGGATAGGCTACAGTTGTCCTAGAATGATCTGCTTTATATCAGTAGGGTCGTGTTGCCACAGACAGTCTAGAAATGGTCTTTGTTTTGGTCTGTGACCGCGCCTTGTATTTTATATTCGCTATAATATAAATGTTGCTTGTGTGGGAGGCGAGCGAGAGAGGGTGAGGGAGTACACCTGGCAGCGGGGGCTGAGCTATGACGCGGCTCGCTTGGGCGCTGACGGCGTTGGCAGCCGGATGGTCAACTAGTCCCTTCCCGTCGCGGCCTCATGTTTTTTACCAAGCTCAGAGCTTGCCTGACACGCGTATCGTCTACATCCTTTGCAATTCTGTCCCCCATACTCGCCACTTTGCACACTATTTCTCTCTCTCGACTTCTCCTTTCTCATTCTCTAATCTTTATTAAACTCAACATCCCTTCTGGTTTCAGCATAGACGTTCACCGTCGGCCAGTCGTATTGTACGCGAAGCTCTCAGATATTTCCATGTATTAGGCTTTTATGAGGTTTGGAGAGACGGACTTTTCCGTGTGTGTCCTCTCTCGGGAAGGTTGTAGACCGGTATATGTCTCCCTGGCAAGGTGTTGAGTGATTCTGCTGGGTTATTTAAAGCTAGACTAGGGGTAAGGTTACTGTGTCGTTGTCTCCGATGTGTGCAGTGTTAGCTAAGCCCTGCACGACATCGACAGGTACTGTGGGAGCCTAAGTTGTCTTCAGGTGGGTTTACTTTTGCGAGCACAGCGCTGTGGTGTGAGAGGGCCATAGCCTATCCCTCACAACATAGTGCTGCCTCTTTGTGTTGACTTCTGAGGGATCGCCAGGATAGAACTAGGTACTAGAGACCTAGATTTATCAAGAGAGCATCCCCGTCATATAACGTAATCTTCATTATACCACCTTCGGACAACGTTAGGCTACGAGCCGCATGCTCACCCATTGTTGCCCTGCCTTGATACCCCAGCTAGACTTTATTAACTGAGCAGACACTGGTTAGAGATAACCTCCATTATTATATGTATGCTACATTATTATTCACTGCACTTTTGAGCCGAGGTTGTTGTTGAGTTGCACAACCCTAGTAAGCTGTTGCGTTGTGTCACGAAGCATTTCTTTAGTTGTCGAGCATTACTACCTTTGCGCAGTCTATATTATTCGCCTGCCTATTATTACTATATGTCCTAGTATTTATTGTGACCCGTATTCTGCATTATAATTGTTCAAGATTCTTTACGAACATCTTCCCCGCATCAGACTTATTTCAGAAGTTTCCAGTTGATGTTGCAGGACTAGCATTGCACTTTCTTTAATACAGGAGTGCCAGTTATTTGAGTATCTACCGTAATGTTAATTAATCACGTTAACTATATTTTCTTTGTGTAACCTAATCGAGTAATCTTTTACTGTTTGAGAATAGGCTGTTTCATCGAGCGTCAGCCTAGTGTGTGTCATAGGATACCTCGTTGTCCAGGCACGACTCAGGGCGGTAATGGTGTTTTGTTTTCCAGTGTTTAAGGCAGGGGTTGGATCTAGTGTTACCGTTGTTGCATTTTTGCCATTATCTAGTCCAATGGTGAAGAGCCCTGTGTCTTTGAGAACCTGGATCGTAACAACGGGTTTTAACTTTTCTTGGTCAAACATTATAAATAGGCCTAGTAGTAACCTGTGTAAGTACAATTTCCCACAAGACATTGTATTCACCCAGTGATTGTGTGTAGAGAAGGAAATTACGGTAGTTGAGGTAATAAAATAATGTGAACAATGCATTATTGTGTTACATCCACCAACCGACTTTACTCCTAAACTCAATTAATGAAATCAACAAATACATGTGGCAATCCAGGGATTCGAACCTAGGATGCTTACACCGAAATTCAGTGCATTTATCCATTGCGCTAGGAAGACAGTTAACCCCTCTTTGGCGGGACCGGACTTAAGTCTATCTCTAAAAATCTGGACTATGTGGCAGGGCCTGACTTAAGTATGTGTGCAATTTTGGCGCAATATTGGCTCTGAGAGAGAAATGAGCGACGGGAGGAGCGTAGGTTACCTCATGACCGCTCGCCACGGCCGCCATGGGCCTACTGACATGTACTCCACACTACTCCACCCTCCCTCTTGTCAAAACCTCAAATTGTGAACGTCGACGCATCTTTTGTGCTAATAAAGAATAATAAAGGTACAAAAATAATACTTGCATTAATATACAGACCTCCAGCTCAATCAGTGCAAACTGACCGAGAAATTTACGAACAAATTGCAGATGTAAGTAACTCACAAGATACCGTAATTTTTGGCGACTTTAATTTACCTGTGACCTAGTGGGGCGACACTCTTACTTCACACTCTGGACATGACTTGTATACGAACTTGCAAGAGAGTTTGCTTTATCAATTTGTTCGAACGCCAACCAGTGGTAATAACGTTCTTGACATTGTACTTGCAACAAAAGAAGAATTAATAGAGAATTTGAATGTTGGTGATGAATTCAGTAACAGCGACCATCGTACGATAAATTTCACTTTAAAGTTTACTAGTAACGAACCAAATAGTAGCATCGAAAAAGTCCCTAATTTCAAGAAAGCAAACTTCCATAAACTTAGAGCTATGTTTAAAGAAACTGACTGGAGCTTTTTAATTAGCAATAACGACATAAATACATCTTGGAAGTTATTCGAAACCACTTACCTAAAAGTAGTGCAAGACTGCATACCATCGAAAATACGGCGTCCAGGCCATAATAATAAGCCCAAATGGTGGAATAAAGATATTTCAAACTGCCTGCTTGCTAAAAAATGTGCTAAAGATAGATTAAAATCCTCACAAAATGACGAAGAACGGGTAAAATTTGTAGAGCTACGACGCAAAGCCAAAAAGTTAATTAAGCAAAGTAAAAAGACCTTCGAGTTACATATTGCGAATCAAAGTAAAACAAACCCTAAAAAATTCTATAGTTATATCAGAAAGAAAAAAGTAGTTACTTCAACTGTTGGACCGTTAGTCGATGAAAATGGAGAATACACCAAAGACGAAGTACAAATGAGTAATGCCCTGAATGCCTTTTTTGCATCAGTTTTTACAACAGAAGACCTCAGTGATATCCCTACACCATCGCCGATTCAGATTGATAATTCAGATGGTTTAAGCAATATCACCGTTACAGAGAGAGAAGTATGGAATGGTTTAGATAAACTCAAGGTAAATAAAATGCCTGGACCTGATACAATCTCGCCTAGAGTTCTCAAGGAAGCTAAGGATGAGCTCTCCAAACCACTGACATTACTATTCAATAAATCCTTGCAGTCTGGAACTATGCCTGATCAGTGGAAGCTAGCCAACGTAACACCGATATTCAAAAAAGGCAGCAAATCCCTACCCAGTAACTATCGTCCAATTAGCTTAACCTCAGTTGTATGTAAAATGCTAGAAACGGTCATACGAGACAGACTTGTAAATCACTTAGAGGAAAATAACATACTTAAAGATACTCTACACGGCTTTCGTAAAAAACGTTCCTGTTTAACAAACCTCTTAGACTTCTTCCAAGATATCCTCAACCTCTACGATGAGAGTAAAGCTGTAGATATTATATACCTTGATTTTCAAAAGGCCTTTGACAAAGTTCCCCACAAACGTTTACTGCTAAAACTAAAAGTGCATGGAATACAAGACGGTGTGTTGAAATAGATAGAAAATTGGCTCAGCGACAGAAAGCAAAGAGTAGTCATAAACGGAAAGGCATCTAAATGGACCAATGAAAGTAGCGGGGTACCCCAGGGATCGGTACTAGGACCAATTATCTTTCTAATTTACATCAACGACATAGATGAGGGTCTCACCTGTACAATCTCAAAATTTGCTGACGATACAAAAATTGCAAATAGCGTACTCTCAAAAGAACAAGTTGACAATATGCAACACAATCTAGATAAATTGTCATGTTAGGCCCAAATTTGGCAAATGAGTTTCAATGCGGATAAATGTAAAGTACTACATATCGGATACCTAAATGAGAAAGCAAACTATTCGATGAATGGCACTCAGCTTAACCCGTCCAGGCCCGGCTAGTTTTGTAATGTTTGTTCACCAGAACCCGGCAGGTTTTCAAAAAAAAATTTTTATTCCAGAAACAATAGCGAATGGGTTAGGAATGAAGGAAAAACCACGAAAAACTGCTCAAAAAGCTTAAAGAATGGTCCTACAGAGCCCCCGAAAACGTATTTTACAGGAGTAAAAAATTGAAGGCAATTACCCTTAAAAAAACAGGTTATTGCGCGCTCATGCGCACGCACGTGGACTTTGAGAGTTTTCAACCATCGGCACGGTTGCGTGGGATACGTACACAGTTCCCATACAAATCTGAGCCCTCTTGAGTGGCTACACCTGAGGTTACGGTCGGCGCAATTAGGGTGACACGCCAGGCGCGTCTCTGGGGTTGTGCGTTACATACATCGCCGACGCGTCAGGCGCGTCGCTGGGGCTGTACGGGTTAAGAATGTAAACAGAGAAACCGATCTGGGAGTAACAATATCGAGTAACCTAAAACCGAGTCAACAATGTTCAGAAGTTGTTAAGAAGGCAAACAAAATAATTGGCTTTTTAGGCAGGTCATTTGAGCATAAATCCAAAGAAGTTATCCTAACCCTTTACAATTCCTTAGTCCGCCCTCTTCTGGAATACTGCGTTCAATCCTGGTGCCCTTTTTACCAAAAAAGATATAAACAAGCTAGAACGAGTTCAACGTAGAGTTACCAAAATGATACCTAGCCTAAAGAACAAACCATACTAAGAGCGTCTTAGAGAATTAAATCTATTTCCTTTAACCCAGCGCAGATTAAGAGGCGACTTAATTCAAGTGTTCAAAATCATCAAAGGCATCGACAATATGAACTGTAGTAAGTACTTCACTATCGACCAATCTAATGACACGCGGGGAAACGGTTGCAAAATTATTGGTAAATCTTTTAACTCACACGAATCTAAGAATTTCTTCTTCAATCGAGTTGTCAACTTGTGGAATGGGCTTCCCCGAAACGTTATAGACTGCATCACCGTTGATTCATTTAAACTCCGCGTAGACAAATATCTCGCATCAAACCCGCGACTGACTGCGTTTGTAAATGAATAACTTTATTTTACCCCCCCATTCAGTTACTAACCCATTTGTCCCCGACTAACTTCCTAATCCTGCCACGGACATTAGTTCCAGGGCAGTAATTCCCTTTCCAATGTTCCCCTACCCACTCTAAACCACTGTTTGGACACTTGATCCTCAGTGTTTTGGAGGACAAGCAGCCTAGAAGGGTCACTAGACCGGTTGTTGTTTGATTTCCGGTGTACAATATCATAAACGTAATACTCATCACATCGTAAGCTTACCACACCATAGCACACATTATCTTGCGCACCTTAACACACAACATCTTTCACACCATAACACACACCATCTTTCATACCATAACACACACCACACCGAAATATTCATAACACCATAACACACCACACCATAATATACAGAACACCATAACACACACCACACCGAAATATTCAGAACACCATAACACTCACCACACCATAATATGCGGAACACCATAACACTCACCACTCCGTAATATGAAGAACACCATAACATTCAACACACCATAATATGAAGAACACCATAACATTCACCACACCATAATATGCAGAACAACATAACACTCACCACACCATATATGCAGAACACCATAAACACACCACAACGAAATTCAGAACACCATAACATTCACCACACCGAGATATTCAAAACACAATAACACTCACCACCATAATATGCATACACCATAACGTTCACCACACCATAATATGCAAAACACCATAACATTCACCACACCGTAATATTCAGAACACCGCAACATTCACCACACCGTATTATGCAGAACACCATAACACTCACCACACCATAATATTCAGAACACCATAACATTCACCACACCATAATATTCAGAACACCATAACATTCACCACACCATAATATGCAGAACACCATAACACTCACCAAACCATAATATTCAGAACACCATAACATTCACACCATAATATGCAGAACACCATAACACTCACCAAACCATAATATTCAGAACACCATAACATTCACCACACCGTAATATTCAGAACACCATAACATTCACCACACTGTACTATTCAGAACACCATAACATTCACCACACCATAATATGAAGAACACCATAACACTCACCATACCATAATATTCAGAACACCATAACATTCACCACACCGTAATATTCAGAACACCATAACATTCACCACACTGTACTATTCAGAACACCATAACATTCACCACACCATAATATGCAGAACAACATAACACTCACCACACCATAATATTCATAACACCATAACATTCACCACACTGTACTATTCAGAACACCATAACACTCACCACACCATAATATGCAGAACACCATAACACTCACCATACCATAATATTCATAACACCATAACATTCACCACACTGTACTATTCAGAACGCCATAACATTCACCACACCGTAATATGCAGAACACCATCACATTCAGCACATCAAAATATTCAGAACACCATAACATCCACCACACAGTCATATTCAGAACACCGTAACACTCACCACACCATAATATGCAGTACATCACAATACTTACATACTTCAAGTGCAATCTCTCTCTCTCCGCCGCAATGTTGCATCACTCTCGCTATTCTATCGCTACTATAATAATCAGTGTTCCCTGTGCATACCACCTCCTTTACGTAGGGCATGTGGTACCCGTCTTGCAACTCAATCCCACCCCTACTCTGTGCAACTCTCCAACCCAAGAGTGAAACGTTACTCTCAAACTTTCTTCTACTCAACAGCTGAGTTCTGGAACTTTCTCCCAGAATCAGTCTTTCCCTCTTCATATGACTTAAATTGCTTCAAACTCCGTGTGTCCAGGCATTTTGGCTCGAACGTCCCTTGATTTTGGCCCTGTCACTCTTTCAACTATGGGTGAGGCACTCGCTATAGGCAGTTATGCCGTTTGCCTCCCTCAATCACATAGAAAAAAAAAAAAAAAAAAGTACAGATTAAAAAAACAAGTTCACTTTATTTTATAATGAAATATAAAATAATTAAGCATTAATGATTTACAGGATATACAGTAAAATAATCAGTGTCGTCCAAGCATGTGCTATAAACCGAACACATACATTGGTCTCCCCTTCACCCCCCCTCCTCCTCCTCCCCCGCCCCCTTCACCGCCCCAATCTCTTAGTTTATACCCAGGAATGTTGTATTATAAACATAATTAGTTTTCGGGTTTACATAATGTAATTTATGTTCCCTTTATAAACCGTTTACAACTAAAATAATTTTCTCTTAATATCAAACATTTATGTATCTTTCTTTCAACATAGGAAACACCGAAAGTATCTTGGGTGAAACAAATTACGATCTTCAAGTGGTCTGCAGATATTACTGTCATGTTAGTAATTATTACCAATGTTGAATGATAAATAGAACCACAAAATGTGGGCATTACGAAGTTATTGCCCAATGTTATTTAATGTATTGTACAGTTGTGAACATTTATTCACATACAAACATATTCAAAACGGTCTCGGGTTGATTTGAATCTCCTAACTAATTTATACTGGGTATTTGAATTTCAGAGATTCTTTTAATCAGTTCGACACTTCTAAGTCGATCAGAATTAATTACCACTGCTGTACAGTCACGAGCATAAATGCTGCGACATCACCCAGGTAACGTCAACTCTTTCATCACTAGGGGTTTATACTAAGCTGAATAAAATCGTTTGACGGTAGCTAGAATGAAATACAGAAATAATTGTGAGATGAATACAAAGTTGTGCAATACCTTTGGAGACAAAGGGGCGACAATTATTTGGTTGGTGTCTCAGTATTTATGCTCGTGACTGTACATGGTCATTACAGTGTAATAAGAAGATTGATTGAAACAAATACTGTATAATTCCCAACAAGTGATGTAATACAGTTTTGAACAATTATTCGAGGAGTTTTTTGAAGCTTCGGATTCCACTCGAATCTGCTCAATTATCGAATTATTGGCGTGGACATGATATGCCTGTTTTCCAAATATCTAACCTATTATTTGTATAGTTAACAACTGTTACACACTAATATTGTCAGTAATAGTCGATGACGTTATAATTGAGACAATGAGCAATGATTAAGGAAACTTCACTTCACACACACACACACACACACACACACCCACACGCGTCTCCCTTTGTCACGCTTATTATATTTACCTTACATAAACATACAAATGGACATGAGACGTTTATGTGTGTGTATGTATGTCTGTGTATGTTATTAATTTTCTTTAACCTCACTCTTTTATAACATGAGTGTTTGGTCAGGTATGCGTGGTCACAATTGTACGGTATGTAACATTTGGCTCCTATAACTTTTCGTATTGTTCGATGACTCTTCATTCCTGAACATAACTGTACATGCAGTATACTATTTTCATTAACTACGAAACAATTGCACGAGAACGATCAGCCCTCAATAGAACTACGCTTCATAAACGATTGAATTACCTTCTGCTTCCTTCGGATACCCGACCCAGACTTGGGCATCAGCATTACATCCCATTACACAGAGTTACAAATGTTACATATTTTGTTTATGCTGATATGTTGCTAATAATTAGTAAGTTTCTGCTAACCACATAATATCATCACCACATTCTAAGATACTTTTATTTCGTAATTACTAATGTGTGTATAGGTAAACTCATGTTTTGCCTTTAGTTAAGTCGATAATAAATTGGTTTATCATGTATTAATAATTTAGTGCTTTACTTGTACCCCTGTTTTGCTACATTTCTAAAAAGGCATTTATCTCTACAATAACACATTTATGGGAAAAATGTGATACAACAATATTTGTTTATTTTCCATTTTACAATGTATTCGTCATAGTCTGTAACAGTTGTTTCAGTACACCCTGATATACACCATAACACTCACCACAATATAACACTCACCACACCACAAAACGCCACACACCATATCACTCACTATAATCCACATCAATAACTTTCCACACCCGTTCTCCGCAGTCCGTTTCCTCTCCACCTACCGTACTGTGCATCAAAACAGTGTTTTATTTCAATGATTGGCACATAGAGTATCGCGTCTGATGGACAGAAACATATTGACTACAAGCTGTAACATAGACACACGGATATATTTGGCGACCTCCCTGTCGAACTTAATACACTTAATTAGTTCTCATCACCTACCGTTGGTGACATAAAGCTACCTTAACTTTGTTTCCACCTCTCAAACTAAAATAAACCCTCCCATCATCTATAAACTCTCACCCATTTGTCTCAAAACAACCTCTACATTGAGACAAACTTCACGGAATTAAAGAATTGTAGAATGTTGATAGAGATATATATTGATATACTGTGTATATATATATATATATATATATATATATATATATATATATATATATATATATATATACATATATACTGTATATATATATTAAGGTTACACAAGCATAGTCTTCTGAATCCAACTCGACCCACCTCAAATATCACCTGACAAAATAATGAACTTGCTACAGCCTTGAACTACAGGACCGTATAGGCTTCCTCCATCATATGTAACAGTTTGCTAAATATACCAAGTAACAGTATACGCGAATGCCATTAACTCTAGCTCACTCATCAACATTCGTGGAATTCACGTACTTTTAATTATGGAAGTAGGTCTCTGGAAACAAAGTTGTAAATATTATTTTCTATCCATCAACTATAAAACTATAGATATTGAATAGCAAGCTCTATCCAAAAATCTATGCATATAGTTACCATTGCATAACGAAAATATAGTGGGTCCACGAATTCTTATGAGTGGGCTAGAGACTATGGCATCCGACTGAACCATAAGCTTAACCCCTTCTCTACCGCGACGTGTTTTACATTTTAGTATAGCTACCGGTATACTTAGACGATGTTGAGCCATTTAAAACAAGATAGCCTACATGTGGTGGTAAAATAGGTTAAGTGAGATATTTTGAAGCCTGTTAATTGTTGGAGCCCCTTTTCTAACTGAATACAATGATATAATAGAAGCCGGAATAAAGTTACAAGGACGACAACGTTACTGAACGGGTTAATTATACCAAAGATGGAGTAATATATGACATTAATGGCTCGATAGCAATTGTCATTTCTCGTTTTTATTTTTTTTCACCCTCGTCCTCTTTCCTCACTTGTGGACCAAATTAAAGGTTTCCCGACCAGTGTCCCCTGTAAGTTAGCCTTGGAAGTGGCTATTATGGGGTGATGGGTGGGCGGTGGGGGGCCGAGCAGGGGGAGGGTCGGGGGTTGGAAAGGCTCACCAATGGAAAGACAGACAGATATATATGTATATATATATATATATATATATATATAAATTTATATATGAGAGAGAGAGAGAGAGAGAGAGAGAGAGAGAGAGAGCAGTATGTTGTGTATAAATCAAGGAGGGAAATATGAAGAGGGATAAATGAACACAAAATATTTTTTTTTTTTTTTTTTTTCTATGTGATTGAGGGAGGCAAAAGGCATAACTGCCTATAGCGAGTGCCTCCCCCATAGTTGAAAGAGTGACAGGGCCAAAATCAAGGGACGTTCGAGCCAAAATGCCTGGACACACGGAGCTTGAAGCAATTTAAGTCATAGGAAGAGGGAAAGACTGATTCTGGGAGAGAGTTCCAGAGCCCAGATGTTGAGTAGAAGAAAGTTTGAGAGTAACGTTTCACTCTTGGGTCGGAGAGTTGCACAGAGTAGGGGTGGGATTGAGTTGCAAGACGGGTACCACGTGCCCTCCGTAAAGGAGGTGGTATGCACTGGGATAGCTCTGAGGAACACTGATTATTATAGTAGCGATAGAATAGCGAGAGAGATGCAACATTGCGGCGGAGAGAGAGAGATTGCAGAGAGTTGGTGAGTGGACGGGAGTTAATGATACGAAAGGCCTTCCTTTCAACTTTGTCTAGGAGAGCGGTGTGAGAGGAACCTCCCCACACATGTGAACAATACTCAATACAAGGGCGCACTATGCCCCTGTACAGAGCAAGAAGCTGTGCAGGGGAAAAGAACCCCCTAAGGCGGTTGAGCACACCCAGCTTCTGGGAGGCTGCCTTAGTAAGAACTGGTAATATGGTCCTTCCAAATGAGAGCAGAAGAAAAAGAGACACCAAGAATATTGAGAGAAGATGAAGGGTTGATTTTTGTATTGTTGAAGAATAAGGGATAGTCCGCTGGGAGATCCTGACGGGTAGATAGATGGAGAAATTGGGTTTTGGAAGCATTAAAGTTAACAAGGTTTTCTCTGCCCCAATTGGAAATAGTATTTAGATCAGAATTTAAGAGTTCTATGGCTTCATTACGTTTGTCGTTGAGGGACTGCTGGCTGGGGCGTTCTGAAAAAACTAATGGAGTAGTGTAAGGTTGAGTCGTCTGCGTATGAATGGATGGGAATTAAGGTACAGTTAAGGAGATCATTTATAAAAATTAGAAAGAGAATAGGAGATAGGACAGAGCCCTGAGGAACACAGGAGTTTATAGGGTGAGGAAGTGAACAATGGCCGTCCACAACCGCAGCTATGGAACGGCCGGAAAGGAAATTAGAGACAAAGGCACAGAAGGAGGGATAGAAACCGAAGGAGGGTAGTTTAGAAATTAAAGATTTATGCCAGACTCTATCGAAGGCTTTCGATATGTCTAGTGCAATAGAAAAAGTCTCACCGAAGTCCCGAAAGGAGGATGACCAAGAGTTTGTAAGATATGAAAGAAGATCACCAGTAGAGCGACCCTTAAGGAAGCCATACTGTCGATCTGAGAGCAGATTATGAGAAGAGAAATGCTTAAGAAATTTGGAAGCAAGAATAGTTTCAAAAACTTTAGAAAGACAAGAGATAAGAGCAATTGGACGATAGTTGGAGGGTTGAGAGCGGTCACCCTTCTTTGGGACAGGTTGAATGTGAGCAAACTTCCAGCATGAAGGGAAGATGTTAGAGGATAGACAGAGACGAAAGAGTTTGCCTAGGCAGGGAGTCAGCACGGAAGCACAGTTTTTGAGAACAACAGGAGGAACACCGTCCGGACCGTACGCCTTATTAGTGTTAAGCCCAGAGAGGGTAGAAAGTACATCTTTAGAAGAGATTAGGATATTAGGCATAAGTAAGAGAGAGGAGGGCGGAGAGGGAGGAATAGCACCCGGAATCATCCAAGGTGGAGTTTCTAGCAAAAGTTTGAGCGAAGAGTTTAGCTTTGTCAGAGGAAGAAGTGATGGTTGTGCCATCAGAGTGGGAAAGGGGAGGGAAAGACGAGGAAGAGAAATTGTTGGAGAGGTTTTTGGCTAGATGCCAGAAAGCTTGGGAAGAGCTAGAGGTGGATAGTTCAGTGCATTTATTATTGATGAAAGACTGTTTAACAAAACTGAACACAAAATAGTGTGTTCATAATCGCTACATAGCTTATATAGGCCTAAGCACAATTATACGCGTTACTGAACAAAGTAACCAACAATATAACCAAGGAACCATTCATTGCCTTACGAGTAAACCCCCCCCCCCCTATCCTCATGCACATCTTCTCACTAACAATAATTATAATTTGATTAATAGTAATGATGAACATAATTATTATACTATTACTACTACTACTACTACTACTACTACTACTACTACTACTATTAATAATAACAATAATACATAATAAAACATTATTAATAGAGTTACAAATAATAATAATAATAATAACAACAACAAGAAGAAAAATAATAATAATAAAATGAAGTAGGAGCAACATACATTACTTCCACCCCACTATACTCAGCATGGTAGGGTATAAGAACCAAACAAATGAAGTAGGAGCAACATACATTACTTCCACCCAACTATACTCAGCATGGTAGGGTATAAGAACCAAACAAATGAAGTAGGAGCAACATACATTACTTCCACCCCACTATACTCAGCATGGTAGGGTATAAGAACCAAACAAATGAAGTAGGAGCAACATACATTACTTCCACCCAACTATACTCAGCATGGTAGGGTATAAGAACCAAACAAATGAAGTAGGAGCAACATACATTACTTCCACCCCACTATACTCAGCATGGTAGGGTATAAGAACCAAACAAATGAAGTAGGAGCAACATACATTACTTCCACCCCACTATACTCAGCATGGTAGGGTATAAGAACCAAACAAATGAAGTAGGAGCAACATACATTACTTCCACCCCACTATACTCAGCATGGTAGGGTATAAGAACCAAACAAATGAAGTAGGAGCAACATACATTACTTCCACCCCACTATACTCAGCATGGTAGGGTATAAGAACCAAACAAATGAAGTAGGAGCAACATACATTACTTCCACCCCACTATACTCAGCATGGTAGGGTATAAGAACCAAACAAATGAAGTAGGAGCAACATACATTACTTCCACCCCACTATACTCAGCATGGTAGGGTATAAGAACCAAACAAATGAAGTAGGAGCAACATACATTACTTCCACCCCCCTATACTCAGCATGGTAGGGTATAAGAACCAAACAAATGAAGTAGGAGCAACATACATTACTTCCACCCCACTATACTCAGCATGGTAGGGTATAAGAACCAAACAAATGAAGTAGGAGCAACATACATTACTTCCACCCCACTATACTCAGCATGGTAGGGTATAAGAACCAAACAAATGAAGTAGGAGCAACATACATTACTTCCACCACACTATACTCAGCATGGTAGGCTATAAGAACCAAACAAATCCTCCCTCCCTTCCTTCCTTGAATTATCTTCAGTAAGGGCAGATGGGTCCTCTTTCTCATCTCCTTTCTGTTTAGCCCCATTAGTGTTCCGATTATATGTCGTTCTGCTCATTAGTTTGACGATTGTATGACCTTTAGCCCCAATTTTGTCAATATTAAGACTGTTCGCGACATTTAGGTTTAGATTTATTTTCCTGGCGAGCGAAAGCGAGCCAGTTATTCAAGAGGAACCGGCCTTCGGACGGGAATTTTTTTTATCGAAAAATTTACAAATTTATCTTGAAGGAGGATCTTGGGGGTGTTTCTTTAAGCTTGATGGAAGTCGAGGGAGTAAACTAAAAAAACAAAATAATACAAAAATACATCTAACAGCAAATAAACACGACCATCCCCCCTTAATAAACACGACCATCCCCCCTTAATTTAACAAGACCATCCCGCCTTAATAAACACGACCATCCCCCCTTAATAAACACGACCATCCCCCCTTAATAAACACGACCATCCCCCCTTAATAAACACGACCATCCCCCCTTAATAAACACGACCATCCCCCTTAATAAACACGACCATCCCCCCGTAATAAACACGACCATCCCCCCTTAATAAACACGACCATCCCCCCTTAATAAACAAGACCATCCCGCCTTAATAAACAAGACCATCCCGCCTTAATAAACAAGACCATCCCGCCTTAATAAACAAGACCATCCCGCCTTAATTTAACAAGACCATCCCGCCTAAATAAACAAGACCATCCCGCCTTAATAAACAAGACCATCCCGCCTTAATAAACAAGACCATCCCGCCTTAATAAACAAAACCATCCCGCCTTAATAAACACGACCATCAACGACCATCCCCCCTTATAAACACGACCATCCCCCTTAATAAAAACCTACCATCCCCCTTAATAAACACGACCATCCCCCCTTAATAAACACTACCACCCCCCTAATAAAACACGACCATCCCCCCTTAATAAGAGAGCGCACCGACCTCCCCCCTTAATAAACACGACCATCCCCCCTTAATAAAACACGACCCATCCCCCCTTAATATACACGACCATCCCCCCTTAATACCAATATATACGACCATCCCCCCTTAATACCAATATACACGACCATCCCCCCTTAATACCAATATACACGACCATCCCCCCTTAATACACGACCATCCCCCCTTAATAAAACACGACCAGCCCCCCTTAATAAACACGACCATCCCCCCTTAATAAACACGACCATCCCCCCTTAATAAACACGACCATTCCCCCCTTAATAAACACGACCATCCCTCCTTAATAAACACGACCATCCCCCCTAATAAACACGACCATCCCCCCTTAATAAACACGACCATCCCCCTTAATAAACACGACCCATCCCCCTTAATAAACACTACCAATCCCCCCTTATAAACACGACCATCCCCCCTTAATAAACACGACCATCCCCCTTAATAAACACGACCATCCCCCCCCCTTAATAAACACGACCATCCCCCCTTAATAACACGACCATCCCCCCTTAATAACACTACCATCCCCCTTAATAAACACGACCCATCCCCCCTTAATAAACATACCATCCCCCCTTAATAAACACGACCATCCCCCTAATAAACACGACCATCCCCCCTTAATAACACGACCATCCCCCCTTAATAACCACTACCATCCCCCCTTAATAAACACGACCATCCCCCCTTAATAAACACGACCATCCCCCTTAATAAACACGACCATCCCCCCTTAATAAAACACGACCATCCCCCCTTAATAAACACGACCATCCCCCCTTATATAAACACGACATCCCCCCTTAATAAAACACAACCATCCCCCCTTAATAAACACTAACCATCCCCCTTAATAACACGACCATCCCCCCTTAATATAAACACTACCATCCCCCCTTAATACACACGACCCATACCCCCCTTAATAAAACACGACCATCCCCCCTTAATAACACGACCATCCCCCCTTAATAAACACGACCATCCCCCCTTAATAAACACGACCATCCCCCCTTAATAAACACGACCATCCCACCCTTAATAAACACGACCATCCCCCCTTAATAAACACGACCATCCCCCCTTAATAAACACGACCATCCCCCCTTAATAAACACGACCATCCCCCCTTAATAAACACGACCATCCCCCCTTAACACCTTACGAGCGGCCTATGCGGTTTATTTATATGTACCGCACAGCGGGGTGTTTTTAGCCAAAATAGGGCTGTTTACGTGATCATTTTCATGCCTAAATAAGACCCAGAACGTAAAACAAGTACCTATCCCTGAAAGGGCATAAACAGAGCTTTCGAATGACACCATAACGATCCTTTTATGATGGCTTGTTTTCTTGCAATAACCGTGCAACGCGAGTGCAAAAAGCATGTAATTCGGTACTTTCCCCATATAATTCAGTATGTAGCGAGTGAGAGAGGGAGGAGGGAGCTGAGATTCGTGTCAGTAGGTTCGCCGCGGTGGTCTGGAGCAGTCATACGCTCGCTAGTCTCCTGCCACCACTTGTCTCTCTCTCTCAGCAACATTACGTGCTGAAATTGCCACTCGACCTATGTCGAGCGCCGCCACATAGTCCAGCTTTATTTAACTCGACTTATGTGGTGAGCCGCTAATTAAGGGTTAATAAACACGACCATCCCCCCTTAATAAACACGACCATCCCCCCTTAATAAACACGACCATCCCCCCTTAATAAACACGACCATCCCCCCTTAATAAACACGACCATCCCCCCTTAATAAACACGACCATCCCCCCTTAATAAACACGACCATCCCCCCTTAATAAACACGACCATCCCCCCTTAATAAACACGACCATCCCCCCTTAATAAACACGACCATCCCCCCTTAATAAACACGACCATCCCCTTAATAAACACTACCATCCCCCCATTAATAAACACGACCATCCCCCCTTAATAAACACTACCATCCCCCCTTAATAAACACGACCATCCCCCCTTAATAAACACGACCATCCCCCCTTAATACCAATATACACGACCATTCCCCCTTAATACCAATATATACGACCATCCCCCCTTAATAAACACGACCATCCCCCCTTAATAAACACGACCATCCCCCCTTAATAAACACGACCATCCCCCCTTAATAAACACGACCATCCCCCCTTAATAAACACGACCATCCCCCCTTAATAAACACGACCATCCCCCCTTAATAACCCGACCATCCCCCCTTAATAAACACGACCATCCCCCCTTAATAAACACGACCATCCCCCCTTAATAAACACGACCATCCCCCTTAATAAACACGACCATCCCCCCTTAATAAACACGACCATCCACCCTTAATAAACACGACCATCCCCCCTTAATAAACACGACCATCCCCCTTAATAAACACGACCATCCCCCCTTAATAAACACGACCATCCCCCCTTAATAAACACGACCATCCCCCCTTAATAAACACGACCATCCCCCCTTAATAAACACGACCATCCCCCCTTAATAAACACGACCATCCCCCCTTAATAAACACGACCATCCCCCCTTATTATCCCGAATTATAAAACAGTCAATTGCTTGTGCTCCAACTAAAGCCAAGGGTCGGGTTCTTGTGTATAATTGTAAAAGTATTATTCCTAGATGATTTATCGCAAACGGGAATTACAGTGCCGTGTGAAATACTGAAGTGCTAAATTTAATGTTTTGTTTGGTCAATTGTTGCAGAGTGTTTGCTTTAAAACCAATATTCTTTGTTTATTTATATATATAAACAAGTGTCACATGCTTAGGCTATCTACAAAGTACTTTTTAACGTGATATACAGACAATTGTGTCTTAAGCACGTAAAGCCATTCAGAAAAAAGGTCGTGATGGATACGGATTTTGAAATTATATAAACACAAACTGTATCATTCCCTTGGTATAAAAAATAACATTCATAAATCACTTCTGCTGGATATATTTAAATTATTCATATCACATGGGGGTTCTCAAGTGATTCCAATATTACGTTATTATTAACATATATTTACATTTGTTATCACACACACACACACACACACACACACACACACACACACACACACACACACACACACACACACACATATACATACACACACACACACACACACACACATACACACGCACACACATACACACACACAACAGACTCGAAGTAAACCAATTATTATTATCATTATATAATGTATATTGTTCCTACGGTACTTCGTTTTCTTCTTCTCGGTATTTTTCTTCATTCTGTTATTTTTATTATTATTATTATTATTATTATTATTATTATTAAAGGACCTACATTCTAATCATCTTAAACCTCTGAAGACTATGACATATTTTGACGATTTATTCTGGCTATCATTAGACGATTTTAACAGCTTAGGAATGTTGTATGGAAGTCAGAGAGTGAATGGAGATAGTATTTACCCTTATAATTCCCACAGATCCTTCCTAAGCTGTATACAATCGTCTAATAATAACCAGTATATACTGACAAAATGCATCATGATCCTCAAGGGGTTAAAGTCAAATGTTTTTTTTTGTTTTCCTTTACTTAACCAATTCAGTTCTGGTGACGTTATTTTCATCATATTCTGGCCACTATTTGACGATCATATTCAGCTTAGGAAGGACCTTAGCAATACTAGGTCTTCAAACTATCTCTACCAACCGTTTTTACCACCACACAATCACAGATCCTTCCTAAGCTTCATTATATCGTCTAAATATAGCTAGAATAGAATATAACACACGTCGCTGGTAGTCAAAGTGTTAAGTGTGCATATTTTAGTATTGATGTGCCGGTGAGTGTGTGCGTGTGAGTTAAAATAACAAGCAAGAAGTCATAATTTGTCAACACCCTCCTCATGTTTATCCCCATTAGGTTTCAGATTTTATGATATTCGGCTATTAGTTTGGCGATTTTATAATCTGTTGTCCCATTTTTATATCAATATCAAGACCTTTCGTGCAATTAAGGTGTTCATTTTTGTCCTGACGATCGATAGCGAGCCTGTAATTTTAAGAGAAACCGACCTTCGGCTGGGACATTATTCTCTCGATTTTGTTTACAAATTATTCTTAAAGGGGGTCGAGGGTGTGTATATTTTAAGATTGATGGAGGTCTAGGAACGATAGTGAGGTAATTATAAATAAATGAAAACATCCTCCATAAAGTACACCCTCCCCCCCTTTAAGATATCCCTCGTAACCTTTCCATTGGGATGCAAATGGTATCGGTCCAGACGCTGCCCTTCACCGCCACCCCCATTATTATGGCGGGAAATAATCTATGCATAATTTATGGTAAAACAGCAAAGGACTTGAGATTATTTGAACATGTTAAGCTTTTGCACACATATTATTTGTTAGACACACAGTAAGATAGATTTAGATAGATAACGGGATTGATAGCCAGATAAATAGATTAATACAAAATAGTTAGTTGATAGAGAGAGAGAGAGTGTGAGTGTGTGTGTGTGTGAGTGCGCGTGTGGGTGCGTGCGTGTGCCTGCGAGTTAGCTTGTGTGTTTATCTCCCCCTGGATGAACTACAGCATATTCTGTTGCCTCAAGAGCGGTAAGGTGAGATGGTCGTTTTTTATTTGCTCATTTATGTATACTTTTATTATGTTATTTGGTTCCTCCCTAGACCTCCTTCAAGCTTAAAGAACACCCGCCCAAAATACTCCTTCAAGATAAATTTTTACATTTTTCTATAGAAAAATATCCTGGCCAAAGGCCGGTTTCTCTTAGATTACAGGCTAGCTATCGTTCGCCAGAAAAAAATTGACACCTAAATGACTCAAAAAGTCTTAAGGGGAGATCTCCACTTGAGGGATTTTTGTCTTGACCCCTTTCTCCCTCATGTTTAGCCCCATTGCGTTTGATATTATAAAACGTTTGCCCCATTAGTTTAGCGATTTTAAGAACTTTCACCCCATATTAAGACCTTTCGTGCAATTCAGGTGTCGATTTTATCCTGGCGAGCTATAGCGAGCCTGTAATTTAAGAGGAACCGGCCTTGGGCCGGGAAATTTTTCTACCGAAAAATGTACAAATTTATCTTGAAAGGGACTCAAGGGGGTGTAATTTTAAGCTTGATGGAGGTCTAGGAACAAACTAAATACCTCTCCTTAATAATGACAAAGTAATGGGGCGAAAGGTCTTAAAATTGACAAACTAATGGAGCAAACATCTTAACATCTGAAAACTAATGGGGCTAAACATTATGGAACATAAAGGTAATGACCGACTACCTCACACACACCAAGCTAAAGGTAATGACCGACTACCTCACACACACCAAGCTAAAGGTAATGCCGACTACCTCACACACACCAAGCTAAAGGTAATGACCGACTACCTCACACACACCAAGCTAAAGGTAATGACCGACTACCTCACACACAACCAAGCTAAAGTAATGACCGACTACCTCACACACACCAAGCTAAGGTAATGACCGACTACCTCACACACACCAAGCTAAAGGTAATGACCGACTACCTCACACACACCAAGCTAAGGAAATGACCGACTACCTCACACACACCAAGCTAAAGGTAATGACCGACTACCTCACACACACCAAGCTAAAGGTAATGACCGACTACCTCACACACACCAAGCTAAAGGTAATGACCGACTACCTCACACACACCAAGCTAAAGGTAATGACCGACTACCTCACAACACCAAGCTAAAGGTAATGACGACTACCTCACACACCAAGCTAAAGGTAATGACCGACTACCTCACACACCAAGCTAAAGGTAATGACCGACTACCTCACACACACCAAGCTAAAGGTAATGACCGACTACCTCACACACACCAAGCTAAAGGTAATGACCGACTACCTCACACACACCAAGCTAAAGGTAATGACCGACTACCTCACACACACCAAGCTAAAGGTAATGACCGACTACCTCACACACACCAAGCTAAAGTACGATATAGCTTCACACAATAAGCTGCATCGATTGTAGTTAGCTTTTCCTACAGTATCTAGGGTATTTATCTATGTATGTTCTGTATTAGAGAGAGAGAGAGAGAGAGAGAGAGATTGATACACTGCCGCGAATAAAAAGATAACTACCTTGGTGATGGTTGATAGCGTACGGGTAAACATGGAGGAGAATGTTTCTAGCTTGACGGAGGTCTAGGGAGAATGTTTCTAGCTTGATGGAGGTCTAGGGAGAATGTTTCTAGCTTGATGGAGGTCTAGGGAGAATGCTTCTAGCTTGATGGAGGTCTAGGGAGAATGTTTCTAGCTTGATGGAGGTCTAGGGAGAATGTTTCTAGCTTGATGGAGGTCTAGGGAGAATGTTTCTAGCTTGATGGAGGTCTAGGGAAAAAACCAAAAACAAAACAAAATAAGTAATAATATTCATAATATTTATATATAAATAAATACATAAATAAATAAATATACAAACAAATTAATATTATTTTCCCTGATAAGGCCTGTCTCTCTCTATCAACTAACTATTTCTGGACTATAAAACTAGGAATAGTGTTTTTAGTCTTATAACAAGATCAATTGAGCTTTTCTACTACTAATACTAATACTATTTCACACACACACACACATACATGCACATACGCGGACAATTTTATATATATATATATATATATATATATATATATATACTAGCAGGGGTACCCGGCGTTGCCCGGGTAATCACCATAATCACCATCACTACTATCATCACTGCTACTACCATAATCACCATCATCAATCACTACTACCACAATCATCACAATACTACTACTACCATAATCACCGGCCTCGACCTCCCTGTGCCTCATTAAACGGCGACCTCGATTTCGGCCGCTAAATGACCTCCGATTTTGGATCTGACCTCATCCGTACCCCCATTTTGGGGGGCTGCGAACAACTTTCGTTCCATACACCTTTTCGATCGGAGGCCTCCTTCTGCCCCAAACGGCCATTTTTGTTTAAACCAAAAGCGATTTTTCCGATTTCGCGCCCATTTTCTCCGTCCCTTTCACCCTGGGGAATTCTATTTTTTCACTAAAACCTGCCTAGGGACCCCCTTACTATGCATAACAAGTATGAATGCTCTAACTTAAAGAAATGTGGCCATGCATAAAGAACAGACACACAGACAGACACACACACAGACAGACAGCCAGACAATCGAAAATATTATATAGATTTATCTGGCTATCAATCCCGTTATCTATCTAAATCTATCTTACTGTGTATCTATCTTACTGTGTATCTATCTTACTGTGTATCTATCTTACTGTGTATCTATCTTACTGTGTATCTATCTTACTGTGTGTCTAACAAATAATATGTGTGCAAAAGCTTAACATGTTCAAATAATCTCAAGTCCTTTGCTGTTTTACCATAAATTATGCATAGATTATTTCCCGCCATAATAATGGGGGTGGCGGTGAAGGGCAGCGTCTGGACCGATACCATTTGCATCCCAATGGAAAGGTTACGAGGGATATCTTAAAGGGGGGGGGGGGGGCGGGAGGGTTTACTTTATGGAGGATGTTTTCATTTATTTATAATTACCTCAGTATCGTTCATAGACCTCCATCAATCTTAAAATATACACACCCTCGACCCCCTTCAATATGAATTTGTATACTTTTTGGAAGAAAAATTTCCTAGCCGAAGGGTGTCGCTCTAGCTATCGCTCGTCAGGAACAAATGGGCACCTTAATGGCACGAAAGATCTTGATATTGATATAGAAATGGGACAAAATATGCCAAACTAATGAGCCGAACGTAATACAATCTGAAAACTAATCGGGCTAAACATGAGGAAGAAGGAGTACCACAAAAACAGCCCATCTCCCATTAAAGTGTTTGTAAATGATGACTTCTTGCTTGTTATTTTCACTCGCACGCACACACTCACCGGCACATCAATACTAAAAATATGCATATTTAACCCTTTGACTACCAGCGACGTGTGTCATATTCTATTCTAGCTATATTTAGACGATATTATGCAGCTTAGGAAGATTATGTGGTAGTTAAAACGGTTGGTAGAGATAGTTTGAAGCCTTAGTATTGCTAAGGTCCTTCCTAAGCTGAATATGATCGTCAAATAGTGTCCAGAATATGATGAAAATAACGGCACCAGAACTGAATTGGTTAAGTAGAGGAAAACAAATAACATTTTACCTTAACCCCTTGAGGATCATGATGCATTTTGACAGTATTGTCTGGTTATTATTAGACGATTTTATACAGCTTAGGAAGGATCTGTGGGAATTATAAGGGTAAATACTATCTCCATTCACCCTCTGACTTCCATACAACATTCCTAAGCTGTTAAAATTGTCTAATGATAGCCAAAATAAATTGTCAAAATGTGTCATAGTCTTCAGAGGTTTAAGATGATTAGAATGTAGGTCCTTTAATAATAATAGTAATAATAATAATAATAATAATAATAACAGCATGAAAATAAATAATGAGAAGAACACGAAGTAGGAGCAATATAAGTTATATAATGATAATAATAATTGGTTTACTTCGAGTCTGTGTGTATGTGTGTGTGTGTGTGTGTGTGTGGGTAAGTGTGTGTGCGTATGTGTGTGTGATGACAAATGTAAATATATGTTAATAATAACGTAATATTGGAATCACTTGAGAACCCCCATGTGATATGAATAATTTAAATATATCCAGCAGAAGTGATTTATGAATGTTATTTTTTATACCAAGGGAATGATACAGTTTGTGTTTACATAATTTCAAAATCCGTATCCATCACGACCTTTTTTCTGAATGGCTTTACGCGCTTAAGATACAATTGTCTGTATATCACGTTAAAAAGTACTTCGTTGTTGTTGTTGTTGGTGTTCCCCAAGCTGCCTGGCCGAACAGCCCCAAGGCCCCGAGCAAGGCCAAGGCCATAACCGAGCGCCCCCACAGAACCCTCCCCGCCGACCACAATAAAAAGCCTGGGTGACCGAAGCCACTCCATGGCGGGGAGCTTGAGGAGGGTGCGGAAACGCCCGGGAAACCAAAGCCCCACCCAGGGCCCTGTGCCCCTCAGCAATTATGAAGAGAAAGTTGAGGGGCAAGGGAAAAATGTGACGCTTTGGCTTCCAATCTCGGTAGATTGGGAGGTCAATCCACGTTAGAGACGCCGTCACTTGAGATCTAGAAAATATATAAGTAAAAGGAACAGTCAGAGTAAGCTATGGGTATGGCAGAGATTGCTCAGTTCTCACTCTGATAGACCAGCCCATCACCACAAAAGTACTTCGTAGATAGCCTAAGCATGTGACACTTGTTTATATATAAATAAACAAAGAATATTGGTTTTAAAACAAACACTCTGCAACAATTGACCAAACAAAACATTAAATTTAGCACTTCAGTATTTCACACGGCACTGTAATTCCCGTTGGCGATAAATCATCTAGGAATAATACTTTTACAATTATACACAAGAACCCGAGCCTTGGCTTTAGTTGGAGAACAAGCAATTGACTGTTTTATAATTCGGGATATTAAGGGGGGATGGTCGTGTTTATTAAGGGGGGATGGTCGTGTTTATTAAGGGGGGATGGTCGTGTTTATTAAGGGGGGATGGTCGTGTTTATTAAGGGGGGATGGTCGTGTTTATTAAGGGGGATGGTCGTGTTTATTAAGGGGGGATGGTCGTGTTTATTAAGGGGGGATGGTCGTGTTTATTAAGGGGGGATGGTCGTGTTTATTAAGGGGGGATGGTCGTGTTTATTAAGAGGGGATGGTCGTGTTTATTAAGGGGGGATGGTCGTGTTTATTAAGGGGGGATGGTCGTGTTTATTTGCTGTTAGATGTATTTTTGTATTATTTTGTTTTATAGTTTACTCCCTCGACTTCCATCAAGCTTAAAGAAACACCCCCAAGATCCTCCTTCAAGATAAATTTGTAAATTTTTCGATAAAAAAAAATCCCGTCCAAAGGCCGGTTCCTCTTGAATAACTGGCTCGCTTTCGCTCGCCATGAAAATAAATCGACACCTAAATGACGCGAACAGTCTTAATATTGACAACAATGGGGCTAAAGGTCATAACATCGTCAAACTAATGGGCAGAACGACTTATAATCGCAACACTAATGGGGCTAAACAGAAAGGAGATGAGAAAGAGGACCCATCTGCCCTTACTGGTGATAATTCAAGGAAGGAAGGGAGGGAGGATTTGTTTGATTCTTATACCCTACCATGCTGAGTATAGTGGGGTGGAAGTAATGTATGTTGCTCCTACTTCATTTGTTTGGTTCTAATACCCTACCATGCTGAGTATAGTGGGGTGGAAGTAATGTATGTTGCTCCTACTTCATTTGTTTGGTTCTTATACCCTACCATGCTGAGTATAGTGGGGTGGAAGTAATGTATGTTGCTCCTACTTCATTTGTTTGGTTCTTATACCCTACCATGCTGAGTATAGTGGGGTAGAGGTAATGTATGTTGCTCCTACTTCATTTGTTTGGTTCTTATACCCTACCATGCTGAGTATAGTGGGGTGGAAGTAATGTATGTTGCTCCTCATACATTTTTTTGTTTCTTATACCCTACCATGCTGAGTATAGTGGGGTGGAAGTAATGTATGTTGCTCCTACTTCATTTGTTTGGTTCTTATACCCTACCATGCTGAGTATAGTGGGGTGGAAGTAATGTATGTTGCTCCTACTTCATTTGTTTGGTTCTTATACCCTACCATGCTGAGTATAGTGGGGTGGAAGTAATGTATGTTGCTCCTACTTAATTTGTTTGGTTCTTATACCCTACCATGCTGAGTATAGTGGGGTGGAAGTAATGTATGTTGCTCCTACTTCATTTGTTTGGTTCTTATACCCTACCATGCTGAGTATAGTGGGGTGGAAGTAATGTATGTTGCTCCTACTTCATTTGTTTGGTTCTTATACCTTACCATGCTGAGTATAGTGGGGTGGAAGTAATGTATGTTGCTCCTACTTCATGTGTTTGGTTCTTATACCCTACCATGCTGAGTATAGTGGGGTGGAAGTAATGTATGTTGCTCCTACTTCATTTGTTTGGTTCTTATACCCTACCATGCTGAGTATAGTGGGGTGGAAGTAATGTATGTTGCTCCTACTTCATTTGTTTGGTTCTTATACCCTACCATGCTGAGTATAGTGGGGTGGAAGTAATGTATGTTGCTCCTACTTCATTTGTTTGGTTCTTATACCCTACCATGCTGAGTATAGTGGGGTGGAAGTAATGTATGTTGCTCCTACTTCATTTGTTTGGTTCTTATTCCCTACCATGCTGAGTATAGTGGGGTGGAAGTAATGTATGTTGCTCCTACTTCATTTGTTTGGTTCTTATACCCTACCATGCTGAGTATAGTGGGCTGGAAGTAATGTATGTTGCTCCTACTTCATGTGTTTGGTTCTTATACCCTACCATGCTGAGTATAGTGGGGTGGAAGTAATGTATGTTGCTCCTACTTCATTTGTTTGGTTCTTATACCCTACCATGCTGAGTATAGTGGGGTGGAAGTAATGTATGTTGCTCCTACTTCATTTGTTTGGTTCTTATACCCTACCATGCTGAGTATAGAGGGGTGGAAGTAATGTATGTTGCTCCTACTTCATTTGTTTGGTTCTTATACCCTACCATGCTGAGTATAGTGGGGTGGAAGTAATGTATGTTGCTCCTACTTCATTTGTTTGGTTCTTATACCCTACCATGCTGAGTATAGTGGGGTGGAAGTAATGTATGTTGCTCCTACTTCATTTGTTTGGTTCTTATACCCTACCATGCTGAGTATAGTGGGGTGGAAGTAATGTATGTTGCTCCTACTTCATTTGTTTGGTTCTTATACCCTACCATGCTGAGTATAGTGGGGTGGAAGTAATGTATGTTGCTCCTACTTCATTTGTTTGGTTCTTATACCCTACCATGCTGAGTATAGTGGGGTGGAAGTAATGTATGTTGCTCCTACTTCATTTGTTTGGTTCTTATACCCTACCATGCTGAGTATAGTGGGGTGGAAGTAATGTATGTTGCTCCTACTTCATTTGTTTGGTTCTTATACCCTACCATGCTGAGTATAGTGGGGTGGAAGTAATGTATGTTGCTCCTACTTCATTTGTTTGGTTCTTATACCCTACCATGCTGAGTATAGTGGGGTGGAAGTAATGTATGTTGCTCCTACTTCATTTGTTTGGTTCTTATACCCTACCATGCTGAGTATAGTGGGGTGGAAGTAATGTATGTTGCTCCTACTTCATTTGTTTGGTTCTTATACCCTACCATGCTGAGTATAGTGCGGTGGAAGTAATGTATGTTGTTCCTACTTCATTTGTTTGGTTCTTGTACCCTACCATGCTGAGTATAGTGGGGTGGAAGTAATGTATGTTGCTCCTACTTCATTTGTTTGGTTCTTATACCCTACCATGCTGAGTATAGTGGGGTGGAAGTAATGTATGTTGTTCCTACTTCATTTGTTTGGTTCTTATACCCTACCATGCTGAGTATAGTGGGGTGGAAGTAATGTATGTTGCTCCTACTTCATTTGTTTGGTTCTTATACCCTACCATGCTGAATATAGTGGGGTGGAAGTAATGTATGTTGCTCCTACTTCTTTTATTATTATTATTTTTCTTCTTGGTGTTGTTATTATTAGTATTAGTATTTGTAACTCTATTATTTATGTTTTATTATGTATTATTGTTATTATTAATAGTAGTAGTAGTAGTAGTAGTAGTAGTAGTAGTAGTAGTAGTAGTATAATTATGTTCATCATTACTATTAATAAAATTATATATATTGTTCGTGAGATGATGTGCATGTGGAGGGGGGCGGGGGGGGGTACGGTGGGGGGGGGGGGGGAAGGTGTTTACTCGTAAGGCAATGGTTCCTTGGTTATATTGTTAGTTACTTTTTTGTTAGTTCAGTAACGCGTATAATTGTGCATAGGCCTATATACCGGTATGCTATGTAGCGTTTATGAACACACTATTTTGTGTTCAATTATCCCTCTTCATATTTCCCTCCTCGATCTATACACAACATACTGTTCTCTCTTTCTCTCTCTCCATTGGTCGGCCTTTCCAACCCCAGACCCTCCCCCTGCTCGGCCCATCACCCCATAATAGCCACTTCCAAGGCTAACTTACAGGGGACACTGGTCAGGAAACCTTTAATTTGGTCCACAAGGGAGGAAAGAGGACGAGGGTGAAAGAGACTAAAAGCGAGTAATGACAATTGCTATCGAGCCATTATTGTCATGTATTAATCCATATTTGGTATCATTAACCCGTTCAGTACCGCTGTCGTCCTTGTAACTTTATTCCGGCTTCTATTATACCCTTGTATTCAGTTAGATAAGGGGCTCCAACAATTATCAGGCTTCAAAATATCTCACTTAACCTATTTTACCACCACATGTAGGCTATCTTGTTTTAAATGGCTCAACATCGTCTAAGTATACCGGTAGCTATACTAAAATGTAAAACACGTCGCGGTAGAGACGGGGTTAAGCTTATGGTTCAGTCGGATGCCATAGTCTCTAGCCCACTCATAAGAATTCGTGGACCCACTATATTTTCGTTATGCAATGGTAACTATATGCATAGATTTTTGGATAGAGCTTGCTATTCAATATGTATAGTTTTGTAGTTGATGGATAGAAAATAATATTTACACATTAGTTTCCAGAGACCTACTTCCATTATCAAAAGTACGTGAATTCCACGAATTTGTGATGAGCGAGCTAGAGTTAATGGCATTCACGTGTAGTGTTACGTGGTATTTTGAGCAAACTGCTATATTTGATGGAGGAAGCCTATAAGATCCTCTAGTTCAAGGCTGTAGCAAGTTCATTATTTTGTCAGGTAATATTTGAGGTGGGTCGAGTTGGAATCAGACAACCATTTGCTTGTGTAACCATTATGTAGCCTAACTTTAAAGTTCAAAACCCAATCCTATAATATATATATATATATATATATATATATATATATACTGTATATATATCATAGTACACTATATCAATATATATATATATATATATATACTGTATATATATATATATATATATATATATATATATATATATAAATATATATTATATATATATTATAATCATACAGTATATCAATAAATATCTCTATCAACATTCTACAATTCTTTAATTCTGTGAAGTTTGTCTCAATTTAGAGGTTGTTTTGAGACAAATGGGTGAGAGTTTATAGATGATGGGAGGGTTTATTTTAGTTTGAGAGGTGGAAACAAAGTTAAGGTAGCTTTATGTCACCAACGGTAGGTGATGAGAGCTAATTAAGTGTATTAAGCTCGACAGGGAGGTCGCCAAATATATCCGTGTGTTTATGTTACAGCTTGTAGTCAATATGTTTCTGTCAGACGTTATACTGCATCTGCCAATCATTGAAACAAAACACTTGTTTGATGCATAGTACCGTAGGTGGTGAGTAAACGGACTGCGGAGAACGGGTGTGGAAAGTTATTGATGTGGATTATAGTGAGTGATATGGTGTGGTGAGTGTTATGATGTACTGAATATTATGGTGTGGTGAGTGTTATGATGTACTGTATATTATGGTGTGGTGTGTGTTATGATGTACTGTATATTATGGTGTGGTGAGTGTTATGATGTACTGAATATTATGGTGTGGTGTGTGTTATGATGTACTGAATATTATGGTGTGGTGAGTGTTATGATGTACTGAATATTATGGTGTGGTGAGTGTTATGATGTACTGAATATTATGGTGTGGTGAGTGTTATGATGTACTGTATATTATGGTGTGGTGTGTGTTATGATGTACTGTATATTATGGTGTGGTGAGTGTTATGATGTACTGAATATTATGGTGTGGTGAGTGTTATGATGTTCTGTATATTATGGTGTGGTGTGTGTTATGATGTACTGAATATTATGGTGTGGTGAGTGTTATGATGTACTGAATAGTATGGTGTGGTGTGTGTTATGATGTACTGTATATTATGGTGTGGTGAGTGTTATGATGTACTGAATAGTATGGTGTGGTGTGTGTTATGATGTACTGTATATTATGGTGTGGTGTGTGTTATGATGTACTGTATATTATGGTGTGGTGAGTGTTATGATGTACTGAATAGTATGGTGTGGTGTGTGTTATGATGTACTGTATATTATGGTGTGGTGTGTGTTATGATGTTCTGTATATTATGGTGTGGTGTGTGTTATGATGTACTGTATATTATGGTGTGGTGTGTGTTATGATGTACTGTATATTATGGTGTGGTGAGTGTTATGATGTACTGAATAGTATGGTGTGGTGTGTGTTATGATGTACTGTATATTATGGTGTGGTGAGTGTTATGATGTACTGAATAGTATGGTGTGGTGTGTGTTATGATGTACTGTATATTATGGTGTGGTGTGTGTTATGATGTACTGTATATTATGGTGTGGTGAGTGTTATGATGTACTGAATAGTATGGTGTGGTGTGTGTTATGATGTTCTGTATATTATGGTGTGGTGTGTGTTATGATGTACTGTATATTATGGTGTGGTGTGTGTTATGATGTACTGTATATTATGGTGTGGTGTGTGTTATGATGTACTGTATATTATGGTGTGGTGTGTGTTATGATGTACTGAATATTATGGTGTGGTGTGTTATGATGTACTGTATATTATGGTGTGGTGTGTGTTATGATGTACTGAATATTATGGTGTGGTGAGTGTTATGATGTATTGTATATTATGGTGTGGTGTGTGTTATGATGTACTGAATATTATGGTGTGGTGAGTGTTATGATGTACTGTATATTATGGTGTGGTGTGTGTTATGATGTACTGTATATTATGGTGTGGTGTGTGTTATGATGTACTGAATACTATGGTGTGGTGTGTGTTATGATGTACTGTATATTATGGTGTGGTGTGTGTTATGATGTACTGTATATTATGGTGTGGTGTGTGTTATGATGTACTGAATATTATGGTGTGGTGAGTGTTATGATGTACTGTATATTATGGTGTGGTGTGTGTTATGATGTACTGTATATTATGGTGTGGTGTGTGTTATGATGTACTGTATACTATGGTGTGGTGTGTGTTATGATGTACTGAATATTATGGTGTGGTGTGTGTTATGATGTACTGAATATTATGGTGTGGTGTGTGTTATGATGTACTGTATATTATGGTGTGGTGTGTGTTATGGTGTACTGTATATTATGGTGTGGTGTGTGTTATGATGTACTGAATATTATGGTGTGGTGAGTGTTATGATGTACTGTATATTATGGTGTGGTGTGTGTTATGATGTACTGTATATTATGGTGTGGTGTGTGTTATGATGTACTGAATACTATGGTGTGGTGTGTGTTATGATGTACTGTATATTATGGTGGTGTGGTGTGTGTTATGATGTACTGTATATTATGGTGTGGTGTGTGTGTTATGATGTACTGTATATTATGGTGTGGTGTGTGTTATGATGTACTGTATATTATGGTGTGGTGTGTGTTATGATGTACTGTATATTATGGTGTGGTGTGTGTTATGATGTACTGAATATTATGGTGTGGTGAGTGTTATGATGTACTGAATAGTATGGTGTGGTGTGTGTTATGATGTACTGAATATTATGGTGTGGTGAGTGTTATGATGTACTGAATATTATGGTGTGGTGTGTTATGATGTACTGTATATTATGGTGTGGTGTGTGTTATGATGTACTGAATATTATGGTGTGGTGTGTGTTATGATGTACTGTATATTATGGTGTGGTGTGTGTTATGATGTACTGAATATTATGGTGTGGTGAGTGTTATGATGTACTGTATATTATGGTGTGGTGTGTGTTATGATGTACTGTATATTATGGTGTGGTGTGTGTTATGATGTACTGTATATTATGGTGTGGTGTGTGTTATGATGTACTGTATATTATGGTGTGGTGTGTGTTATGGTGTGAAAGATGTTGTGTGAAAAGGTGTGCAAGATAATTTGTGTAAGGCCCGAATCTAACATTAGTATTGAAAAGGAAGAATTTAAGGGCATTTTTAAGTTTAGTTCTATCAAAATATACTGAACTAGTGGGAGTAGAGCTAAGTGATGCATCATTAAAATATGAATAAACGTTTATGAAATAATTACCATTTCTAACGAATATGTCAAAGTGCAAATCTATAATAAAGCAAAGTTCTGAATATACTAAATCTAAGGGCAAATTGGTATACAAAGTTGAAAGTCGAAGCTATGTACCGAGGTAACTTTCGGCATGGTATTTATTTTATTAATAACTTCTAATGAATTGTCTACACTCCAATAATAGTTAATGCCAGTTCTTCTCTTGATGGTATCACGATATCTTTTATGAGTACTTTTAATGTATTTTACGCAATTTACGACTTGTTCTGACAGAGTTTTAGTGGTAGCAAATTTTGCTCCGGCAATAAAGCGATATTTATAAAATCTTTTATGAAATTTAGGTAACATGTATAATTTTGCAATGCACTCACATCAGAGAGTTTAATATCAAATGTTACATTTTTCTTGGTATGTTCATCGATTAAGTAATCAATATTCAAATTAATTTGAATTTCATAAACAGAGTGACCTCAAATATTTGTATGTAATATATTACCTCTAATGCTTATTTCTTGGTTCATGTTTTCAAGATAACATTTCTTACATGTGAAGCTATAATTATTGCTGGCTTTATCTACTGTAGTGATTACAGAATGTGTATGTAAATTTATTAAATCAGCTTTAAGCTTATTATAGTTAGTCTACACAATCTGTAAGATTAAATTCATTTTTAAGCGAGAACATTTTATTTCTAATTAATTTAATTAATAATTTAGACCATGCTTCAAGCTCTCTCGCATTGCAGCGCACAATTTTTAACAATTTCTCTTATAATCTATTGACTGAAAAAACAATATATTTTAAAATGTTGTCCCATGTTACTTTATTATTCTGTATTCTATATGTAAACCCTTTGCGACATAGCTCCACTAATTTGTTGTTTGCAAAATGTTTAACTAGTTGTACATCACTTGTTAATATATGACATATCGGACTATAAATTAACTTTATTAATGTATTACGTCTGTTAGCTGGCATATCCATGACTCTTTCACACACGCATTTATTATAATTGAACATATCATTATCTGAAAGATTTCCTAAACTGTATTATAATTACAAATAATAGACCCAACAGGTCGTTCATATGAATACAGTATTAATGGTTTGACATCTTTACAACCATCTGGAAATATGGACTTAACTTTCTTTGAATTAATAAGACTATTAACATTAATTTTGTCTAAAATGTTAGAGGAATAATTTCAAGTGGATATAACTTTATCTTTAATAGGGTTATCTTTGTATTTCTTAGAATTACCTCTAATATGTCACTTAAACATTAGGCTACCATAGTGCGGTGGGAATATGAACATGATTAGATTAATATCCAGTATTCGAGAATGGATAATAAGTCGTAGGCGTGTGCATAAACCTTTAACCGTCATGGTGGTGTAATGGTTAAGGTGTCTAAAAATCTGTGTGTGATAACCCGGGTTACAATCCTGGTGGATCATATATAATTATGCTTTAATTAATTTAATTTGGAGGTGTTTGGTGTTGTGGTGACATTAATCAAATTAGAATATCCCATAAAAGCAAAGACTATATTCGTAAATGTATGTGAAATAATTTGTTATTGCTTAGAATATTTTCTATAAAAGGAGCAAAACTTTTCTTCTGTAGGCCTTTCAATGATTCTTTAAATGTTTTAATTTCGAAATTTCGATATAATGAATATAAATTATTGACAATCGTGTTAATATGGGACCTGTTTTTCTTTGTATTAAATTGATTTAGTCTTCTATTACCGTGTCTACCAGGTCTTCTGTTTAAAACGGGGAAGTTATAATATGGGATAATACAATAATAAATCTGTATACAAAATGTTGCCTATACAAAATTATGGCGAATGAGATTTACTCTAAATAAAGTATAAATGGACTTAGTGACGTAATATATCAGATTAAAGTTAAGTGAATGAATGAATTAATACAACACTCTCTGTGGGCACTTCAATATGCACTCTCACACCCAGCAAATTATAACAGAAACGAATAAGATCTGGGAGTGTTCACTGGTAATTACGTGTGGTGTATGGTATAAATCTTAGGTATAATATATATATATAACATTTGTATGGAATATTAACGAGTTATATCCAGAGTGTTATATATAAAGCAAACTTTAATTAGAGTGTGTTTTGTTCTCTCAACACAAGGGAAAGGTTATGGAAAGGAGAGTCCGAAATGGGTCTCTGAGATTACGTTAACTTGAACACTAGCATATCTTATATAACCTTTACAACAATTCCAAAACACAGTCACACATAAACACTTAATTTGGGGTAAGGAGAAGTAGGATCCGTGAGAAATCTGGTCGACGTAGGACTCATAGGTTTCTGCGTCTGTGGACACCAGAGGGAAACGCCGTTCTCACACACAACTAGGATGGTTCTTCTAGCTCTCCTACACACTACTTTTGGTCACTGCACCCGGGATACTTGGCTAACCCCAACGGAAGTATTCTCCGAATTGATATACACGATTAGTTCGCTCGAAAGCTACCCGAGAGGGTTCCTCAATTTTGCTTAACAATAAATTATTTCAGGTAGGTAATATTTAGTTTTTATATTGGAACATGGAAATTGCGTTTCGGAATATCATCGGCATGTGAATTCTGGTTTCTGAATTATTGTGTGGTTAATAATGGCCTTAACAATATAATACACATAGGGATACATAGGTAATGCTATTCTTTACTTATTATTATTAAGCTTATATTTTATACAGCTTGTATGCGTGAATGATAATTATTTTACAGTTCTTCTGACTTTTATCTATTTGTGATAGTTCATAGAGTGCTTTTGTTACCAGTGGTTCATCTTCTTCTGTTGTTGTTGGCTGTCTTGGTCGCTGTACAGGTGGTTATTTTGGTCGAAACAATTACGAGGAAACTGTGGAGGTCGATGGGGTATTTGCATAAAGTATTCCTCATCGTAATTTATGTCAGGTTCTAGTTGGAGATGTTCACCTGTGTAGGGGTGCGCTAACCCCGTAATTTCATAATATATATATATATATATATATATATATATATATTAAAATGTAAAACTTGCTAACTAAACAAGCCAAAACTTGGACAAAGACAATATAGAGGCAAAATAAATTATAAACATTGCTATGTGGAAACAACACTTACTCAAATAAAATATATGAAAGAAAAGAACACAATCCATATATATATATATATCTATATAGAGTATATATATATATATATATATATATATATATATATATATATATATATATATACCGGTATATATATATTAAATTAAATACAAAATGCGTCACGGTATCTAGTAAGGGTTATAATGGAATTGAGTGTTACAAATCCGTTCACAAATACCTAGGCTAAATAATAACACTCACATCCTTATATCCCTTCATCCCACTTGATGCTGCAGGGTTTCAACTCATCAATCAGGCCATACACACTGGTGCTGTGAATGAAGTACCGGTACGTGGAATTCCTCTATGTAAAACGTCACGTTTACAGTTGCCCACGTAGCTTCTGTTCCTCGTCGTGATATGATGCATGAAATTAAGATGTGTATGAATGAATTACGAGTGTGGTTTGTTTTAATTATCAGTTGACTAATCAGATGAGTAAACCACTGCATACAACACAGTAATCAGATGAGTAAACCACCGCATACAACACAGTAATCAGTTGTGTAAACCACTGCATACAACACAGTAAACCACTGCATACAACACAGTAAACCACTGCATACAACACAGTAAACCACTGCATACAACACAGTAAACCACTGCATACAACACATATGTGGGCACCTTTTGATTATCAGTTGAGTAATCAGTTGAGTAAACCACTGCATACAACACAGTAAACCACTGCATACAACACAGTAAACCACTGCATACAACACAGTAAACCACTGCATACAACACAGTAAACCACTGCATACAACACAGTAAACCACTGCATACAACACATATGTGGGCAACTTTTAATTATCAGTTGAGTAATCAGTTGAGTAAACCACTGCATACAACACAGTAAACCACAGTAAACCACTGCATACAACACAGTAAACCACAGTAAACCACTGCATACAACACAGTAAACCACTGCATACAACACATATGTGGGCAACTTTTGATTATCAGTTGAGTAATCAGTTGAGTAAACCACTGCATACAACACAGTAAACCACTGCATACAACACAGTAAACCACTGCATACAACACAGTAAACCACTGCATACAACACAGTAAACCAATACAACACAGTAACCACTGCATACAACACAGTAACCACTGCATACAACACAGTAAACCACTGCATACAACACAGTAAACCACTGCATACAACACAGTAAACCACTGCATACAACACAGTAAACCACTGCATACAACACAGTAAACCACTGCATACAACACAGTAAACCACTGCATACAACACAGTAAACCACTGCATACAACACAGTAAACCACTGCATACAGCACATATGTGGGAAACTTTTGCGTAACTGAACAACATAATGTCATATCAAACAGGTCGATAATATGATATGCGTTAGATCATGACTGTACAAACATATAAACCCTCTTTTAAGGTAAGGGGAGATGGGTCGTTTTTATGGTACCCTTTCTCGCTCGCGTTTCGCCCCATTGTTTTGTTTTTAGATTTTAAGACGTTCGGCCCATTAGTTTGGCGATCTTAAGACTGTTTGCCCCATTTCTTTGTCAATAATTATACCGTTCGTGACATTTAGGTGTCGATTTTATCCTGGCAAGCAATAGCGAGCCTGTAATTTTAAAAGTAGTCAGCCTTCAGCCGGGACATTTTTCTATAAACAAAAAGTTAAAATATTTATCTTGAAGGAGGGTCTAAGGGGTGTGTTTTACAGTTTGAAGGAAGTCTATGGAGGAAATGAAAACATAATAACAATATAAAACAATAAACAAATATATACGTCTGTCTCCCCTTAATATATTATGTAATTTCATAAACTAGAAGCTACATTACATATAAATACCAAGGTAAATAACTGTGCATATTATGCACCCTATATATGTACGTATAGCTCAAATATATACATACATACAGTAGCTCGTCTTGCAATAAAGCAAATCTAAAACAATACGCGAACGACAGAATTTGAGCTTAAGGAGTGATTTCCACTTGAGGGGTTTTTTCTGGAACCCTTTCTCCCTCATGTTTAGACCCGTTGCTTTTGAGATTTTAAGAAGTTCGCCCCAGTAGTTTGACGATTTTAAGAACTTTCGCCATATTTATGTCAATTTTAAGACCTTTCGTGTAATTTGAGAGGAACCGAAAAATATACAACTTTATCCTGAAAGGGGGTCTAGGGGGTGTAGTTTTAAGTTTGATGGAGTTCTAAGGAACACACTAAAAACCTCCCCTTAAATACTCTGGCTTTCACACTTTTTCTCGCTCTTGCTTTCTCACCAATTTACTATAGCGTTCCTTTACACTGGAGAACAATTAAATAACTGGACCATAATGTATACGACTTTTATTTTCTCTTGGTGTTTCAACAACTTGAACTCTTTTTTTTTCGAGAAAAAACAAATGTACACATTTATCTCGAAGGGTGGTCAGGGGGGTGTTGTTTTCTTAAACGTGATTGAGGTAAAAGGAACAAACTAAAGTATATTAATACAATATAACATAATACAGTATATACATAAATAAATAACTGGAGCATGACGAACGGTATACAAACTGTATTTTCTCTCAGTGTTTCACGCTTATAAACACGATTAATTTTGTTAGCTGAAAATAAACAGACGGGAGGAATGGATACTGGAACATATTTGTCTTGCCAGCAACATAACATCCTTTTTTCTTGCTAACACTAACCGATTTTATAGAGATTAGAAAGGACCTCTAGCGATCAAAGAAGTCAACTATATTCCATTATTTTATAGAGATTAGAAAGGACCTCTAGCGATCAAAGAAGTCAACTATATTCCATTATTTTATAGAGATTAGAAAGGACCTCTAGCGGTCAAAGAAGTCAACTATATTCCATTATTTTATAGAGATTAGAAAGGACCTCTAGCGATCAAAGAAGTCAACTATATTCCATTATTTTATAGAGATTAGAAAGGACCTCTAGCGATCAAAGAAGTCAACTATAATCCATTTTATAGAGATTAGAAAGGACCTCTAGCGGTCAAAGAAGTCAACTATATTCCATTATTTTATAGAGATTAGAAAGGACCTCTAGCGATCAAAGAAGTCAACTATATTCCTTATTTTATAGAGATTAGAAAGGACCTCTAGCGGTCAAAGAAGTCAACTATATTCCATTATTTTATAGAGATTAGAAAGGACCTCTAGCGATCAAAGAAATCAACTATATTCCATTATTTTATAGAGATTAGAAAGGACCTCTAGCGATCAAAGAAGTCAACTATAATCCATTATTTTATAGAGATTAGAAAGGACCTCTAGCGGTCAAAGAAGTCAACTATATTCCATTATTTTATAGAGATTAGAAAGGACCTCTAGCGATCAAAGAAGTCAACTATATTCCATTATTTTATAGAGATTAGAAAGGACCTCTAGCGGTCAAAGAAGTCAACTATATTCCATTATTTTATAGAGATTAGAAAGGACCTCTAGCGATCAAAGAAATCAACTATATTCCATTATTTTATAGAGATTAGAAAGGACCTCTAGCGATCAAAGAAGTCAACTATATTCCATTATTTTATAGAGATTAGAAAGGACCTCTAGCGATCAAAGAAGTCAACTATATTCCATTATTTTATAGAGATTAGAAAGGACCTCTAGCGATCAAAGAAGTCAACTATATTCCATTATTTTATAGAGATTAGAAAGGACCTCTAGCGATCAAAGAAGTCAACTATATTCAATTATTTTATAGAGATTAGAAAGGACCTCTAGCGATCAAAGAAGTCAACTATATTCCATTATTTTATAGAGATTAGAAAGGACCTCTAGCGATCAAAGAAGTCAAATATATTCCATTATTCCCTTCGACTTCCGTAGACGGTAAACTGACAGACGGTAAACTGACTTGTTCCTAACTTGTTTGCTCAGTTATTATAAAGGGTAAGTGGTGAATTATATCAATGTTATATTTACCAGGTGGATGAGACTAGTCAGCCTTGGTTGGCAACCCATCTAGGGGAGACAACCTTATAAAAATCCGCGTGGATAGGTCTCGTCAGCCTTGGTCGGCAAACTGTTAGTTAGTTACAATAGGACTTCGGAGCCTATCAACCCTATTGGATTATTAAGCCAGCTCACTGTAAGTCAAGAATAGCATCAGGACTGGAGCCTCTCTGCGAATACTCCAGTCCCTTCGGCAAACTGTTAGTTAGTTAAAATAAGACTTTAGAGGCTGTCAACCCCAGAGGATTATTAAGCCCACCTGAAAGTCAGGAAAAACGGAACTATAGTTGCCGAGACCCCCAAGTGTATACCCCCAGTTATACTGGAAATTTAAACCCAAAGGTTGTCCTGCTCGGGAACCCCATACGTCTTCCTTAATCGCGACCAGGACTGAAGCCCCCTTTCGAGAACTCCAGTCCCATGCTCGACAAATTGTTATTTTTGTTAAAATAGGACTTCAGAGGCTATCAACCATATTGGATTATTAAACCAGCACACTGGAAGTCAAGAATAACGTCAGGACTGGAGCCTCTCTGCGAAAACTCCAGTCCCTTGTGACAAACTGTCTAGGGGAGTAAACCTTATACAAATCTGTGTTGCTGACCTAAGGGTGAAGCAGGTTAGTGAATGAACTAGCCACACACCACTATAGAAAAATACTGTAGAGCTAAATAGATACATAGAAGACCTCAGAGTTGTACGGACCCTAAATTGAGTGGTCAATCCTGTAAGTCCTTAAGTAAACAGGCATGGGTTGTTCTCATAGGGGACAGGTCCGCTTGGGGGCGTTTTGTGTATGGCCACCCTTATAAAGGGGGGTAAGGCGTCCGGCAATAGATAGATACATTAATTATACTGTATATGTTGTGTTGCTGAGCACAACTAACATGTGCGTAGGGTTAATACATATTTATTGTTCATATGAGGGAAAGGATATTACTGTCTGAAACACGAGACATAATCTATCTTATTGTTGTATTCGTATCGTAGGTATATGTTGCAGAGCAGTAAGCTTGGTTGTATCGTAGGTATATGTTGCAGAGCAGTAAGCTTGGTTGTATCGTAGGTATATGTTGCAGAGCAGTAAGCTTGGTTGTATCGTAGGTATATGTTGCAGAGCAGTAAGCTTGGTTGTATTATTTTGTGGATAGATATGTTGGCAACTTACACATACACTCACATTCACATATAGCTTATACACACGTATCTACCCGGAAAACAAACACACACAGACACACAACTATGAATGCACATACACATGTTCATACTTTCTAGCACACACACACACACACACACATACATATATATATATATATATATATATATATATATATATATAAATAGAGAGAGAGAGAGAGAGAGAGAGAGAGAGAGAGAGAGAGAGAGAGAGAGAGAGAGAGAGAGAGAGAGAGAGAGAGAGAGAGACACTATGAATCTAAATGATGGCCTTTACAAAATAGATAACACCCTGCTAAATCTTCTCCCTGAAAATTATAAAATAAAGAGAGCAAGAAATATATGTCCAGACCGTCAGATTATAGACTGAAACAGCTTGTAGTTTGACATCTGACCCTTTTGGTGAGGTCAATCCTTATAGTATTAGTGAGTTGGGTATCTAATTAATAATGTACACGTGAGGTATAATCACTATGTATTTAATTGTTCATAATAACAAATATTGTATATATGTATGTTTATGTGTTATTTGTTTGAAACAAACGCTCTTCTTAGTTGATATAAAATCGTAGCCCCTAATTTTACCCATTACCTACTGTAGTAAGTATCAATTTAACTGCCTTGTATGTAAGTAAAGCTTTGCATATTAATTTGCTAATAAACAATATTGTGTACTAACTAACCTGCCTACAGGAACGAACGCCGACGCCATTTTGTAAACAAACTTTTTTGGGGGGATTATACATATTAAATTCCAGCCAATTTTGTAGTAAATTTAAGTGCATTCATTTATCTTTTCCCCCTAGATATATTCTTGACTTTTTCTCCTCAGAGTGATTTTACTTTAAGCTAAGGGTGGTATTTGTACAAACTAACCTAGCCTAACCCAACCTGCCAAGCTTTTAACCTAATCCAAACCTAGCCTAGCCTATAGCCAGTCAATCTGTTGTTCTTATTAACTCTAGTAGATATTGTATTTAGTATCCTACTGTAGCTATATATATCTGTAATTTTAGTTGTTGCTTGCACGATTTTGTAGTAACCTTTGACTGATACATTTTGTTTTGTTTTATCTAAAAAGAGTAGGCTACTGCTTTACTAGGCTACAGTGACACCAGGGACATCTGTTGATACAGTATATTAACCCCTTGTGTGGGGTCACACTTTATTTTTATATAATCTCTATTTGGTGAATTATATATTTAGTTACATATTCTGTTATATATATATATTTGTTTAAGGTTAGGTTATCACACCTGGTAGCCTATTTCTGCGTATTTCAATTTTATTATTTTCGGTTAGGCTATTCAACGCTGGTAGCCTATTGGTGCGTATTTCAATTTTTGTTTTAAAATTTTGGTTAGGCTATCGCCCCTGGAAGCCTAATTCTGCGTATCTCAAATTTTTTGTTTTCGGTTAGGCTATCACCCGTGATAACCTATTGTTGTGTATTTCAACATATTTGTTTTCGGTTGAAGTGATTGAAGTGTTTCTAAAGTGAGTGAAGTGTTTTAAAGTGAGTTAAGTGTTTTAAAGTGAGTGAAGTGATCTGAAGAAACTGACTGTTACCATGCCTCCCACTTGTACGAACTGCGCCGGTAGGTTTGGTGAGTCCATGTTTGTTACTGTCAATCTTCAAGTCTGCCGTCTCTGCCAGCAACAAGAGAATTTGACAGTGAAATTAGATGAAGCCTACAACAAGATCAACGTCCTCACCATGAAGCTGGAATCACTCCAAGAGTTTGTAACACTCAACGTTGGGAGTACCACAAACTTCAATTGTCACCGCAACTCCAGTAGCCACCAACGCCCCAACGTCAACTGCCAACAATTCAACGCCTGCAGTAGCCATTTCATCTGATGGTTCCGATACTCAAGAAACAAATAGTAACTCTCTTCCCCCTCAAGACAACTTCCGTGTCGTGAGGAACAACGTTTGCCCCAAGACGAGGAAACCCATACCGATTACCGAGTGTCAAAACCGCTTCCAGATACTCGCAGACTCAGATGACGACGCGGAAATAGAAGAAGTCCGGCTCGTGGGAAACTCGATGATACGTGGTCAGCTCACAGAGTTTTGCGCCAGAGCACCTAAGACCAGGAAGCGTTTTTGTATCCCTGGTGGTGGTGTGGACGACGTAGTTGCTGCAGTTGATGAAGTATCTAAGCTGGCCCCTGCTAATACAATGTACGTCATCCACGTTGGATCCAACGATATACAGCGAACCCGGTCGGAAGATTTGCTTTTAAAGTACCAGCAGCTGATCAAGTCGTTTAAGGAGAAGTCATCAAGGATCACCGTCTCAGGAATCGTCCCCCGGCTTGGTGTAGAGAGCCGATTTTACAACATAGCCACCAGCACAAATCGTTGTCTAGCAAACCTCTGCAGGAAGGTAAACATGGGATTCGTCGACACCTGGGACAATTTCTACTACGATGACTATTTGTTTTCGGACGATGGAGTTCATCTGAACCAGGTGGGAGCAGCACGTTTTGGGCGTCTTCTCAACGATGCGGTGAAGGATTTTCGGAGAAGAAATCGACTCAGCACAGGACAACCAGGAAGGAGGACCGAAGACAGCGAGGGCGGCAACCTGCGAAGGAATTAAATGCTAATCTGTCAAGAACCGCGAATTTGGATAAAGCTCCACCAACACGACCCAAATTCAAAACCGCCAGGTATAACGACCGAGGACCGATGTCAGCCATGAATGTAAATGTAGATCCGATCAGAACCAAAAATTTGATTAAAGAACGTTCTGAGAGTTCTAAAACCGCAACTTTAAAGGTTTTCTATGCAAACGCTCGTAGCATACGCAATAAATTTTCAGATTTAGAGGAACTAGTGTTTACTGAAAATTATGATGTGATTGGTATAACAGAATCTTGGCTCAATACAGTAGATAGAGACTTTTTTAGCAGAGTATTCACTTCCCGGTTATGTAATGTTTGAGAAAAGCCGAATAAATAAAAATGGAGGTGGCGTTTTATTTTATATCAAAGAAAGTCTTAACCCGACCCTCTTGTCAAAACCTCAAATTGTGAACGTCGACACATCTTTTGTGCTAATAAAGAATAATAAAGGTACAAAAATAATACTTGCATTAATATACAGACCTCCAGCTCAATCAGTGCAAACTGACCGAGAAATTTATGAACAAATTGCAGATGTAAGTAACTCACAAGATACCGTATTTTTTGGCGACTTTAATTTACCTGTGACCAAGTTGGGCGATACTCTTACTTCACACTCCGGACATGACTTGTATACGAACTTTCAAGAGAGTTCGCTTTATCAATTTGTTCGAACACCGACCCGTGGTAATATCTTGACATTGTACTTGCAACAAAAGAAGAATTAATAGAGAATTTGAATGTTGGTGATGAATTCAGTAACAGCGACCATCGTACGATAACTTTCACTTTAAACTTTACTAGTAACGAACCAAATAGTAGCATCGAAAAAGTCCCTAATTTCAAGAAAGCAAACTTTCATAAACTTAGAGCTATGTTTAAAGAAACTGACTGGATCTTTTTAATTAACAATAACGACATAAATACATCTTGGAAGTTATTCGAAACCACTTACCTAAAAGCAGTGCAAGACTGCATACCATCGAAAATACGGCGTCCAGGCCATAATAATAAGCCCAAATGGTGGAATAAAGATATTTCAAACTGCCTGCTTGCTAAAAAATGTGCTAATGATAGATTAAAATCCTCACAAAATGACGAAGAACGGGTGAAATTTGTAGAGCTACGACGCAAAGCCAAAAAGTTAATTAAGCAAAGTAAAAAGACCTTGAGTTACATATTGCGAATCAAAGTAAAACAAACCCGAAAGAATTCTATAGTTATATCAGAAAGAAAAAAGTAGTTACTTCAACTGTTGGACCGTTAGTCGATGAAAATGGAGAATACACCAAAGACGAAGTACAAATGAGTAATGCCCTCAATACCTTCTTTGCATCAGTTTTTACAACAGAAGACCTCAGTGATATCCCTACACCATCGCCGATTCAGATTGATAATTCAGATGTTCTAAGCAATATCACCGTTACAGAGAGAGAAGTATTGAATTGTTTAGATAAACTCAAGGTAAATAAAACGCCTGGACCTGATACAATCTCGCCTAGAGGTCTAAAAGAAGCTAAGGATGAGCTCTCCAAACCACTGACATTACTATTCAATAAATCCTTGCAGTCTGGAACTATGCCTGATCAGTGGAAGATAGCCAACGTAACACCGATATTCAAAAAGGCAGCAAATCCCTACCCAGTAACTATCGTCCAATTAGCTTAACCTCAGTTGTAGGAAAAATGCTAGAAACGGTCATAAGAGACAGACTCGTAAATCACTTAGAGGAAAATAACATACTTAACCCCTAAAAGTCGGCGCAACTTAAGTCGAGTTAAATAAAGCTGGACTATGTGGCGGCGCTCGACATAACTCGAGTGGCAATTTCAGCACGTAATGTTGCTGAGAGAGAGAGACAAGTGGTGGCAGGAGAGTAGCGAGTGTATGACTGCTCCAGACCACCGCGGCGAACCTACTGACACGAATCTCACCTCCCTCCTACCTCTCTCACTCGCTATATACGGAATTGTATCGGGAAAGTGGCTAATTACATGCTTTTTGCACTCGCGTTGCACGGTTATTGCAAGAAAACTAGCCATCATAAAGGATCGTTATGGTGTCATTCGAAAGCTCTGTTTATGCCCTTTCAGGGATAGATACTTGTTTTACGTTCTGGGTCTTATTTAGGCATGACAATGATCACGTAAACAGCCCTATTTTGGCTAAAAACACCCGCGGGGCGGTACATATAAATAAACCGCATAGGCCGCTCGTAAAGGGTTAATGATACTCAACACGGCTTTCGTAAAAAACGTTCCTGTTTAACAAACCTCTTAGACTTCTTCCACGATATCCTCAACCTCTACGATGAGAGTAAAGCTGTAGATATTATATACCTTGATTTTCAAAAGGCCTTTGACAAAGTTCCCCACAAACGTTTACTGATAAAATTAAAAGCGCATGGAATACAAGACGGTGTGTTGAAATGGATAGAAAATTGGCTCAGCGACAGAAAGCAAAATGTAGTCATAAACGGTAAGGCATCTAAATGGACCAATGTAAGTAGCGGGGTACCCCAGGGATCGGTACTAGGACCAATTATCTTTCTAATTTACATCAACGACATAGATGAGGGTCTCACCTGTACAATCTCAAAATTTGCTGACGATACAAAAATTGCAAATGGCGTACTCTCAAAAGATCAAGTTGACGATATGCAACACAATCTAGATAAATTGTCACATTGGGCCCAAATTTGGCAAATGAGTTTCAATGCGGATAAATGTAAAGTACTACATATCGGATACCTAAATGAGAAAGCAAACTATTCGATGAATGGCACTCAGCTTAAGAATGTAAACAGAGAAACCGATCTGGGAGTAACAATATCGAGTAACCTAAAACCGAGTCAACAATGTTCAGAAGTTGTTAAGAAGGCAAACAAAATAATTGGCTTTATAGGCAGATCATTTGAGCATAAATCCAAAGACGTAATCCTAACCCTTTACAATTCCTTAGTCCGCCCTCTTCTGGAATACTGCGTTCAATGCTGGTGCCCTTATTACCAAAAAGACATAAACAAGCTAGAACGAGTTCAACGTAGAGTTACCAAAATGATACATAGCCTAAAGAACAAACCATACGAAGAGCGTCTTAGAGAATTAAATCTATTTCCTTTAACCCAGCGCAGATTAAGAGGTGACTTAATTCAAGTGTTCAAAATCATCAAAGGCATCGACAATATGAACTGTAGTAAGTACTTCACTATCGACCAATCTAATTACACGCGGGGAAACGGTTGCAAAATTATTGGTAAATCTTTTAACTCACACGAATCTAAGAATTTCTTCTTCAATCGAGTTGTCAACTTGTGGAATGGGCTTCCCCGAGACGTTATAGACTGCAGCACCGTTGATTCATTTAAATTCCGCCTAGACAAATATCTCGCATCAAACCCGCGACTGACTGCGTTTGTAAATGAATAACTTTATTTTATCCTCCCCTCAGTTTCTAACCCATATGTCCCCTACTAACTTCTTAGTCCTGCCACGTTAGTGGCAGGGCAGTAGTTCCCTTTCCAATGTTCCCTTACTCACTCTAAACCACTGTTTGGACACTTGATCCTCAGTGTTTTGGAGGACAAGCAGCCTAGAAGGGTCACTAGATATGTTGTTGCTTGATTTCCTTTGTACTCCTTTGTATACTGTATGTGTGTGTATGTATATCCCTTATTATCCCTAAGGCTTAGCCCCATTAGCCTTGCTATTTTACGACCTTACACCCCATTTACTACGACCTTTCGTGTCATCTAGGTGACACATTTATCCTGGCGAGCAATAACGAGCCTGCAATATAGTAGGAAGCGGTATTAAATGTTCATAAATGTTGAAGCCTCGACAATAATACAGGAATCTCTGATATATATATATATATATATATATATATATATAATTATACATACGACTGACACCTTTGCATAAACCAGATAGGATCCCTGGATTAAAGAATCATACCAACACCCTGTCCCATCCCCCGTGACCGTCTAAATAACACGTGTTCCTCATAATATGTTCAAACACTATCCACAGGGTGCTAAACAAGAGCCAAGTCCAATGTTGTTAGTCTTTATTAACCCATTCAGTATCAGGGACGTCATTTTCATCATATTCTGGCAACTACAAGACGATTGCATTCAGATTAGGAAGGGCTCAAGCAATAATGAGGCTTCAAACTATCTCAACCAACCTTTTTAACTACAATAGATCCTTCTTAAGCTGCATGATATCGTTTAAATATGGCTAGACAAATATATAACACTCATTTTCACATTTTCAAACACTCTCCACAGGTTGTCAAACAAGAGCCAATAAAGTCCAATATATTTAGTTTTTATTAACTCCTTCTGTACCGTGATGTTTTTTAAATAATATTCTTTGCTATATTTAGACAGTTTTATGTAGTTTAAGAAGGATCTGTGGTAGTAAAAAGGGTCAAGTGAGATAGTTCGAAGCTTGGTAAATGCTGGAGAGCTTGCTGTCTTGAGCCGACTCAAGACAGAGCAAGAACAGGGAAAACACAAAAACAACACAAAACAATAAATAAACACAGACAAAAAACACAAACTCACACACATCCAGGTCACCCAGGAGAAAACCCAGAGACCAGGGTCACCAAGGTCGCTCCAGCACTCCCCCGGCCCCCGACCACCCGGAGAGGTTCCGATCTCGGCAGGCAGACATGCAGCGGAGCCAAAGCCACTAGCCCTCCCACCACACTCGCAGGCGCACCCTTTATATTAATCGTCTCCCCGGGCCAGGCGCCTGATAGACTATTATCTAGTCCAACTTGCGCCCGACCCCTTACTCCAACTGACCACGTTTTCACTCAACTATTCACAAGCATTCTCCATTCACTCCTGTCCACCACCACTTCCCCTGCCTGATCTATAGTCATTCCTCTATCATCCAAAGCCTTTCTTACACAGTCTCTCCATCTCAATGGGGGTCTTCCTGCCCTTCTATCTCTCCTTGTACCTGACTCACATATTCTCTTTGTAAGCCTTTCCTCTTCCATTCGTTCAACATAACCATACCAGCTCAGCACCCTTCTGTCCACTCTGGCTGACAAATGTTCCTGCTGCCCCACTCTCCTACGTATCTCTTCATTCCTCAATCTGTCTCTACGAGTAACTCCACACATACTCCTCAAGCAGCTCATCTCCATCACATCCAGCCCTCTTTTTTTCTTGGGATGGACCAAACATGGACCTGCACCAACCTTTCTGTATGCTTCACATGTCGGGGGTAAATGAGCACACTGTAATTTCCGAATCGTTGTCCGTCACGAAGGTTTATGTAAATTACATTTTGTTTGGCTGCATTTATTCAGTTACAAAGTGAGTATACAGAACAAATAGTTGGAAGTAATAATTATCCCCACAATGAAAAGATTACAAAAATAACGAACGACAAACATACATTAATGTTTTAATTCCCCGGGAAAAGTATTCCTTAATTCGTACCGGTAATATAAATGAGCTAACATATTACAAATGTTGCCCTATTAAGATAACATTTTCAGGGTCTCCTGCCAGACTGTCACCCAAGTTTCTTATTTCTCTTTAGCAATGTTCAATTGTGTCATATGTTTCACTACCCTTGGTCCTTAACCGTATCTGGTCCGAGGATTGTCTTGTTGGCAATCGTTCGGAAACTTTAAAAGTGTTCATCTGATTAATTTGGCGATTATAAAATATGACAGCCCATTCTGCTGTTAAATTACTGCAACGAGCGTTAGCGAGCCTGCAGTTTAGGAGAAATTGGCCTTCATTAGGGATATACTGTATATATATATATATCCAGATATTTATAATTGCATAAAGAAAAACATAGGTGGTCGACGACTTCTTATGAGTGGGCTAGAGACTACGGTATCCGAGTGTACTATCAACGATAACAGTTCGTTCCCCCACCCGGCCAATGAGTGCATCCGAATCACCTGGGGGTCGATAAACGAAGCATTTATTGGGTATTAGTGTCACTTCTTTCATATGCTTCATTTGTCGACCCCAGGTGTTTAGGATTCACTCAGTGGCAGGTTGTGGGAACGAACCTTTGTCGGTTAAGTTAGTTAGTAAAAATAGGACTTCAGAGGTTATCAACACTAATGGAATATTAAGCCAGCACACTGTAAGTCAAGAATAACGTCAGGACTGGAGCCTCTTTTCGAGAACTCCAGTCCCTGCTTTTGTCGGTGATAGTAAAGTCTAAGATATATTATAGCCTGGCCTCGCATGAACCCTCGAACACAACAAGTGAACCTCCAAAACTTAAATATTAGGTTGAGAATTAATGAGATGATTCGATTCAGTTCGGGATAGCTTCGAAAACCTAAGAGGGTTTGTGTTAGTTTGCTCCCTAGACCTCCATCAAACTAAAAATTACACCCATTAGACCATCGTTCAAGATAAATTTGAATATTTTTCGATAGAAAAATGTCCCGGCCCAAGGCCGGCTCCTCTTAAATTACAGGCTCGCTATCACTCGCCAGGAAACAATCGACACCAAAATGGTACGAAATAACTTAAATTTTACAAATGGGGCGAAAGGTATCAAAATCGCCAATCTCAAAAGCAATGGGGCTAAGCATGAGGGAGAAAGGGGTTGAGAAAAATATCCCTCAAGTGGAAAATTCCCCCTAAGGCCACGATTTATGTCCTAGTGTGTACGGTCGTAGCCAAGGGATTTAAGGGGACATGTTATGTTCGGGGGTCTACATATTTATATATTCAGTTATTGGTTTAGTTTCCTCGCTAGACCTCCATCAAGCTTTAAAAACACCCTCCAGACCCCGCTCAAGATAGATTTGTAAATTTTTCGGTAGAAAAGTGTCCCGCCGAAGGCCGGTTCCGCTTAAAATTACAGGCTCGCTACCGCTCGCCAGGATAAAATCGACACCTAAATGGCACGAAAGGTCTAAAATAGTACATCTAAATGGGGCGAAAGGTGTTAAAAACGCCAAACTAATGGGTCGAACGTCATATAATCTCAAAACTAATGGGGCTAAACACGAGGGAAAATGAGGTCTAAAAAATTACCCATCTCCCTTAATTGCAATGTTTTATACTTTCTTAAAGCATGAAAACCATACTTGCACCACCAAGCAACGGACTGGAGTTATCGAAAATAGGGTTCAGTTCTGACGCTATTCTTGACCTATAGTGTGCTAGTGTGCTAGTTCTGACGCTATTCTTGACCTATAGTGTGCTAGTGTGCTAGTTCTGACGCTATTCTTGACCTATAGTGTGCTAGTGTGCTAGTTCTGACGCTATTCTTGACCTATAGTGTGCTAGTGTGCTAGTTCTGACGCTATTCTTGACCTATAGTGTGCTAGTGTGCTAGTTCTGACGCTATTCTTGACCTATAGTGTGCTAGTGTGCTAGTTCTGACGCTATTCTTGACCTATAGTGTGCTAGTGTGCTAGTTCTGACGCTATTCTTGACCTATAGTGTGCTAGTGTGCTAGTTCTGACGCTATTCTTGACCTATAGTGTGCGGCTAAAGGCGAGATCTCCACTTGAGGGACTTTTTCGGGACCCCTTTCTCCCTCATGTAGAGCCCCATTGCTTTTGAGATTATAAGACGTTCATCCCATTTGTTTGGCGATTTCAGGAACTTTTGTGTCATTTAGGTGTCGTTTTTTTTTCCTGGCGAGCGATAGAGAGCCTGTAAATTAAGAGGGTCCGAACAATTTACAAATTGATCTTGGAAGGGTCTAGAGGGTGTCATTTTAAGTTTGATGGAGGTCTAGGGAATAAACTAAAAACCTCCCCTTAGTAATCCAGAAGGGATGATAACCTCTCAAGTCCCATTTTAACAACCAACTCAACGAAAATCGAACTGAATCTAAGGATTATCTGTAATCAATGACCACCCTCTGGCTTCAAGTACACGGATATGTTCAAATATTTACGACCAAGACTGTACGACCTGACGACCTTTAACGCTATGTGTCTAGTGTAGGATAGGATGGTGTGGGTGTACAGTATATGTCGTCTTTGCTATACTGTATACATGAATCTGCATACCGGTACACTCCATGATTTTGGGCACGGAAGCAAAATGAGTGTGATTGGCTTATAAGAATAATTTGCTGTAATCATTTTCATATTATCACCAACCCACCAATTCATTTACAAATATACCTAACTAATGATATTATTATGTTCCTTCCAACAACCAACTATACTCCTAAAATCGATTAATGAAATTTACAGACACATGTGGCAGTCCGTGGATTCGAACCCAGGATGCTCACACCGAAAATCAACACCTTATGCATCGCACCACGAAGACAGTCATAAATGAAATTAATTAATACATGTGGTACTCCAAGGATTTGAATACTCACACCGAAATTCCGCGCACTAACCACTACGCTATCAAGACTGGCAATTGAACATATGAATTAACTAGTGCATTACCATCTACACTTCTAATTTAATCATACTATTTTTCCTTACACACATAAAATGACAGTGTATGCATGTTCGTGTACGCACACAGAGATGTTCGTGTGACCAACTGTACGCACACAGAGATGGTTGTGTTGATGCTCCTTAAGGGGGACGGACCGTGTGACCAACTGTACGCACACAGAGATTTTTTTTTTTTTTTTTTTTTTAAGAGACAATGAATGGAGGAAGGAAAAACACAGATAAAACAAAAAGGTCCATGTGCCTAAAGGCATCCTCCATTCATAAAATGTTTGTAACAACTGGATTTAAACATTTGTTGATTGTAAGTTTGTGGAAAGCAATTCGAGGGAAGTGAATTCCAAAGAGTAGTAGCTCTGGGGATAAATGAATTCTGATAAGCAGAAGTTCTGCATTGTGGAGGAGAAAGTGTAAATTCATGGGCGCTCTCAGCTGCCCTAGTTCTACGGGGAAAGATGTGGAGAGGCGGCACAATTGAAGCAAGTTCCTCGGAACAATTGCTGTGAAAATATCTGTAGAATAATGCAAGGGATGCAACGTTCTTCGTATGGCTAATGTAGGAAGGTCCTGTGTGATTGCAGGGTTATTGATTAATCTAATAGCTTTATTTTGAATTTTGTCCAACTGCCTCAATGCAACCACTCCACTTCCACCCCACAGAGGTGAACAGTAATCCATCTGAGAGCGCACATGACTTTTATATATTACGGCCAACTGCTCGTCAGTGAAGAATTCTCGAACTCTGTACAGGAGTCCCAGTTTTTTAGAGGCATTCTTAGCAATGCTTCTAACATAATGTGTCCAGCTCAAGTTAGTAGTTAATGTTACACCGAGAATGTCAATACTAGGGGAAGTGGGAATATTTACATCATTAAAAAATATATGGGAGTCAGTGAGATTCTGTCGGTTAGAAAATTGAATGTACTTGGTTTTCTGTGCATTAAAGGAAACTAGATTCTCTTGTCCCCATTCATTAATTCTAGAAAGGTCCTGGTTCAGAGAAATTGCAGTGTTTATTTTTGAATTTATAAGATCGGGTTGGGTGAAAGAATTGGTAAATGTGAAGGAACTGTGGAGTGTTGAGTCATCTGCGTAGGAATGTATTGGATTATGAGTGGTAGATATGAGATCATTGATATGAATGAGGAACAGAGTTGGGGCCAAAACTGATCCCTGGGGAACACCAGCATTTATTGAGTGAAATTGAGAATAAAGGCCATCTACCATTACACGTATTTTTCTGTTATGAAGATAAGAAGAAATTAGTGGAACTAATGATGCAAGGCCGTAGTGTGACATCTTCGACAATAAGGATTGATGCCAGACTCTATCAAATGCCTTTGATATATCCAGTGCTATTGTATGTGTTTCACCATGTTGGTCTGTAGCTTGGTTGATTTGATGCGTAAGAAGGCAAAGAATGTCTGCAGTTGATCGACATCGTCTAAAACCATATTGCCTATCACTGATTAATTTATTATTCTCCAGATGCTTAATTATGTGATTATTTAATATAATTTCAAAAACTTTGCCAAGAGTGGAAGTTATAGCTATTGGTCTGTAGTTTGATGGATCTGAAGAGGCACCTTTTTTAGGAACTGGATGGATGTTTGCTTCTTTCCAGGGTACTGGGAAGCATGAGGTATGAGTACACAGACGGAAAAATTTTGCCAATACAGGAGCGAGCACCAAGGAGCAATTCTTAAGTACTATTGGAGGAATTTCATCTGGACCAGGAGCCTTATCTACTGAGAGATTCTGCAAAATAGTTTTGACATGTCTGGTGTGGATCTTAAGTGAGGGAATTTCAGGTGAATTAAAATTAAGTACAGGGACATCTTGATTTATGTCATCTAAGGTTGAGTTGGTGGAGAAAATATCTGCAAGAAGGTTAGCTTTACCTCGTGGGTCACTTACAAGATTGCCAGTCGGAGATTTTAATGGTGGAATGGATGAAGCAGTAGTGAAGTTGGATTTGAATGAGTTAAGAGTAGACCAAAATATTTTGTTATCATTTGGATTATTTAGAAGTTTATTTGCCTGCTTATGGAGAAAGTTTGATTTAGTTAGGTTTAATACAGTTTTGGCATGATTTCTGATGTTTCTAAAGTAATTTAAAGGCTTCATGTGTTTTTGATCTTGTGTATGCATTGTAGGCTATTGCTTTTTGTTCAGTTACTCTAGCACAATTATGGTCAAACCATTTAGGTGAATTAGATCTTTTACTGTACTTTTGATGAGGAATAAAAGTTTCCATTCCAATTTTTACAAAATCTTGTATGTGGCTCAAGGTGGAGTGTGCATCATTAGAAAAGAAAGAGGTCCAGGGAATATCAATAAAGAAACCTTGAAGACCCTCCCAGTCTGCCCTATCGTAATGCCATTTAGTCACCAAAACAGGTTCAGAGTGGGAAGGTGTGGTAGGTGATAGACAGGTGGCCTGTATCAGACAGTGATCAGAAGATCCAAGTGGGGACCTCACTGTAACATCATAATTTTCTGAATTGGTTGTTAAAAATAAGTCGAGTAGGTGGGAATTATGATTAGGATTATCTGGTACACGGGTGGGTTGGTTGACTAGTTGAATGAGATTAAATGAGTCTGCAAATAGCTCACATTCAAGACCAGCATCATCAGTCCTGGCTGAATGAGTGAGCCATTCAACATTATGGACATTAAAATCACCCAACACAGTGATTTCAGAAGAAGCATTTAAGTTGAGGACACTGAGTTGTGAGGACAGAGAATCAAAAAGACTTTGCTCTTTGATGTTTGATCTTTGGTTGTGTTGATGCTCCTTAAGGGGGACGGACCGTGTGACCAACTGTACGCACTCAGAGATGGTTGTGTTGATGCTCCTTAAGGGGGACGGACCGTGTGACCAACTGTACGCACACAGAGATGGTTGTGTTGATGCTCCTTAAGGGGGACGGACCGTGTTTTGTTTGTTATGTTGGTCTATTAATTCGTAAACTCTTTAGTTTTCTCGCTAGACCACCATCAAGCATAGAAAACAAAAACCTAGACCCCCTTTTAAGATAAATTTGTAAATTTTTCGATAGAAAAATTTCCCGGCCGAAGGCCGGTTCCTCTTAAAATGTCAGGGTCGCTATCACTCGCCACCTAAATGGTACTCAAAGTCTTAAAATTAACAAACGAAATGGGACGAAATGTGTTTTTATAATTTCAAAACAAATGAGGCTTAACACGAGGGAGAAATGAGACTCTAAAAACTAACTGCCTCCCCTTAACACCTGTACCGGCGACGTCTCTCTAATTTTATCCTTGCTACCATTAGACGATTATATTCAGATTAACAAAGGGTCTCCAGCATCAAACAGGCTTGGAAATATCTCATTTAAGTCATTTAATTTCCACAGATCCTCCTTAAGCTGCACATATTGTCTAAATATATAGTTAAAATATACTACAAAAGACGTCGCCGGTAAGGAAGGTGTTAAGATTAGCATATTGTGAGTTTAAACCATTTGTCAGTCCAAAAAATATGGTTTTACATTCAACTTCGACATTTCAGTGTGATGATAGATGAGTGCCATTGATTCTCAGGATAATATTTTATTTGGATCCCCTTCTCCCTCATGTTTAACCCCATTAGCTTTGATATTTAAACACGGTCGCCCCAACTATTTGCGGGCACAACTGTTCCAATGTTTCTATCAGTATATGTGCGAGACATTTTCTCTCCTAACAGCTATATTTAAATATTTGTGTGCTGCTTTAATCTATCTAATTACCTATCCACTCGTCTACCAGTGTTCTGCTTGTTTCATCTTTAAAGGGGGGTAGTGCCTATAGTTTGGTCCATTAATTGATTTACTTACTTCCATTTTTAGTGTCCTCGCTAGACCTCCATCAAGCTTAAAATAAAAATAAATAAAATCCCCTTCAAGATAAATTTGTACATTTTTCGATAGAAAAATATCCCGGCCGATCCTCTCAAAATTATAGGAGCGCTATCGCTCGCCAGAAAAAATAATCGACACCTAAATGGCACGAAAGGTCTTACTATTGACAAAGGAATGTGGCGAAAGGTCTTTAAATCGCCAAACTAACGGGCCTGACGTCTTAAAATCCGAAAATTAATGGAGCTAAACATTTGGGAGGAGGGCCAGGTAAACCAACTATTCCCCTTTAACCCATTCCCCAACGGTGGCGTCCTTTCCATTATATTCTGGCAACTATTAGACGGTTTTATTCAGCTTAGGAAGGATGTCTACCCGCTTAAAGATTACAGACTATATCAATTGATCCTCTTAGCTACCACATATTATCTTCCTAACCTTCATAAAATTGTCTAAATGTAGCTGAAATAATAGCAAAACGACGTAGTGGGTACTCAAGGGTTACATTATTTATCTCTTTATTTATGAATAACTTACAGAATTAAACGTATGCTGTACAGTTGCCCAAATAAGTTATGTTTCTTTCTGTGATCTTATGCATGAAAATAAATGCGCTTGATTGAATTACGAGTGTAGTCTTATGCAGTGGTTAACTCACCTCATTAGTCGACTGATAATTAAAAGCAGCCACACTCACAAATAACAATTCATTCATACTATGTTACTTACATACAGAAGATCATAACGAGGAACATAACTTATGTAGGCAACTGTACGTGCTAGAAAAATATATGGAGAGAATCAGAGTGTCAAACCTGAGCATTTTTGTTCGAAGACTAACACGAATATGAATATGAATACAAGAACATTTATATGATATAGCATTGTTTCGGTCATTCTATAACTTCCAAACACAATATGAGAAGGAATACAATGGAATTTACATGATATATAGCAATGTTTTGGTCATGTTATCACTTCCAAAGACATAAATAACACTGTAAACCATGATTATATCTGCGCTTATACATTAACTCATTCTGAACTGGCAACATCATTTTAACTTTATTCTGGCTACTATTAGACGAGTTCATTGAGTTCTTGCTGAACTCTGAAGAGTCGGCTACCCCCAAAATGGGGATTGGGCCTGAGCATATAGATAGATAGATAGGTCCATGTTTGGAGGATAACATAACAGAGAGGGAATGAAGGGAGCAACATGTCTTCCTAATATGACTTGACATTAACGTTTAGTGTATAAACGAGCACAGTACCTATGTTTTCAATCGGGAAAAAAAATCTGTGAAAACGATTACGTGAAAAATATCAAATTAAGTTGATATTCTTAGAAAACTACAACCATAGACGGACACCAATTATTTATCAAAATTTACTTGGTGCCCCGACATCACTTATTTGACCGACTGTTCCGTCTACGACATAGACATACTGTATACCGTGGCCTCAAGCTTTCAAAAGGAATCCCGAACAAAGGTATTGCCATAGACGTATGCTGGAAGGGTTTATCTGTTAGATCTCCATCCAAAAAAACAGGACCCCCCTTTCGATATTATTTTGTACAGTCACGAGCATAAATGATGTGACATCAACCAAATCACGTCAACTCTTTCATTACGAAAGGTTTATGCTAAGCTGAATAAAATAGTCTGGCAGTAGCTAGAATGAAATATAGAAATAATTGTGAGTTTAGAAATGCCTTTAAAATGAAGGGGTGAACATTATGTGGTTAGTGTCCCAGTATTTATGCTCGTGACTGTACATTGTTTTTCATAGTGACAAACAAATGAGCGAAAGTTCTTATAATCGATAAACTAATGAGGCGTACGCCTTAACATCTCATAAATAATGCGGCTAAACATGAGGGGGAAGGGGGTTCTAAAATACAGGGAGTTACCCCCATGTTATAAAGTTAAGGGAGGGGACGTTAATTTAGTATTTCATTATATATTATTACTACTGGTATATATAATTTAGTATTTCATTATAATTATATTATTACTACTGGTATATATAATTTGTTGTAGTTTGCTCCCTAGACCTCTATCAAGCTTATAATAAAAACATCCCAAAGGCCCCCCTTGGAGATAAATTTTACATTTTTCGGTAGAAAAATGTCCCGCCCAAAGGCTGGTTCCTCCGAAATTACAGACTCGCTTTCACTCGCCAGGGTAAAAAACGACACCAAAATGGCAACACAGAACCTAATATTGGTAAAGAAATGGGCGAAAGTCTTACAATTTGAAAACTAATGGGGCTAAACATGAAGGAGAAGGAATTTCACAAACCCAACCATCCCCCCGTTGTGCAGAAGCGTATAATAATGTGTGTCCGCCTTGGCTTTATATGCAGGTCCTTAACATTTACGCGGCCCCTTTAGAAGATTATGACGCATTTGACAGTTTATTTTGACTATCATTAGACGATATCATACAGTTTAACAAAGATTTGTGATAATTATGAGGGCAAGACTCACAATTAACCCTCAGATATCCATAAACCAATCCTAATCTGAATAAAATCGTCTACTAATAGCCAGAAAACATAAAATAATTGCGTAATCGTATCTTGGAAGGGTTAAGCTGTTATGCAGAAGCGTATACTGTGAACCCGCCTCGTTGTATATATGCAGGTCCTTGACATTTACACGCCCCCCCCCCCCTTGCCATTTAGCAAACCTTTAGAACGGCTGAGCTGGGCTGGCGTTAACTCAGCTTGGGAAAGGTTAGTTATCGCTGTGTGGGTTGGGGATCAAACTGCTTATTTTCCAGATAAGAGTATGGGCTAGTAGGTTGCCTTTTGAATGTACAGTTGCCCACATAAGTTCTGATCCTCTCCCAGTGATCTTGTACATGGAAAAATAATGTGCACGATTGAATTACGAGGCAGTGGTTAACTCACCTAACTAGTCAACTGATGATTATAGAAACCACATACTAATTTCGCCAGAATGAACAGAACTTATTTGGCCAACTGTACGTGGTCAGGAATTTTTGGACAATGCAAGCAGGAAGAAATATATGGTACGGTACACTAACGAATTATTTTGGTAAGCTTAGGACTGCAATACCGGTTTCCATTAGTTAATGGTCACCTTGTTGTTTTCATCATTAAGAGGTATTCAAGTAATCCTGACCACGACTGTTGTATAACACATTTCTGGCTATCAATACCCGTTTATATTCAGTTTAGAATGGACGGTAGTCAGAGGATTTTACCCTCTCGACTGAATAAAATCGTCTATGAGAACCAGAATAAGATTGAGAAATATGCCAGAGTACTAGAAGGGCAAACCTAAATAATTGTGTGCAGTATTTGTTTCCAAAGAATCATTCCTCACACAGCCAGTCAGTCAGTAGCCAGTCCATATACTCCCACAAGGGGTATGGAGGATCAGCAAGAGACTCGAGAAAGGAAAATGAGGTGACAAGAGAAGAATACATAAAAGTTCGCCACACAACAATCGAACTTCCTATGATTCACTGGACTGTAATGATGATAAGGCCTTCACATTAGCAGCATTTGTCCGACGCCCTTGAAGAAGGGCGTCAATTCGGATCAAATTAGTTTGTAGATTTGAATGAATATGAGAAGAAATGCATGCAAATTAACATGACATTGCATTGTTTTGGCCATTATATCACATCCAAAGACATAACTTGAACTATAACCCATAGTTGTCTGTTTGCATATAGATCAATAAAAACTACAGTTTATAAAGGATCTCTAGGAATCAAAGTGGTAAAACTAATTTGTTCTCAAGTTCCCTCAAGTTATCCCTAAACTTATTAAATATCGTGGTGCAAATTACACAGTGTACTAATGACACCATAATACACATCCTGTGTGCGAGCTATACAAATCCAAAAACGGGAACCACCCCTTTAACCCTTAACTGGCGGCCCTCAACATATGTCGAGTGAAATAAATTTGGACTATGTGGCGGTGCACGACAGCTGTCGAGTGCCATTTTCAGCACGTAATGTTGCTGAGAGAGAGAGCTGAGCGGTGGGACGAGCGTAGTAACCTTATGACCGCTCCCCATGACCACCGTGGACCTACTGAACTGTATCCCACCCTTCTCCCCCCTTTGTCACTCGCTACACAGGGAATTATGTACGGAAATTACCTTATTTTAGGGTTTTTGCACTTGTGTTGCATGATCGTTGCAAGAGAACCAGCGGTCGTACATGGATGGTTCAGGTGTCATTGGAAAGCTCTGTTTACGCCCTTTCAGGGATAAATATTTGTTTTCCGCCCTGGGTCTTGTTTATGCATGACAATGAGCACGGAAACAACCCTATTTATGGTAAAAAAAAAAACGCTGTGCGGTACGGTGTAAAATACACACCACCCGCTCTTAAGGCATTAAACAGAGTATACCCAAACACTCATTAATGTTAAAAAGGCATTATAGCATACAAAAAAAATAATAATAAATAAATAAACAAAAAATAATGAATATATACTGTATATAAATAAATAAGAAATTAAAAATAATATTCATTAAATATATAATACAGTTAAAGTTAAAAATGAGAGGGGATAGACAGATTGTCTCGAGGATTGGGAAAGGAGGAAAGAAAAGGCAAAGTAGAAGAGTAACTGGTGGAGGGCTGTCATCGTTGCTATTGCTTAAAGGTTTTCCCCTAGTATTAATTTATATTTGAGATAAAATGGGACTTCAGAGGCTATCAAACCTTCTGGATTTTTAAGCCAGTACACTGCAAGTCAAGTACATTTTCAGGACTGGAGCCCCTTTTTTAAAACTCCAGTCCCTCGTAAAAATAGTATAAATATATCCAATATATCTATATAAATTTATAAAAAGGAACTGAACACAAAGGTCTTACCCACCCAGGTTTCTCTAAAAACAAAAACGGGAAAAACTAAATAAGATGGTCACCAATTTTCCCATGGATTTTTGTATTTTTCCCTGTTAGTTTTCATCAATATATAGTGTTTGGAAATAATTACAACCCTCGGCGAAACCATTTTCCCCATTATACAACGATCTTAAGACACGCCGCCCGATAGTGGGGAGGGCTATGAAGTACAGGGAAAATGAGGGGTTAAATGCATAAAACGGCGATTAAAACTTATTTTAGCAAAACTTGGCTCGGGTTTTAAGGTATTTCTAAGGCCTAAAACCCAATATTTCGAAAACCCGAGCCAAGTTTTGGCCAAAGCTGGCTCGGATTTTGAGAGTTTGTAGACAACAAAATGACAGTAACCTCATTTAGAAATTTGGCTCAGGTTTCCCGAAATTGCAAAGCCATAAAACCCGAATTTTGGAAAACCCGAGCCAAGTTTTGGCAAAACTTGGCTCGGATTTTGGGAATTATAAGAGTAAACAAATTACAGTAACCTAATTTAGAATTTTGGCTCATGTTTCCCTAAATTGCAAACCCTAAAAAGCATAATTTTGGAAAACCCGAGCCAATTTTTGGCAAAACCTGGATCGTATTTTGAGAATCGAAAAAGACTAACTAAATGTCGGAAATCGGCTCATGATTTCCCTAATTGCAAAGCCATATAACCAGATTTATCGAAAACGTAGCACTTATTTAAATCATAAATATCCAGTAACATAGACCTAGTATATACATTGGATGCAAGCCTAATCCACACCTAACGCCTACAATGTGTCCGTAGTACCTAGTAGGCCTACGTGGGATACAACATGGCGGTTGGGCCGGCGCCCATTTAGTAGCTTACCGGTATTCGGCCGTATCGGTATCTGTAAATACGAATGCGAGTCACTTTGAGCGGATGCACAATCTAACCTAATTAACCTAATTAACCTAATTAACCTAACCTAACCTAACCTAACCTAACCTAACCTAACCTAACTTAACTTAACCTAACCTAACCTAAATGCGCCTCCGCTTGAATATGAATTCGCTCAAAGTGTCCAGATACCGTAAATACTACCGCAACTACGAATCTTGTTTCTGAGACCTAGTATATTAACCTAACCAAACAACCCAACCTATCGACAGAGATGGGCAGGTGGAGTGAACTAAAAAGCTGGTGGACAGACCTCGGCATACAGGTGAAAATAGCGTGTGTACGAATCGGTGCCGTCTATAGGAAGGTATTGACAACCATGTTACAAGAAAATTCCATTTTAGTACCATATATTTTTATTAGGTTTTGCCGAGGCTTAAAACACATTTTCATATTATGTTTAGAGCATATAAAATCCATGTTTGTTTTCAAATATTGCAAAATAATTGGTGACCAACTTATTTAGTTATACTCAAAAACGTTAAAGCATTGAAGGACTACTTACCCATTCAGTAAGTTTGAGCTAGATTCGACGATATAAATTGTTGGTTGCCATTTGCAAGTTCTCTAGTTAATACACCCATGACGTAGGTAATCTGTTTAATAACTAAGATATGAATATTGTGGAGCATCCAGAAGCCGGCTTAATGTCACAATTAAATAATGAAGAACGATTCTTATCTATTGTATTTTATCACTCAAGCTATATTGATAATATAACTATAATTAAATACATAGCATATATATATATATATATATATATATATTATAAGTGTTCGTAACATATATATTTCGGTGATACATTACTATATTATTAAAATGCAATTGATGACATTTTAAAATATATTTATAAGATTAATGTGTACCTTGAATGTAAGATAATAATAAAGCTAATGACCTGATAATGACTTTTTACTTAATCGTTTTTGTTCTGTAATGTTAGACAAATATAATGCAATACTGCAATACGACTATACTCCATTCAGTTGACCCACGCATCTGGCTTCAAACTGGTGTTTGTATCGAGGCTCATGATTGGCTATCTTATCAGTACCCTAGCTCAATGGCCAAAATAAGTGGCAGAGCTGATAATAATTTATTATTATATTGATTAGTCCTTATATATCCATTAGAATCGATACGTTTAAGACATTTCAATGATTACTTAATAAATTACAGTCTTACCCGAGTATAGAGAGCTATTATATATCACATGAAACACACTAATAACGTATATATCACAAAGTAAACACAAGCGAAATAAATACATGATAAACGAGGGAGGTAAGCGAGTGGTGAAGACTGACTGACTCGCTAACGCGGCTTAGCCAATCACAGGCCGGGATTTACTTATCACACATTTAAAATAGGCAGTGACTGCATTTCTTACCTTACAAACACCAGTTAGAAGCCAGATGCACGGGTCAACTGAATGACGTATAGCCTAGTCAAATGTGCTAACCACAAACAATTTCTTATCGATTCTCTCTGATTTAGTACTGGTTCGTTTAAGTAAAGGATTACAATTGGATTATTAATCATACTGCAATTAGGTAAAGTGCCTATTTTAGACCGTCAAAACAAAATCATAATAATATTAATATGCCTATTAAAAAAATAAAACCAAATAATTTCGCCCTTTTGTCAACATCACGATTGCAGTTTGGTTGTTCAGGTTATCATAATAAGTAAAGTTTCTTTAGTTTCCATATTTTCCCAAAAGTTTCAAATAATTGTCATTTTCTTTCACCACAAATTCAGTGTATAACACTTAAAATACCTATTTTCCGAAGAGATAACGACAATTTAATTGTAATGAAAATTCACCAGTTCAGACAATCCTAAGGAGCGATCGCGGGAGAGTGTGGGAAAGCTACGGGCATACACCCTCTCTCCACCAAGTCCAGACAGACACTGGCTCAGCTGGCTGCTTCCCTCGGTCTCCATCTCTCTCTTGCTTACCCTTTCTCTCTCTTCCTCTCCATTTATCTCTCTCTCTCTCTCTCTCTCTCTCTCTCTCTCTCTCTCTCTCTCTCTAATCATCTACCCTATTATGTGGACTGTTGATTCTCTCTTCTCAGTTTTGGTTTTCCCATTTTCATTATTGTTCCCCTCCCTTTGCTTCCTTCTTTCATTCGTTGCCTTGTCTTAACTCTCTCTCTCTCTCTCTCTCTCTCTCTCTCTCTCTCTCTCTCTCTCTCTCTCATTCTACCCTATTTGTGGACTGGCTTTCTCTTCTCAGTTCATACCCGTTTTCCGTCCCTTTGTTTCCTTCTCCCGTTCCTTGCTTTGTCTTAACACCCCCCCCCCCCCCCTCCCCGTCTCCTCTCTCTCTCTCTCGTATTTAACTTCCCTCTCCCCTTATTCCCCCTCATGAAATAAGCCCCACATAAAACAGAACCCAATCAAAGTATTCTTTACTAATGCCCGGATTATTCGAAACTCATTCTCAGACTTGGAAGAAATTGCATATACTGAAAATCATGATATTATAGGAATAACAGAATCCTGGCTCAACGTCGAGAACCAAGATTTCTTGGCAGAATGTTCACTGACAGGCTATAATATGTTAACTGACAGTCTATAATATGTTCACTGACAGGCTATAATATGTTCACTGACAGGCTATAATATGTTCACTGACAGTCTATAATATGTTCACTGACAGGCTATAATATGTTCACTGACAGGCTAATATGTTCACTGACAGGCTATAATATGTTCACTGACAGGCTATAATATGTTCACTGACAGGCTATAATATGTTCACTGACAGTCTATAATATGTTCACTGACAGGCTATAATATGTTCACTGACAGGCTATAATATGTTCACTGACAGGCTATAATATGTTCACTGACAGGCTATAATATGTTGGAATGTAGTAGACAAGACAGAAATGGAAGTAGTGTTTTACTATACGTCAGAGAAAGTCTTAATCCTATACTTGCTACCATTCAGACAATAAATCATATTGATGCAATTTATGTTAATTTAAACAAATACATCAAACGCCAAGGTAACCTTGGGACTAATTTACCGGCCAGAAGTCCAACCAACAAATATTGATTAGGAATTGTACAGTCACTTATAAAAAATCGTGGACCCCCCCCCCCCCCCACGTTAGAGCAGGTATAAAATGTTATTGTTTTTTAATAGGTACCCGAGACAGCCTACAGTAGGGCTCAGTACAGGGTGGGTGGGGTGGGGGGAAGGGAGGGTGTGTGTGAGATGGGGTAGTGGAGGAAACTTTCAAACTGCCAATTTCTTATTACATAAAGCAATATTTCACAGCATTTTAATCACCTACACCTATTACATTCACTATTTATCTATATATAATTAATAGTTGGTTCACTTTATACTACTGTATAATTCTGTACCGTATACGAGCATACCTATAGCTGTCTCTATATTGTCTTTATCTTTGCTCACTCATCCAACTCACTCTCTGACTCTCTCTCTCTCTCTCTCTCTCTCTCTCTCTCTCTCTCTCTCTCTCTCTCTCGCTCTCTCTCTCACTACAGTATATCTTCCAGAAAGTTATAAGCTGATTATCTATTTTACTTAGTTTTGTTTTCTTTGTTATCTTGTTAATTCATATTTCTGCCGATATTGCAAAGGCTGTTGCTACATGTTCTTGTTATTACTTTCATGCAACATGCTGTCTATTTTCCGGATTTATTATAGCATTAACTAAAGAAGCAATATGCCACAGTAAACTTACAACTATTTGAGTGATGATAACTACATTTTCCCAATCAATCGACAACGTATGCCATTCATTAGTGTATATAGAATGCACTATGCTCAATTTTACATCCATTTACGGGTTTAGTATTTATCGACCTATCCACCTGTCTAGCTATCCATTTATCTAAGTATAAAATCACCAATACTTTTGTTTAACTATTTTTCTGGTTTATTATCTATCCACCTACCCAACTGTCTAACTATCCATTTGTCTAAGTATAAAATCACCAATCCTTTTGTTTAACTATGTTTCTGGTTTATTATCTATCCACCTACCCAACTGTCTAACTATCCATTTGTCTAAGTATAAAATCACCAATCCTTTTGTTTAACTATGTTTCTGGTTTATTATCTATCCACCTACCCAACTGTCTAACTATCCATTTGTCTAACTATAAACTCAACAATCCATTAACATAAGAACATAAGAAAATGGGAGTCTGCAGAAAGCCGATTGGCCTAAGCAAGGCAGATCCCTGTCCCACACAACCCCAATTACAAAGCCCAATTATAGGCTCAACACTCTAATACCCTGAGGATCATCTTACCAAAACGGTTAGAGATTAACGCAGGATTACGGGGGTCTGCAGAGCGCTGATTGGCCCAACCCCGCTGATCCCCCTTAACACCCAACCCTTCTCGTCCATATGCTTATCCAATTTTATCTTAAAGCTCCCTATCGTTTTTAATCCCACTATAGCACTTGGTAGTCCATTCCACCCATCTACAACTCTGTTACCAAACCAATATTTGCCTATATCTTTTCTGAAACGAAATTTATCTAATTTGAATCCATTGGTACGAGTTCTTTCGCTATCACTGAGCTTTAGTACATTTTGTCATGTCCCCTTTGTTAATCCCACTAACCCACTTGAACACCTCTATCATATCCCCTCTAACTCTGCGTCTCTCTAACGAATGTAAGCCTAATTTCTTCAACCTTTCTTTATACGGAAGATTTCTAATATTATGGATCATTTTTGTCATTCTACGTTGTACTCTCTCCAATGAATCTATGTCCATTCTGTAATAAGGACACCAAAATTGAACAGCATAATCCATATGGGGTCTCACTAATGACAAGTAAAGTTTTAAGATAACATCAGCAGTTCTGTTACTCACACTCCTTGAGATGAACCCGAGAATCCTGTTTGCCTTGTTTCGAACGTTTATACACTGTTGTCTAGGCTTCAAATCATTGCTAACAAACACACCTAGATCATTCTCACAATTCGAGTTTTCTAATTCCACATTAGCTAGTTTATATTTAACATTTGTATGCATCTTCCCTATCTTTAATACCTTGCATTTGTCAATGTTAAACTTCATCTGCCAATTTACTGACCATTGGTGTAGGGTATCTAGATCCCTTTGGAGGCACTCTATATCTCTATCTGAATCAATTGTTCTCCCCATTTTGGTATCGTCTGCAAATTTACTTATCCTACTATTTATACCTAAATCAAGGTAATTTATGTATATAACATTTATGTATATAATATATTGTGTTAACTATTCTATTATAATGTATGTATATTGACATCTGTGTAACTATTAATTTGTATAACTATTCACCCACGTATCCATCTGTCTATATAATTAGCCATTCACCTCCATAATCATTCATTTGTAGATTATCCGCGCTTATATGTACTATATAATATATATATATATATATTATTTATATATATACGGTATATAATTTTGAGAATATATCACAAATACACGTGAGCCACTAAATGTTTCTAATCTCTCAGTGGGGATCGAACCGTCGACCATTAGACATAAGCGCGACGCACTGCCGTGGTGTAGTTGATTAAAAGCGTCGGCTATCGTCCTGATGGTCGACGGTTCGATCCCCACTGAGAGGCTAGAAATATATATATATATATATATATATATATATAGAGAGAGAGAGAGAGAGATAGAGAGAGATTACATTTCACTCAGCCACACTATATCTAACCACTGATTTTGAATATGTACCGGTATACTTCTTGTCAGTTTGAAATGAAGTTTTTGTATTAAATTTCAACAATCCAGCTATTTGAGAGACGTTTTACGTGAGTCATATATTGATTCTATTCATTGTAATATGGTAATAACAAATGGAAATTTTCTAATCACAATTGTTATATTCAAATAAGGAGAATTCTTGAAAATTATAGAAACATCTTTTATCAACTCGCTGGAATGCCGAAAATGAATGGAAAATTTAATATGATTTCGGACTGACAACACGTATGAAGCATTGTTTCTATGCCACATTATCCACCTGGCGATCTTCCCTTCTCTTTCATCCATACACTTGGGCAGAAAGGTCAAAGGTTTAATTAGAATTTGCCCGACAAGGGATCATCGTTTACATTAGTAACAAAGATTGGTGGATATTCTTGGCATTTAACTTGAGAAGACCGGTCCCCCCAAACCAAATACATGGCTCATTTTAAAAGAATCAATTGAAAGGGAACATTTAAGGTATTTTGTTGTGTCTATCTAAGAAAGTTTCTTGAGAACAAACTATGCCGCTTCCTTAGACACAATCGCCTCTTCAAGCTGAACATAATGACACAAGCTTCATAATTATTGTGAAAATATTATGAAACACAAGCACGCATTCAGGCAAATGCAGTAGCTACTTATGACAGTTTTGTCTAATTCTTTCAGAATTTACTCGATGAACATTAGTCGGTACGAGTTAGGCCTTTGCTTCTTTGACAACGATGTGGCACGAACTTGCCCGAGACTCAAGTGTTTGTGAGTCACCTCCCAAGATAATTGTATCTTTCACCGAACATATTGCCCGTAATGCAGATGCCTCACGGAAATCAATAACGGATAGCATGTTACGATTATGTTTTTTTTTTTTTTTTTTTTTTTTTAAAGAGACAATGAACGGAGGAAGGAAAAACACAGATAAAACAAAAAGGTCCATGTGCCTAAAGGCATCCTCCATTCATAAAATGTTTGTAACAACTGGATTTAAACATTTGTAGATTGTAAGTTTGTGGAAAGCAATTCGAGGAAGTGAATTCCAAAGAGTAGTAGCTCTGGGGATAAATGAATTCTGATAAGCAGAAGTTCTGCATTGTGGAGGAGAAGGTGTAAATTCATGGGCGCTCTCAGCTGCCCTAGTTCTACGGGGAAAGATGTGGAGAGGCGGCACAATTGAAGCAAGTTCCTCGGAACAATTGCCTGTGAAAATATCTGTAGAATAATGCAAGGGATGCAACGTTTCTTCGTATGGATAATGTAGGAAGGTCCTGTGTGATTGCAGGGTTTATTGATTAATCTAATAGCTTTAATTTGAATTTTGTCCAACTGCCTCAAAATGCAACCACTCCACTTCCACCCCACAGAGGTGAACAGTAATCCATCTGAGAAACGCACATGACTTTTATATATCACGGACAACTGCTCGTCAGTGAAGAATTCTCGAACTCTGTACAGGAGTCCCAGTTTTTAGAGGCATTCTTAGCAATGCTTCTAACATAATGTGTCCAGCTCAAGTTAGTAGTTAATGTTACACCGAGGATGTCAATACTAGGGGAAGTGGGAATATTTACATCATTAAAAAATATATGGGAGTCAGTGAGATTCTGTCGGTTAGAAAATTGAATGTACTTGGTTTTCTGTGCATTAAAAGGAAACTAGATTCTTTTGTCCCCATCCATTAATTCCAGAAAGGTCCTGGTTCAGAGAAATTGCAGTGTTTATTTTTGAATTTATAAGATCGGGTTGGGTGAAAGAATTGGTAAATGTGAAGGAACTGTGGAGTGTTGAGTCATCTGCGTAGGAATGTATTGGATTATGAGTGTTAGATATGAGATCATTGATATGAATGAGGAACATAATTGGGGCCAAAACTGATCCCTGGGGAACACCAGCATTTATTGAGTGAAATTGAAAATAAAGGCCATCTACCATTACACATATTTTTCTGTTATGAAGATAAGAAGAAATTAGTGGAACTAATGATGCAAGGCCGTAGTGTGACATCTTCGACAATAAGGATTGATGCCAGACTCTATCAAATGCCTTTGATATATCCAGTGCTATTGTATGTGTTTCACCATGTTGGTCTGTAGCTTGGTTGATTTGATGCGTAAGAAGGCCAAAGCATGTCTGCAGTTGATCGACATCGTCTAAAACCATATTGCCTATACACTGATTAATTTATTATTCTCAAGATGCTTAATTATTGTGATTATTAATATAATTTCAAAGACTTTACCAAGAGTGGAAGTTATAGCTATTGCTCTGTAGTTTGATGGATCTGAAAAGGCACCTTTTTTAGGAACTGGATGGATGTTTGCTTCTTTCCAGGGTACTGGGAAGCATGAGGTATGAGTACACAGACGGAAAAAAAATTGCCAATACAGGAGCGAGCACCAAGGAGCAATTCTTAAGTACTATTGGAGGAATTTCATCTGGACCAGGAGCCTTATCTACTGAGAGATTCTGCAAAATAGTTTGGACATGTCTGGTGTGGATCTTAAGTGAGGGAATTTCAGGCGAATTAAAATTAAGTACAGGGACATCTTGATTTATTTCATCTAAGGTTGAGTTGGTGGAGAAAATATCCGCAAGAAGGTTAGCTTTACCTCGTGGGTCACTTACAAGATTGCCAGTCGGAGATTTTAATGGTGGAATGGATGAAGCAGTAGTGAAGTTGGATTTAAATGAGTTAAGAGTAGACCAAAAATTGTTGTTATCATTTGGATTATTTAGAAGTTTATTTGTCTGCTTGTGGAGAAAGTTTGATTTAGTTAGGTTTAATACAGTTTTGGCATGATTTCTGATGTTTCTAAAGTAATTAAAGGCTTCATGTGTTTTTGATCTTGTGTATTCATTGTAGGCTATTGCTTTTTGTTCAGTTACTCTAGCACAATTATGGTCAAACCATTTAGGTGAATTAGATCTTGTACTGTACTTTTGATGAGGAATAAAAGTGTCCATTCCAATTAAAAAAACATCTTGTATGTGGCTCAAGGTGGAGTGTGCATCATTAGAAAAGAAAGAGGTCCAGGGAATATAAATAAAGAAACCTTGAAGACCCTCCCAGTCTGCCCTATCGTAATGCCATTTAGTCACCAAAACAGGTTCAGAGTGGGAAGGTGTGGTAGGTGATAGACAGGTGGCCTGTATCAGACAGTGATCAGAAGATCCAAGCGGAGACCTCACTGTAACATCATAATTTTCTGAATTGGTTGTTAAAAATAAGTCCAGTAGGTGGGAATTATGATTGTGATTATCTGGTACACGGGTGGGTTGGTTGACTAGTTGAGTGAGATTAAATGAGTCTGCAAATAGCTCACATTCAAGACCAGCATCATCAGTCCTGGCTGAATGAGTGAGCCATTCAACATTATGGACATTAAAATCACCCAACACAGTGATTTCAGAAGAAGCATTTAAGTTGAGGACACTGAGTTGTGAGGACAGAGAATCAAAAAGACTTTGCTCTGGAGGAGTATTTGGGGAACGGTAGATGCAACATATGTATTTAAATTTACCAGCAGAAATTAATTTGTATATAGAATAATCAAAATAGGGACAATTGAAACTAGTAACCTCCTCCAGGGCAATTTAAGATTTTGCGAAGCAACATACACCTCCTTTAGGTCTGAAATTTTGGAGCAGTTGATAACCTGGAAAATTAAATCTAGACGTGTCAGATGTGGATGTTACTTGAGTCTCTGTCAAAAAAAGGAGAGTAGGGGATTCTGCTTGAAGAAATTGGTGTACAGAAGTGATGTTAGAGTGAAGTCCCCTTATATTGCTAAAGAAAAAGCTGCACCGACGAGCAGCTTTGGGACGTTGCAATGCTCTTGACACAGTCATATGATGACGACCGGGAGGGCCCTGTGTCAATGACCCAACCCTGCCGGGGGTGGATATCCGAGGGACCACCAGGTTTGCTCTTAACAATTGTACTGCCATATTTATTGGGTAAGGTGTATGGTGTTACATGTATGATATGTACTGGGAAGAGTAGTGTTTAATGGATAGAGGATAGCAATGTAGTGCAATGTCGTGAAGTTGGATGTGTATGTTATATAAAGAGGGTTTTCCTGATACCCCCGATGTGTGAGGCAGAAAGATATGTATCCAGCTACCAAGGCCTGGGAGAGAAAATGGAATTCAGGCTATTCCCTGAGTCTCCCGAAACCTTGGCAGTAGTACTTCCCTGGGCGGGGCTGCCTACCCCTACTACCTACAGTAGTAGGAAATCAATAACGGATAGCATGTTACGATTATGAAAAACATCATGAATGAATACACTTCATCCATTAATCCTTAAAATACCCTTCTGTATTATTCTAAGAGTGTTTAGAGTGTGCTGCTAATCAGAATTGGGTTTGGCAATACCTTTATATATTGAGCTATCGCTTCACCCTTCTTATATCGTATTATAGCCATGTGAGTGTGACCCTTGGAGCAGAGATGACCGAGTCAAATCCCTGTAATGTTGTAAACTAAAGAATTGTATTAGGGTGAGCAACTATACCAACCTCACACATTAAGGTGTTTGATTAAGGAGTGACTGAAGATCGTGCGCCGGAAAACAAACAGTAGAAATAGCATTATCCCATATCAAAAGTATTATAGGTATACAGTATTAGAAAAGGTTCTGAACTGTTGGTAAAGATTATATGAATCTGAAGGAGAGGGCAAGTCTTTGGAGAGTAGGCCGAGCAACAGCCGATATGTAGTTTGAAATTAGTATGTCCATCTATAGTATAATGTTAATATTAACACCTTACGAGCGGCCTATGCGGTTTATTTATGTGTACCGCCCAGCGGGGTGTTTTTAGCCAAAATAGGGCTGTTTACGTGCTCATTTTCATGCCTAAATAAGACCCAGAACGTAAAACAAGTATCTATCCCTGAAAGGGCATAAACAGAGCTTTCGAATGACACCATAACGATCCTTGTATGATGGATAGTTTTCTTGCAATAACCGTGCAACGCGAGTGCAAAAAGCAGGTAATTCGGTACTTTCGGTACATAATTGAGTATGTAGCGAGTGAGAGAGGGAGGAGGGAGCTGAGATTTGTGTCAGTAGGTTCGCCGCGGTGGTCTGGAGCAGTCATACGCTCGCTAGTCTCCTGCCACCACTTGTCTCTCTCTCTCAGCCACATTACGTGCTGAAATTGCCACTCGAGTTATGTCGAGCGCCGCCACATAGTCCAGCTTTATTTAACTCGACTTAAGTGGTGGGCCGCTATTTAAGGGTTAAGTAATGCTGTGATTAATCGAAGGAGCGTAATAGGCCTCACGGAAGTGTCTGTATGAACTGTCTGTGTAGCGAATGCGATAGGCCTTATGGAATAAAGCATATGAAAATAAAAACAAATTGCCCCACAGGCACTTAATAGGAAGCAACATGTGATTAGGTGGTAAATTCCCCATCCACTACCTCCTTTCTCTCCCCCACATGTGTCCCCCCGCCCCCCTCCCTCTCCTTCTCCTCTTTCTCCCTCCACTTTTCCCCTCCCCATTTATTGGATATTATTCCTCGTATTTTCTTCATTCCTCCTTTTCTCTGCACAAAATATGATGAGTCACAGTCTTCTACACTCCTTCTTACCCATCACATATGCGGAAGACAGCTGGGACTGTCAGTCAGACTCAAGCAGGCCCAGGTAGCACACCTATGTCTCTCTCTCTCTCTCTCTCTCTCTCATCTCCAGCTACCTCCTCCCGCCACAAATATACTTTTTTCCCTAGATATTTGCTGTTTACACCTATTTTCTGGTCTTCACTGTTCACATGTTCTTCATACAAGAAAATATACGCACATGGAACATAAATAATGCTTTATATGGTAAATATTATGAATACTGTCAGACTCGAAGGTAATTAATTAGCATATGCGTCCTTTTTTGAAACATAAAATTAGCATTCCTCGCGTTAAGAGCCTTGTGATCAATAAATCTGTATAAAGAGAAATCTTATGCACTGGTAAATTACATCATCCCATTGTGATAGAACCTTGTTGGGTGTATCCATTTCAGGTATTTGTGCTCAAGAGTATGGATATTTTTATAATATAGTAACAATTAGTCAGCCATATATGGCTCAGACTTTGGCAAAGAGAACTATTATATTTAAACGCTCTCTTCGATTTATCAAGGTTATAATTAACCTTTGATAAATCGAAGAGAGCGTTTAAATGTATTTATATATTTTAACCCAAGAACGGCGAAGCCATGGTAGTTCAAAGGTCCTGCCAGGCGAAGGTATTTACTTCATTTCCGACAAAAATCGTCATATTTACCATACAACATAATTACTTCTACATATTCACCAATTCGTATTTTAACTCTTTCAGACTCATATGACGCTACCGCATCATATGACAGGGTGAACCAAAAACTCATATGACGCTACCGCGTCGCATGGACTTATCTTCATAATTCTAGAATAAGTTATATGACGCCCTAGCGTCATATGGAGCTCAATAAGTCCGGTAAGTTAGATGAAAATCTGTTGGTTGGTGGCAACCCCAGGTTTTCCGGCAATTCTAACGGTCAGCAGTGTAGTTTTGACAGTTGTGTGGTGCAGTGGCAATGATACCGGGCTCCCGCCTCCGTGGACTTACTGGAACATAATATGTCTGAAGGAGTTAATATGAACATATGAACATTGAAAAGCAAAACCTTATATTTTAGCCCCGCTGTCGTAATCTGACCCGGACCGGCAAGAGACATATGAGGAGGTCCGTGCCAGAGGGGCCAACTCGCCACGATTCACACCCATAAACGGTCTGCCAAACGGCAAAAACAAGGGTCGCTCAACCCTATGTGCAGTTGCTATAAGGACGAAAGTCGGATGTTTTTTTTTGCCAGATGATTCCCAAGAATTTCACGGAGCGGGAACCAGCTAGAGCGCTGTTTTTGAAAATGTGGCGAGTTGGCCCCTCTGGCACGGACCTCCTCATATATCCTCCCTCTCTCATGTCTCGCAAGCTACTGAGAGATTAGGGAATGTCTCAGACTGGCTAATGGGTAATGAAAGACTAGCCCATCCTCACCCCTCTCCCAGCCGTCCTCGTGCGACAATACTCGATAAGCAGGAAGAGAATCACCAGAGTCGTAATAAAAATCATCTTTACGAATCTGGTGATTCTCTTCCTACTCAAACTGCGATTCCCTAGGAACATCCCTGTATCTGAATACTCGATAAATATCGGGAACGATAAGGAAAATACCAGATAATTGAGGAGGGGGAAAAAAGGGGGTGAAGGGGGGAGAGGACACACATATGTTACTTAGGGCAGCATGTGGAGGAGTGATATGATATATGGAGGGGAATTATTTCACCTAATCACATATTGCTTTGTTTTGAGTGCCAGTGGGGTGTTTTGAAAGTTTTTTTGTATGACTTGGGTCTTAATCTTTAAAGATCGGGGACGGACTTAAGTCCGCCTCCAATTTGTAGCAAGTTAGGAGCATTATTAAGGCTTTTAAAGGGTTAAAATCGAGTGCAAATGGCCGGGAGCGCACCGGGCCAGACAGCCGACTCCCAGGGCTTACCGCCACCCATTAACTCATGTTCCCTGTGTTCTCGAGAGGCCGGCAGTGTAGTCAGTAGTGAGCATAGCTGGGAAAAATATGCCGCTATACGATAAACTCCCATGTTACTGGTATCACTGTATGAGAACCACGAGTGCTACGTAGCTCGTTCTGGTCTCATTTTGAAGCTTTTAGCGCCTAGTTTTTTGCTGAATACATTTCTGTTAATGCAGATAATGATTTATCCATCAGGAGGGCCTGAATATGCTCAAATAAGCCCAAAACCCCCCGCTAGACAAGGGTTAAGAGGACCTTCGTCTTCACCCACCAAACCTCTTATGAGGATCCTCGTCTTTCCCAGGTTTACACAGAGTAAGATACTTATTGAATTTTGGTTATAAGGAACTTTTGAACGTTTTCAATATAGTTCTTACATTCATTATATTAAATTTGTTTGCATACGAGACTATTGAAGGGAATACAAAATCAATTCAAACAATATATGCGCCAAATGGCATTCCTCCATTTATGGTAACGTTTCAAATAAAAATATGGTAACTCTTTGTGACAGGAGAAAAGATAATTGAATTTATAATATACGTATCCTTACATGACAGTGTTGTAATCCCGACATTGGCTTACGGAAGCGAAGCATAAACGTTGGTGGAGAGACTCAGACCAAGAGTGAGAAGGGTGGAAATGAGTTACTTGAGAAGTGCGTGAGGAGTTACATAGAGGGATAGACAGAGGAATGAGGAAGTAGGAGAGAGGTGTGATGTGGAGGTAGATGTGCTGGAAAGTGTGAAAAGGACCACTTGGGATGGTTCGGCCATATGTAAGTGAGAGAAGGACTAAGAGGGTGTACGAGAGCGAGGTGGAAGGACAGAGGGAGAGGTAAACCGAGAGAGAGGTGGAAGGATGGAGTGAAGAAGTATATGAATGAAGGCGGTGCTGGTTGGGAGGAGGGGCGTTGACTGACGCGGGACAGAGGTGCATGGGGGTGCTTCGTTCGTGGCCACCCCTTCGGGGGTCACGGCGTCAGGCAATAGATAGATAAATAGATAGATGTATATTTTTCCATCAACCAAGCTACTTCCAGAAGGGCAGTATTACATAAAACTAGATAAGCGACACAGGCCTGCAGATAGAAGGACGGGTGAGTGGGAACTAGGATAGTGGATAATCATAAGGATTATGTTTTCTCTGAGCTGCTTTCTTCGGGTTATAATAGCTTGTATGGATAAATAGATTGATAGAGAAATTGACGGATATACGAGTGACTGTGAG